>OZ012693.1:33289229-33321729 GCA_963942565.1 Maea johnstoni | reverse complement strand
TATTTTTAGTCAGATGATGATTTTAATTTGTTTTAATCTAATTTATTTCCAGATTCAATCGACACCAAAACTGCCATGGAGTGCCTAAGGGATTTGGTGACTGCTTGTAACGTATACATGATGCAGCGAAAGTCGGTCAAGATCTCACCGAATAGACAACTCCTACATGATATAGCTCAATATATCACTAGTATACTCAGGGTATGTACTGTAACATTGTGACTCAGTCAAGATCTCACCCAATAGACAACTCCTACATGATATAGCTCAATACATCACTAGTATACTCAGGGTATGTACTGTAACACTGTGACCCAGTGAAGATCTCACCCAATAGACAACTCCTACATGATATTATACAAATATGCCATGCCAGTGGGAGTAACATGATGGAATGTTTCCCCGAGGGAGGATGGTTTTCCCGAGGGCGGAGCCCGAGGGAAAACCATCCTCCCGAGGGGAGACATTCCATCATGTTACCCCCACTGGCATGGCATATTTGTTTTATCATACTGAACAAACCCCATTTGTAATTTAAACAAAGCAAGGTCACAGATGACTGGTGATTCACACATTCCCCGCTAGGTGTCGCTAGTGGCAACGGGCAACATGAAGCCCTCACTGATGGCATCAGGCAACATGATGATTGTTCACTGTTAAGTCAGCCAATCACAGCTTACGATCTTCAAGTGAGGTATGATAAAGCTCAATACATCACTAGTATACTCAGGGTATGTACTGTAACATTGTGACTCAGTCAAGATCTCACCGAATAGACAACTCCTACATGATATAGCTCAATACATCACTAGTATACTCAGGGTATGTACTGTAACATTGTGACTCGGTCAAGATCTCACCGAATAGACAACTCCTACATGATATAGCTCAATATATCACTAGTATACTCAGGGTATGTACTGTAACATTGTGACTCGGTCAAGATCTCACCCAATAGACAACTCCTACATGATATAGCTCAATACATCACTAGTATACTCAGGGTACGTACTGTAATATTGTGACTCAGTGAAGATCTCACCCAATAGACAACTCCTACATGATATAGCTTAATACATCACTAGTATACTCAGGGTAGGTACTAGGGTTCGAATGCGAAGAGATTTTTTGTATCGATTGATCGAAAACTATTTCGAACAATTAATCGATTTAGTTCTAGTTTTACGGCCGCAATGCCATCATTTTAAGGCAAATGATTTTAAACATTATTCTGTCGTGGCATGCGCCGGCACATGCCAGGCACAGATGCGGTGTACCGCTGCAATTGATGAATCGGTGCACCAAATATGGCGCAATAGATTTGTTTACTCTTGAGTGTTGACACGGAGAGGTTCCGTGTCACTTAACGAAAGTTCAATTGTTTTTGTATGTTTTGGCCACGTAATTTTGCCAAATTTATTCATAAATTTCACGTTTGAAATAATCAATTATTTCAAATGAATTTCGAATGGGTCGAGTCGGCCTCACCTCAACCAAATGCTCGAGTTCTCGCTTATTTGTCCGACCACTAGTAGGTACTGTAACATGGTGATCAGTATACACAAGGTATATACTGTAACAAACTTGTTTGCAAAAATAGTTCAACCTTTCACTTTCATTCTACCTGTGTATTGCACTTACTAAAAACAAGTGCGAAACTTCAAATTTTACCTTGTATTGTGCATTTCCCCATTACAAACCTCATTATCATAGTATTGGTATTATGATGTAGGGATGTCATCGATTAAGTCGACAAATCGATAAATCGACATTTTCACTTTGTCAATTAAATGGTTGGGTATCAAATCGAAATAATCAATATTCTGTACCCCAATAATGGCCTATGATTATTAATAAAGAATACACTTTTCTCAGACATTTTCCTGTTTAACTAACCCAAAGGGAAACTCTGACTAAATATTGAAGTATTTTCTATGGCTTTTGTAAGAGAAATTGGAAGGAATGGTGTACTTTACTCGGGCATATGGCCAAGACACTGGATATCAATGACATTCCTATAAATAATTGTGCCCTACAAGCACATTTCGGCGTATCGAATCGAATAGAAAAATCTATCAATAAATCGAATCGATAAAATTGACTATTAATGACATCACTATTATGATGTATAATCCTCCTTGACATGCCTATACTATATCCAAGCTGTACCCATTACAAGGCAATATTTGATCTAAAAACATTGGTTAGAGAAGTATCTTCATTCCCATCATTCTATGTTTTGAATTTTAGGTTTTTGGTGCAATAGATGGAAATGATGCCATAGGATTCCCATCCAGCAGTGGCCAGACTGCTAATGTAAGTTCCATTTTCATTATGATACCTAAACATTGATGCTCCGTCATTTTATCAACCATTTCTAATATAAATGTAACTTCATAGATGTATTCCCTAACCCTTGCCCTGCTGTTGGCTAATTTCGTCAATACAAAATGATGCAAAAAACCTGGAAAATGACTGAAACCCTGTACTCATCTGACGGTGCTCAGCAAGAGCTATCCAATGAATACCAACATGACAGGGTTTAGATTGTTTTCAAAAATCTTTGCGTCCTTGTGCTTTGGACGAAAGTAGTCTCAGCATTGGAAGGGTCAAGCTTAAACAGGGACTGGTCCCTTAGGGCAATACAGCCAAATCTGCCTCTAAAACCACATGTCTTTTAAAGACTCCTCTCACAATGTCACAGGTGAAAAAATGAATGCATGTTTTAATTGTTATATTAAGTCTGTAAAATAGCTTTTAAAGGTTAACCAATACGTGACTAACCTAACTTTTATGTGATCTTTATAACTAAGCAATGAATAGTTAGTTGCTTCACCTATTTGCAAAGGCCACTTGTTCCAAGAAACCACTGACGATCTCAGCCTTACGGTATTGCCTTCCTTAACATAAGAGACCACATGTAAGTCTCCAGGTCAGGGGATTTTCCTAGCATGGTTGACTTTATTTCATGTTTGTATTTATTTTCTTTTCCTCTCCATTCAGCTGGAAGAAGCTGTTATTCCTTACCTTGATGCCTTTGCCAACTTTAGGGAAAGTGTTCGCAAAATGGCCCGCGAAAGTAAAAGTAAGTGATAAGCTTAGTTGCATTTAAAGATAAAGCGCGGTATGAAATAGGAAGGTTATTTCACATCTTGACTTAGTAAAGAAACTGTATAAATACATATATATATATATATATATATATATATATATATATATATATATATATATATATATATATATATACTCAATCTTCGCAACCCATGGGGCCACTCACTCGTTTAGAAACTGTATGCATTTCTGCATTGCTGGTGTTATTTGCAGTTAGTGTTTATTCACTATTGTTCTTGCTGAAAAACAAAAATCAAAATTCCTGGTTTCATTATTAGTACTATTTTTAGTGATGACATGTGTACTCTCTGTGACCAGTGACTTTGGGTTAGGTGGGGACTTCCTTTACTAGTCAAAATGTAGTCTCAATATTGCAAAAGAAAAGTAATGTTAAACAAGAATTCAAATCAAATTCCTGCTGTAATTATTGGTGTTATTTTCAGTGATGGACATGTTGAATCTCTGTGGCCAATGACTCAGGTTGGGTTCTTGTTGTCCTGTGTCACAAAATAGCATAACATATTGCATAAAAAGTGAAGTTAAACACAATTCCAAATCTCATTTGTATTGTTTATTTCAGTGACGGACATGTTGAATCTCTGTGACCAGGTCAGGGATGATGTCCTGCCTAATCTAGGAGTGCGACTTGAGGACCACGAAGGTGAGTGGAGGCCTGGAGGGGCCTTCATCTTGAGTTCCACTACAAATGTTTTACAAAACATAATACCTATTATTTCTAGTCTAAAAATCACAGGGATTATATATGTGTTTTACAGAAAAGATTACCACCAATTATCTCCATTTTAAGGTTCCTTAACAAAATTGTAAACTTTGGAAATAAGAAAATTGCCTACTAGAATTAAGCTATATAGTAAACCCAACAAAAAGAAAAAAAATGTGTAATGATAATGAAAACTTCACAAGTGTTTTTCCCTTTCTGTATATTTATCTTAGAAAAAATAGAATGATATATGGGTGAATCCGAAGGTCATGTTTCACTGAAATATAAAATGATAAATGGGTGTTCAGGCAACAATAAAAGTACTATTGAATAGCTGTTATGTATTTTTGTCTTAATGAGTTCTACATTGTAATACTTACCTTTTTTGCAGGATTGCCACCTGTGATTAAATTAGTGGACAAGGAGACTTTATTGAAGGAGAGGGAGGAGAAATTAAAGGTAAATTATCCCACCCACACAAATGTTGCCCAGGCAGACTAACCCATCCTTGCCTGAGGGACCCCCAAAACTATTTAAATGATATTGTATTGACCGCTGTATCTTGGGGAGATATTTCAAGCAAAAATTTGCTTCAGAATGCAACCAAGAATTGTCTGACAAAAACATTTGTTATAGCAAACTTTATTCCAATATTATTTGCAGAAGTACCAATTGTCTGTACAATACTTTCATAGGGTATTTTGTGGAGTAAGAATGGGTCCTGTACATACTTCTAAAAGATTTGCACTGGCACTAGCTTTTATGAACACCGTTCTCATATAAATTCATCAAAGTGAAAACATTGACACATTTCTTTCATTGCATTTGAAGCTGAATTCAGATAGCATTTGTTCAAACCCAAAGAGGATTGACATATTTGTCTAGAGATTAAATCTTAATATGGTCTTGAATATTTCCTTCAAATTTTGGCATTTTCAGGCATAATCAGTTTGGGAAAAGCTGTTCCCGGCAGTTACAATTTTACTGTTGAAATGCAGGTTTTGAATTACAGTAAAGGTTATCTTAAGATAAACTGCATGGTATTCATTATATCTTTTCTGAATAAACAATGCTTTTCTTCTTGATCTTTTTCCAGGTTGAGGAACAGAAAAGATTGGAAAAAGAGAGGAAGAAGAAAGAGAAAGAAGCTGCACAGGTAAGATACCTATTTATTGATTGTTTATTTGTTTATTGATGTTTTATTATGAATTCCCTTATGCTATACAGTATGGCAGCTAGGAGAGACCCTTGTCACAAGAGGTGTGCAAAAAGAGAGAATGAGAGAGAGAGAATGAGAGATGTAGAGAATACAGAACATAGTATTAGCAGATGTCTTTGCTCCCTTCAGTACAGACTGGTGAGTGTATGCCTCCAAAGGACATATCTTAACAATAGTCCTCCCGAGGGACTGGCAGGGATTCAAGTATTTCACACCCTCTTCTAGGGGCCATTACATGATCATTAAATGTGGAGATAAGCAAAAAGTTGGCAGGACCTGCCGAATCTGGTATGAAAGCAGCCAGTCTGTCGGATTGGTAAGATAAATTGAGTGAGTAAGTAAACCTCTGTATTAGCAGGGCTCAAAATTTAGCGTTTTTCCAGGGAGCCCAACTGCATCTTCAAAAGCTACCTAAAGGTGTTCTGTATAGAAAACGGTGCATCTTTGGGCACCCTGCAGAAATTTGAGGGAGCCACAGGAGAATTCAAGGGAGCCCTGGGCTCCTGGCACCCCCTAATTTCGAGCCCTGTATTAGTTCAGAGGAGTTCTGTCAATCATTGTTGGACATCTCAAAATGTTATGTACCCTTGAACCTTATGCCAGAATATGCTGGTTTATTAAATGAACTGTAATGAATGTGTTTATTCCTCTTTTCAGGCTGCCAAAGATGCTCAGAAGAGAATCCCACCTTCAGAAATGTTCAAGAGCGAAACCGACAAATACTCCAAATTTGATGAAAAGGTAATTTTTATTTGCTCTTAGAATATTTGCAATGAGCAGCAATAGATTAAGGTTTGTTAAAATCCTGAAGGGCGAGTACTTAAAAGCTGACTTGCCAATTTCAATTAAGGGTATCTAAAGAAAACGGAGCTCTCCCATTTATCTGGTAGCCATAATAGTGCAATGAAAGATATCAAAGGAGCAGGGACTTAGCCAATTTTTCAAAACAGGGTGTCCAAATGGGCCTTGTTTATGAAGTAGGGTGTCCAAGTCCGACCGCCTCAGGCGGACGGCCCGTGAGTCAGGTGCATAGATCACATTCAAAGGATATAAAAAGTCAGCACCGAAAATTGTTAGGATATTGTACTCCCTAAAAGGTGAGTGACAGTTGGATCTGCAGTATACACGGTAAGTGTGATGGAAATAAATCACACTGAGGTACACTCAACAGCGGCTGTGTCCTCAGAGGGCCCTTAAGAATAGGACTGGTTTAGTAAAGTAAGGTGCCATAAGCGGTAAAATTCTGTGACATGGTGAAGCATGTGTGGAATAGAATAACTGCATAGTAACATAGATTGGATATATAGATGTTAATCAAATTTATTCAAAGAAATTAGCCAAACATTGTGTAGGCCAAATTATCTGACTTATGTTCAGAAAGAAGTAATAGTAGCCTAGTAGGTTATTCATTTTCTTTTGTATGTTATCATTTTAACAAGAGTAAACATCTGGGTCTAAAATAACTAAGTTTTTTTAACATGAAAAAGAAATTGGGCAGAACTCCGGTGTGTGTGACAGTAATCTCGTTCGTAAGAATGAGATCCCATCACTTGTTTAGATCATCCCCCTTTCCCGCCACCAAGACAAAGGACAGGGGTAATAAACATGCATTAAATTTTACTTAAAGCCCATGTTATGTGTGACCAAATCTACAGACCCCCCTGGTGGCATCCCAGGTTAGTGAAGTATTAAATAATCTTACCTTTTGTCCCTGCTTCTGCATGATGACTGGGTTAGCTTTGAGAAATACCTTGTTTCCCTTGTTTTGCAAATGTTTCATGATGCCATTCACATTCACAAATGTCACAATGTGCCGATGTCTGACAAACAGTAGATGTATAAATAGGCCTACTTAAATAGGCAAATAAAGTAACTAAAATGTTGACTCAGTTGTTTGGACTTATTTATGGCAA
This sequence comes from Maea johnstoni, assembly GCA_963942565.1. Classification (NCBI taxonomy): domain Eukaryota; kingdom Metazoa; phylum Annelida; class Polychaeta; order Spionida; family Magelonidae; genus Maea; species Maea johnstoni. The sequence continues at coordinate 33,314,765 of OZ012693.1, read as the reverse complement.
CTGAAAAACATTGCATGAAATTCACCAACAAACTTTCTTTTATTAATTTCATTTTCATTTATTTCAATGATAAGCATTTTTTTATTTATATATCAGTCATGCATAAAAAAAAAATTCATAGGGCCTTATTTGGAAGTATATTGTGAATCGGCACGTGCCGGCACATGCCTAACCAATGAATTGAACACAGCCGGGGATTGCAAATCGAACCCAGCCGGTTTGTTTACAAAATGCGAAGATTAAAACGTCTGTTTGCCTAATCTGTTAGTGTTTTTTAAAACTTATTTCATGTCCTTCCTTTCAGCTTTGGGGACATTCTTGAATCGAAACATGTTAACAAGAATGTCCCCAAATGTGTACTGGCCATGTAAGACTAGTTGAGATATGACCTGAAACCAATTTCCTGCCTGGGGCCAGCGATTCACCGCTAATGTCGGGCCCAGTAAGCTATCGATAGATTGCTTATCTGCTCTTTGTTTCCCAAGGTTTTTTTTTATCAGTACTTAACGGCACCGACCGGAACTGCTGTTGGAGTCTAATCTTATATGCGGTCTCCTGGGGAAACTCCTCAAACAACACTCATAATTTTACGGCGGGCAGTGAGTGAAAGGGCCACGAATTATCCATTGTCTACGTCCAAACCTAAGTGAAACAGGCCGTCTTTTGTGGTGTTTCATGAAGTTTGTGTACCCCGTCCAGGAGTGGAAAAGGCTTTACTTGTGCGTCCAAATGACGCCCAAAGACGTACGCTGGGAAAGACTATGCAAAGGAGTGCTCCCAGGACCAGTTTATGAGGAAAAACCAAATGACACCCAGACGCCCTGCTGGCTAAGAACTTAACCCCCCCCCCCCCCCCCCCCTGCTGAGCAGGGGGGGGGGGGGGGGTAAGTTCTGAGTTGACTGTAAATCTGGGGGTTTTTTTGCGTGGATATTCATTTTCGCACAGTTAATTTGTTGTTTGGGGGTAAGTTCTGAGTTGACTCTATAAATCTGTTTTTTATGCGTGGATATTCATTTTTGCACAGTATATTTGTTTTTTGTGAGTTAGTTCTGAGTTGACTCTGTAAATCTGTTGTTTTTTTTGCGTGGATATTCATTTTCGCGCAGTTAATTTGTTTTTTGGGGGTAAGTTCTGAGTTGACTCTGTAAATCTGTTTTTATGCGTGGATATTCATTTTTGCACAGTATATTTGTTTTTTGGGAGTAAGTTCTGAGTTGAATCTGTAAATCTGTTTTTATGCATGTATATTCATTTTTACACTTTTTCCATTGCTTGCACTCTGTCATGCGTTATCATTGAAATGAACATGTATTTCTTCTCTCTTGACTTCAGGGTTTGCCCACCCATGACAAAGACGGCAAGGAATTGAGCAAGTCTCAGCTGAAGAAGATCACCAAACTGTACGACGCCCAGGATAAGAAATACAAGGAATACATGGCCAGCCAGAACGGCCTCTGAAACGATTGTATTAGATATAGGAATATATATGAAAATGTTTAGTATTTAAGGGCACGTTAGAAAAGATATATTAAGAATATGCTGCCACCAAAAGTGGCCACTGACTCCATTCTATCGATGTCATAAATGAGTAAAGCAGAAGTATGTATATTATTTCTAGACTCAAAGCTGGAAGGTGTCCATGAAAAAATAAACAAAAGAAAAAAAGTCCAGCAAATATGACCTCTGACCTAGTTCTTTCTAACTTATGAATGAAAAACAACAAAGAATGTACATCATTTTAAAGTCTCAAAGCTACATGGTGGCCATAGGAAGGTATGCAAGGATTAGGTGGGCAGCCAAAATGGCCTCTTACTCAAGTGTGTCAGATGTTTTAATCAAAAAGAAAACATGTTTATCATTTATTTAAAGGCCTAGTATTTATTTAGTTTATGAAGAACTCATGTGGAATCATCTAAGCGTCTTCGAAAGCATACAAATGAAAAGGATCAAGAACATATGCTTGCTTTCTGCATATAGCAATCTGCAGGGGTAGATTTAAAGGGGAGTTATGGATTAGAAGAACAAACTTACTAAATTAGAGGAGAATGGGTAGTTCTATAATCACATGCATCACCACCCTTATGCTGCTGGTGGCTACTTTTGCCAAATCAAAATAATGCAAAAAACCTGAAAAATTATTGAAATGTGTGGAAATGGGTACTCATCTGAGAGCGCTCAGCGAGAGCTATCTAATAAATACCAACATGACAGGGTTAAGATGGTTTTCAAATTTTTTTGCATCCTTGTGCTATGGACGAAAGTAGCCTTAGCATTGGAAGGGTTAAGACATGCCAGAATTCTCTCAACCTTCATATGCACTCGAGCCTGGTTGGTAAAAGTTTAGTTTCCTTATAAGTGAAAATATTCCAGAAAGTTTGGCTGAATAGGCGTGCCAGAATTCTCTTTTAGCCTCCCTTTCTGCACTCATACCCGCTTGGTGATGGTTTATTTATTTTGTTTTGGATTTTGGGTTTGTGAAACTCTTTGTCTGATTGGTGCTGTTTCTGCAAACCTATCCATTGCTGTATATTAACTGCTGAATGTATTATTTGTAGGAGTAGGATCTGTTCCTTTGGCATTGGGGAAAGTTAGTTGAAATCCCCATTTTGTTTCAAATGCTAAGGGACTCTTCCACCCAACATAAAATCAAGTACTTTATAGACCTTCATTGTAGGGTTGCATTTTGAGCACTCTTGTTGACGACTCAAATCCCAGTGATTGTCCACAACTCTTCCACATGATCTAGTACGAACTGTCTTCTCATTTTTTGATAGGGTTGGATACTGTTGAGAGGTACCGCTTTTATTTTTAAAACTACAGTTTTGTACCGTTTCATTCCTTAGAGGTACTCTTGAGGATACTTACCACTGTGAAGTTATCACTTATTAAGGATTGTTCAGGATCCTGAACATGAATATTTTCAACAAATTTTATGGGGTAATAATGCAATAAAGTATTGTCAAAATATTGTACCATTTCATTGGTACTGATACCGTACTGTACCGTTTCGTTCTTAGAGGTATCCACCCCTATTTTTGAATAATTATATTTATGCATTAGAATGAAAATCTTTCTTGATTGTTATTGTTTAATAGTAGAACAAAATAGGGGTGTAAGTAGGAGCTATCTTGCCATGTTTACGGATGGGACGTCAGTTGATCCCAGTAGTGTCAAATGCACATGCTAGGGTTTATGTACATAACTGTCTATATCACATATACCTGCCTCAAGAGTTTTCCAATATACAGAATTTTCCTTGCAGAAGTCAATGTAATAAACAGCATGTGTGATAAGGAAATTTTGCACTAAACGTATGTTTTGAGGATTTTATAGTGCATTTCATATGAATTGTCATTTCCAACTCACCCAATATTTTATTTGAAAATTTACAAGTATCTGCAACCACCAAGCTTTGACTGAGATCAGAGCAGAAAAATAACCACCGCATGATTATCTGTTATTCAAGAATAAGGGTATTGATAAGTTATTTTTTACTTAAGATCCATTCATGCCTTAACTACTGCAATTCTGTCTGAATTTATGATACGTCTAACAAAACTAGGGATGAAGCATAAATCCACAAAATATTTTAAGGAGATTTGACAGTTTTGTTAAACACTCTCTTATATTTATGTCAATAAAGTGCTTTGTTAGAAAGAAAAAACTAAAAAAAAGTGAGGCATGAAACGATTGATTTAATGTTTAAATTGTTGGAATATAGCTATGGTTGACAATGCTTTTGCCTAACTAGTATGTAATCACACATTTCATTCTACAACATCATCCAGCCTCACCCTTATGTACTTAGAGAAGGTGCGTTTAAAAGTTGAAACCCATTTCTTCCTCAAGCATCCTATTGTTCTAACACACGTGCAAATAGTTCATATATGTATGAAATTATTTTGGGAAAAATGTTTGCATGAACTTACTGAGACATATTTGCCCCAGAAACCTGTTTTACTTCTGTAAGTATTTTCAAAATCTCTGAGACCACTTGGGGCTGTGGGTAAGAATGGGTTTGTCAACTTGGATCTCTTACATATGACATCAACAAAATAAATACTATATATTGAATGCAACTGTGTTGTTCTATTTGTCATAAATGTGGTATAACTAACTTTGCAGTGATGAGATACTCAATGCATTAGACCAGGGTCTTAGCCAGGATTTTCATAACAGGGTGTCCAAAATGGGGTTTCAAGAAGACAGGGTGTCCAAACACCCTCACTGAAAAAATATAAGTCATCATACTGACCATAAACATTAACAAATTAAGTAATTATATGCTTTATTTCTTCAACAAATGTTGTAGTTATTATTTAAGAATTAAACTTTTTAAAATATCTACTTGTAATAAATATTTTCAAAAAATTCGGACCAAAAGATAGGGTGTCTTTTCCCCAAAAAATAGGTATTTATCGTGGACCAGGGTGCCAAAAAGACACCCTGCTGGCTAAGACCATGCATTAGACCACTTGGCCTAGGGAGCAGCCAAGGGAAAGGAAATTTAAAAAATAATCTCTCAGATAACAATTAAATCATGCAAGAATCACCGGAATATTTCTATGTAGTCTAGTTGTGTTCAACTCGAATTTCAATTCACTAATGCGAATTTGATCTTGCAATGCTGAAAACTAATGTATCAAACGCACCAATTAAGATAAAATAGTGGTAGCAGACAAAATAATTAGACAGCATTTACTTGAATCATCAAAAGTTTTACAATAAATAGAGCGCAAATCTGGGTAAAAAAGGTAGAATGCTCCAATAACGAACAATGGTTAAGATTTTATTTCTTTATTTTCAATTTCTGAAAACGGACCTTTAACAACTAACAACCACCAGCCTAAAATCAACGCAATATCATAAAAATTCCAACAATCATTTTGTGCGACATTATCTACAAGAACTGTCCTGTTAGTGGTCAGGCAACAGGAGAGACTCGTAGAAACCCTGATCCCATCTTTTGATTGGCATGCTCAGAAAATGTTCCATTCACTATTCAACTAGTCTGGTTAAAAGTATTTCTACTTTCAGGCCACAGTGTCCTAAGATGACCTATGGGGTTAATTTGTGAATATAGGGCAATTTTGAGATTTTTACTTATTTTAAAGCCTACACCCTTTTCCTCGTTATCAGATCAATTGTTAATGTTTATAACATCGCTGAGCTACTGAGCAGAGTAAGAGACCAACCATTACAGAAGCTTCCATAGGCTCAAACACAAGTGGGAAAGGGTTTTAGCCCTAACCTCAATCAAATTTCTTTATCAAATATGGTCACTTAAAAAAAACACATGCATATGGGTATGAAATGTTTACAGATTTGTTTGAGATTTGGCATAGTTATAGCTAAGTATATTTCAGAGAGTAAACTCTCACACCTTTTCTAATTCTGACTTGTAAAGAGTTATGAAAGCTGATATTGAAAAATGCACTTTTTTCTCAATCTCAACAAAAGTATGAAAGAAATGGTTATAATATGAAAATCTCAAAATGACCTACATTCACAATCTAACCCAATGAGCAACTTTAAATCTTTGTCTAAATCTTAAAGGATGCTCCTCAAATACAGTATTATTTTTTCAGCATTTCAAGAGATATTTCTAGAAAAAGTGCAAAGCTTTTCTCTATATGTTTATCACTAGTAGTCAGTGTAAGCAGAGACATGGTGTAAGTAAACAACAATGTGATAAAAAGTTTGCCCAGATTCAGGCAATGATAAAACCATGTCAAGTATGAATGAGGCAGATAAAATAGTACAATAACAATACAATAGACAGCTATGTACATCTATCATAAACAGACAAAATCAACAGTTCTATTTACAAAAATGGCAACTATACTTTAACATTTCAAAATCTGGCTAATTTGTTCAAAATAAAATAATGCTAAATAGGGATAGATACTCGGCATGATAGAAAATACTTGTATTGAAAGAGAAAAGATATTGTATCGAAAAATGGTATCATTAAGATTTAAGAATTTTTAAAAAGCTCACATAGTTTTCAATCATTTTTGCAGTCATTTGCCTCGGACAAATATATCCTCGGAAATGTAATGGCTAAAGATGCACTTAACATTTGTCATTTGAATCTATGAACCAAGCATTATTTCAATAATTATTTGGTGAGGTGTGCTTTCACAAATGATCATTTATTGCTTGAAATTCTTTCCAAACACTTCAAATCCAAATGCGATAACTTATTCCTAGAAAACATACTAAAACATTTCTATCTTTATAAAGACATATCTATCATTTGTGCATAGGGACATTTTGGTCCAATTGCATAATTACTTAACATTTGATTGAAGGCTATGCAGATTCAGGCAATGAATACATAGATGTCTATTACTGTGGGGTATATAGCAGCAGTGTGTCTTGTTTTGAGACAAGTTTGGTGCTGTAACTATGACTGATATCTCACAGGATTCACTACTTATTCTGAGTGTCTTACAAATTATTACTAGATCTAGTATTCAGTTTTTCTTATGGAACCTGCAGTATGATAATCAATACAATAACATTGTTTATGTCCCATAATAACTTTGAGCAGTTAAAATCAAGTAATTGCATAATATGGCATTCATTGGTTAAAAATGTAATATAACATGGAAGAAGAGTGCTCAGAGAAAACAGGTTTTAAATTGGAATATAAAAAATCACCACACTACAAAACATATACCTTAAACCACTGAAGGAAAGATACAGAAATATACCATTATTCACTCATCTTAACATGTAATTAACAATCACCACATGAAGTCAAGTGGTATTTTTCAAACTGATTCTGATTCTCAACTAGAAAAATGAATATAATAAAATACAGATACTTCAAATCATTTAAAAAGATACAGAGATGTACCAATGTTCACTCATTATTTTGAAATGTAAAAAACAATTACAATATGGAAGACAACTTGTGAAACTGGTGCTGATTCTAAAATTGAAAATGACCGCACACTAAAATACAGCCACCCTAAACCATTTAAAGAAGGATACACAGATGTTCCAATGTTAACTTATCTTAAAATAAAAATAACAATCATCACATGGAAGACAATAAGATACTTCTCTCTAATTACACAATAACAAACAATCAGGGGGAAGGGTTGTTCAAATAAATATAGCCTCACCTTCTACTGCTACCCATTATTAACCCTTCCATTGCTAAGGCTATTTTCATCCAAAGCACAATGACTTAAAGGTTTTGGAAAACCATCTTAACCCTGTCATGTTGGTATTCATTGGAAAGCTCTCGCTGAGTACTGTCAGATGAGTACCCATGTGCCAGGGTTTCAGTCATTTTCAGTTTTTTTTGCATCATTGTGTATTGGCTAAATTAGCAACCAGGCGCATAAGGGTTAAAACTTTCATGCCCAGCGAAAAAGGCAAAATGTTTGAAGGAGAATTCAGCAACTTTCCTTGTATCGTAGATATCTAAGACTTGCAACGAAAAGAAAATCACGAAAAGGCAAGCTCCTAGACTTGCTACTTAGGAAGCTGCAATGCATTCTTCCCTGTACCCTAGGGAATAAAATGGAGCATTTATGCTGCACATGTGGCCAAAACCAAGTTGTTCCCGGGTGTGTGTGTATTTGAGAATTTGCCAAAAACCCAGGGACCACCATATAATTACCTGGTACTAACAAAGTCAGGTTAGTATGCACATTGTATAATGGTGGCAGGGTCTGATACTTAGATTTATGGCTAGGGGACCGAAAATATCCTTTGATAAAAAATTTAGTGGTCAAAAACAGGATTCCTGGTTATAATATATACTATTTTGGGCCCCTAGTCTAAAAAATCTAGGCCCCTGGGAAAGTCGAACCCTGGGTGGTGTCTCACACATAGAAAGAGTAATGAGATACTGTAAAACTGGTAATGATTGCGTGATTTTAATTATTGCGTTTTAATGCGAATGCATGAGGATGCAATAATTAAAACACGCATAAATATGTCCCTTCTGTTTCAGATATCTGACGTCTGGTGGCGTCGCATTAATTAAAACACGCATAAAAGAGAAAATGAAAAAAACGCAATATTTACTACACGCAAACATTACCAGTTTTACAGTATTGTCTTCTCACCTCATTCAACAAAAAGGCAGTCTTGTTCTTTGGATTTTGTTTGATTTTTCTTGGAAGAATTAAAGCACTTTCTTTTTGAGTGTGCGATTTTCCAGAATAACATGGGAAGCATTATTTCCAGAGGTTTATCTACCAGTTAGCAATAGGGCTCGAAATTAGGGGATGTTGAGATCCGAGGGATCCCTTGAATTCTCCTGCGGCTCCCTCAAATTTCTGCAGGGAGCCCAAAGATGTACTGGTTTCTATACACAACATCTCTAGGTAGCTTTAGAAGATGCGATTTGACTCCCTGGATAAAATCTTCATTTCAAGCCCTGGGTGCGATATTATACAATATTATACAAATCATTTCTAGAGGATTATCTATTGTTATTTATGGCGGTCGTGGTGGACAATGGTTTTCTCAATAGGTCCGATATCATACCACTTTCTAACGGTCTTCTCCATCAGCAGATCCACTGAGTGATCTATTGGTTTGATTATGAAAGGTATGGCTCCTAGACCGATGGCAGTAGTGGTCCATTTCCTGACACCAGGGGGGAGGGCGGTGCTCTTCCTGAGGAGAAAAGCCGATAAGGCACAGATACGGTTTATTGTAAAACCTGGAATGGCAACGGATGCTAGTCCCTGCCACATGAGAGTGTCCAACACAGCATGAGTTATCTTCTTGGTTCTCACTGCATCACTGGGCCAGGGTTGCTTCAAAAATGAAAAAAAAGAGAAAACTGAATTACCAAAATTTGCAGCTAGGCGCTAGCCAGAGTTTTGATACTGGCCATCCAAAATGGCCAATCATAAAACACAGGTAGCTTTTTTGTAGGGTAAATTAGACTGAGGTCAGTGCTATGATCACTCTGTTATCAGAACTATTTTGATCCCTATACTTGCCACAACAAATCAAGTATTTAAGATAAACACCCTTGAATACATTAATCAATTGTTGCTTTTTCCCTGATTTACATTTCTTCATCAAATATTTTCCTTATTATGCTTCTGCCTGCAAGATGTCATCAAAATTGTCAGGCTGATTTTGGGAGCTGGGTTAAAATGTACGCCCTTGAATATATTTGACTTACGTATGTATAGTTCTTACCTGATTAGCTTCTTTTCCTTTAGAAGCTGCATCTGCACTGACATATGTACATGCAACAGCATAACTGAACCGCACCCAATTGACATGGACCAACGATCGGAATGCCTCTCCAACCTCATTAGCATAACCTAAGAATAACAATAATAAAAAAACAAACATGAATGCACTGACCCGTATTCTACTGTCCCCTTTCAGTGTGACCCCTCGTTTTACCCCGGCTCCTATTTATTAAAATTACATATTCTATGTTCATATCACTGCACATTTAAATATCAGTACACTAAAAAGGAAACATGTATGCATGACTTTATTGAAGGAATTAATAGACAAGGCCCGGGGGTGATGAGTGGCCTGGGTGGTAGAGGGTGATGTCCGTAGGTCCTCCTTTGGGAGTTGACCCTGTGGGAACAATGCGGTTACGGATCTCAAACAAACAAAAAAAAAATGACGACTTTAAAGAAGGAAATGAAGGAATTAATGACTTTATCTCTGCCAGTCGTGAAATGAATTATCAACTGAACTACGGCCGTGAAATGATTATCAAACTACATCCAACAGCTTATGTACTGATATATTCAACCTATCTATGTACTGAGATAATAAAAGTTGTAGTTTATTGCTAGTTACATAAATTAACATGATGATTTCCTTTGACTGACTGGCTCCAGACTATACTGCCGCCGCCGCTCGCTGTGTGAACACACACTGTGAGCAATACATATTAGTGAACACCACAGGCGGCCGGCAGGGAACTGAGATAACAATTGAACTGAGTAAATACAGGTGAACTTGGATATGACGGACTCAATGGGACCAGGAAAATTGGTCCGTCATTTTCAAAATCTGTTGTATACATATGACGAACACTTGATATGCATCGGACTGGGACCAAGCATATCGTCCGTCATATGCAAAAATCTGTCATACAGTGGTCTGTCATGTATCCGAGTTCACAGGTGTATATGTAATTTGACATTCAAATACATTCATGTATTACAAAGAAATAAAAAAATGCTGGTCGGCATGTCAACAAGCCGCTTGAGAATGGGTCGCGCGAGGACAGGTGCTCTGGCAGGGGTCGGAAGGTGGGTAATTCAAAGGGCCACCTACTTTTTTTATTCCTACATTTTTAAAAGAAATTAAACATTTATTGTATTTACAAACTCTCATGTCAGGATAAACATAAAACTTTATCATTTCAGTATAATCCATCACATTTTGACATTTAAAAAAAATTCTTAACTTTTGCCTAACCATGGAAATGAAAATGACCTCTTTTGTCCTTCACAGAATTAAGACAAAAAGTAAACATTTTCCACAAGGTGGGCGATAATTGAGAGGTACATAATTTCACATTGCATAGGAAAGGTCCAAAGCCAAGACATACCTAAATATCGAATCGGCGTATCCCTGAATATATCGGTTTCTTTATTCTGAGTAGTTTGAGGTATTCCGAGTTCTTTAGATTTCTTAACGTGACCACCGGCTTCCTCCACTGCTTTGCACAACTCGCAGTCTCCTTCTTTCGACATCTTGGATGCCGCTTACGGTAATAATAATTGGTAGGTCGAAGTTTTTTTTAACCGATATAGGAACACCTCTTCAATTACAGATATAGTGATAATCTTATATACCCAATTTGAATAGAACCATGGGATATATCTTACATGGTCTCTTAACCTAATATTTTGCGACACAATCCAACATCTCTCTCATTTGTTAATGATGTAAGCGACTTAGTATTTTGTTTTGATTGGTGATGCAGCTGAGCTGAGACTGCAATCAGTGATGACTCCATGGCAGGTAGTGCAAGGTTGAAAGGTGAGACTGAGAGATGCACTGACGTGTTGCAAGCAGATTTGCTAGCTAGCATCCAGATGTACAGCTAGACTACTTCTACTTTATTACTTTATCTTGCTTTTTACATTTTAGACATTGATATTCCATGCATTTCCTGTATTAGCCCTCAACACCCACTAAGATTTAGCAATCCAGTTCCTGAATCAGGCTTGAAGAATTAGCAGCTATCTTCCAATACTGTGGTAAGTATTAAACATAATTGAAAGCACTCAGTCAATCACTTTCAAATCCATGTATTTGTTTATATCCATATTTTATTGCTTAGATGAAGCTTGAAGTGGTTATTTGGATTTATCACAGATTCTTATTTGTCTCAACCCTATCCTTAGATGAAGAAAAAAATGGATATGTAGCGAGAGACCAATTACTATATGCCCTATAGTTAAGAGCTGGACTCATGCCAGGAGTGCCAGATAAGGCATCAGCGTGAGGTCACGTGGGAACAAGGACTAATCAGGGCTCTCGCATCAATTACATTACAGAGAAACCTTTTCTCCACCACCAGCTGGGGATGCCCAGAGCACCAATTTTGGCCTATTAGCAGCTATTAGTTGACACTGATTGAGGCTAGCATGTTCAGGTTGACCGGCTGGTTTCGAATTCACTTGTGTTTGGTCATCTAAGCCCCATAAAAGAAATAATGATAATAAGTAATGTAGATGTACATGTACTAGTGATTAGCTTTTGATGTTTCACAATAAAGGAACCAATCAGGTCTCAATGTTGATATTCAGGGCAGATAGCCCATTTGATTAGATAGGCTCTATTTTACCTTTCTGAGCAAAAATTGCACTGTCATTTGTATGATTTGATAATTCTGTTAGATCATCAGAGTCATCTGTATGATGGGTTGATTGTTAAAATGTAGGGATATCATGAATATAGCCCTGTAAATACTAGTAGTTATAGTATTGTTTTATTTTTGAGAAATGTCAGGAATATTTAATCTGTCATGATGGGCAGGTGACATAAAATATAGCCATAGAATTCCTCGCTGGATCATCTTCAAAGGCTTAAGTGGCAAATTAAGGCAGATAGGAGCTAAAGGAGCCTTGCCTAGTATGGGTTATTTTTAGCCCTGGTTTCAAGTATTCATCATTTCAATGCTGCCAGAGCAAAGGTTTTAGACAACTACAGTGCTTGGTGTTTAAATTGTTGACCAATGTTAGGGTTACAAAGGGCCTAGTACCAGTATTATTACATAGTTTTTCTGAAAGTGATCCCCCTTTACAGTTTAACATGTTGTGTATATTTTCACTTTTCTTTAGTTTTGGTAAAATCATAAAACATCAATGAGGTTGATACCTATAGTAGAGCTGACTGTTAAAATGAATATCCCCCACACAGAAAGACCTGGATTTGTCCCTAACTGTCATCTCCATTAATTTAACCTTTTCTTTTCATGCTTTAATTGGCCATGGCCAATTAAGCCTTGTAGACTAATAAGTTAAGTTTCCCATTATCAAGTGAGCAGATTAATTGTCCAGATCTTTCTATGATTCCCAGATTTTATGAAGTAGTTGTAAAATTGATTGTTTTACAGAGTCGGACGAGAGACATTTGGATTACCCATCATGCAACTGCCATCGCTGATAACGTCGTCCAACATGGTGGACCATCTCTTCTTCTGTGGGCTGGGGATTCTGGTGTCGGCCTATGCCCTCTATGTGGAGATCAAAAAGAGCAAAGACCCAAAATATGTCGCCATCTGTGATATTGGGGAAAACATGAGTTGTTCCAAGGTGCTGACATCGAAGTAAGTTATATGATCAGATAACGCAGGGTCTTACACTTAGGTTTCAGGCAAGGGGCCCAAAAAAGGTCTTTTGATAAAAAAATTAGTGGTCAAAAACAGGATTTCTGGATATAATACATGTATTCTGGGTGCTTAAAATAGGAGTTTGCTAAGGCCATTATACATGTTCCCAAAAATATACATCCTTCCTGAGATGCATGATATATTTCTAAAAGTTGCACCATATTTAAAAAATTTCACCATGTATTTAACCAAGTTGAACAATATTTTGAAAGTTGCATGATATTTTGTTATTTGAATTGATATCATTTCGGCATGCCATGGGGGCTGAACTCCCACTTGATGCATTATATACTTTAAAGTTAGTTGGTGTTTTGTCTTGGATACTCCAATTCTTCTTACCATTAAAAACTAGCTAGTCACAAATTAGATTTAAAAGTGGTAAAAGTGACAGCATAAATTTTATACCATGCGTCTGGAGGTAGATATTTAACTTTCTAAAAGTTTCTTAATTTTTTTTGTTGATCCCTGAATATTTGGAACATTCACATGGAACATAGTTGCTGATAACATTGAATTGAGTTATTGTAAAACAAAATAAATGTATTTATACTCTTTGGGTCTTGGAGTGATGTGAAAAATTTCAGTGAATTCTTGATTAAAAATAATACAAACTAGCAGTGAGATATCACTGTGCAGAAGATTTGTTGAGTTTTCTAATCACTCACTTGTATGCTGTCAACTTTATAATTGTAAGGGATTATAAAAGCAACACTAGTTTCAACATTAATTGAATTACCATAAAAATTATCATTTCATACATATTTTATATAGTTTCTACATTTATTGAAGTAAAACTTATTTCATACTTATTTTCTTGTTGTTGTTAGTAGTGTTTGTGTCTCTTACAGATATAGCAAAGGATTTGGTATTGCTGAATATCTACTTGGGAAGGATAGCTTCTTTAACGCTCCAAATTGTGTCTTAGGAATTGTCTTCTATTCTTCTCAACTACTATTGGGTGAGTATAAGAAGTTAATCTATCAATGCTCACATCGGCCAAAAGCAGCCTGACAATTTTGATGAAATCTGGCAGATAAAAGCATAGTTAGGAAAATATTTGAGGGAGAAATGTTAATTAGAACACAACCAACAACTCTCCTTCAAATATTTTGCGAAATCATTCTAAATTCTAAAGTTAATGTCAAAAGTATTTTGGATCCAGACAACAATTTATGGAGGAACTCTTAAGCATTAATGGGTTAAGAACTCATGCTAAGGCTTCACAATATATGAACGGCTGATGAAATCAATTTCTCAATCTTTGATTTATGATGCTTACTTGTCTGAAGTATTTTCACTTTTCCTTGCTTTCCTTTCCTAAGTATCTCTTTCCTGCCTAAATAGTTACGTAATGATGAAGAATGTACCATCCTCTCAACAAGTCAGTAGAGTTTCATTAAGGGACTGATTGCAGAGCTAATTTAGGTATCAAATGACTATAAACCCAATCTTTCCTAGAGTGGGTAAAATATATGGACTTCACTTGGTAATATCTTTGTGATCAGAGTAATTTTTAGTGGATATGGGTTGGAGCCAAAAGCAGGACTTTTGTTTCCTGTAGATAGTGGGGGTCATGTTCAGGCCAAGACATCAGAGAAAGATTATGAAAATATCAATTTCTAGGCTTGTCAAAATGAATTCAATTTTCTATCTAACATTAGTGTATCTACCTGTTGAAATATAATGAAATAGAAGAAATAAAAATTAAGTGTTTGAGCATGTTTTTGTACAACTGAAACAAATGCTGCCAACCAGGGGAAAGGTGTTAAAGGACAATTATACCATGAATAAAACATAGGCCCAAATAGTTCCTTAGAGTATTCTCTACTTAATAATAATAATAATAATAATAATAATAATAATAATAATAATAATAATCTTTATTTAAAGAGGGTAAATCAGTCCAATGGTGTTTAAACACATCCTAACACACACTAAATGGAGGTACTGAGAGCGGCCATTTTAGTCTAATATGATGAGAAAGCAAAGCTTTAAATGCTCGCGCAGCTCGATGATATTTCTGCATTCCCCTTCAAATACAGTCACAAAGTGTTTTGTTATTGTTATCCGTGACATCATTCTTTACTTGAACTTCGCTGAAACATATTGGAAGCCCCTTCATATGAGCTTCACATTTGTGCAATAACCACACACAGTATGCGTAGCGATTGACCGAAAATATGGCATAAAAATTACTACGACTTCAACCTGTTGCAAAATCGTCATTTCACGACAGATTTCCACTAGAATTAAGAGACATGTAGAATTATTTGTGGCAGTTGTAGCGATTTAAACTGCATTGAAATAGATTCACGGAAAGGTGAGTAAAGTCATTTTTACCGTGAACATCGAAGTTACGACTTTGGAATCCGCGGAATTCCATCGTAACATGGCGTCATTTCAAGATGTCAGCATTTGTCGCACGTGAGCATGTATGTTTCAGTTGTTGCATAGTTCCGCGTGTGTTGCATGATAGTCGGCGACCAAAATGCTATTTTGACACAATTTAAAGGAAACAATCCAAATTTATTATTTGATTAAGAAATATTTAAAACATGAAATAATCTGGCGGCAAAATGTGCTCTTAAAGCAAAAGGTTATGCTCATTTCATATTGAGCGAGCGAGACACTAAGAGATGAACAGACAATCGCCAACGCTGACGCCAACACCAAAAGACCTGCCTCAGTATGTATCCTGCCAATTAGGTAACTACACTATATATACTGTAAGCGCCGCTACACTACGCCCGCTTCGCCGGCTCACTGCACGAGCTATTAATAGCTGATTTCAGGCTGAATGGTACCAATATGTCATTAGCAGTAAGGTAGCTGCTAATATTATTATTTTCCTAAAGATGCCTTATTTTAGAGGATATCATCAAAACAATCAGAACACAACAGTCATGGATAGGATACCTGATTTTCACCATGCACACAATGTTATGAGTGCAGCACTGATTTTTTCATATTCCTCCTAATAATAGGAAAAAAATGGTAGAAGGCATTGGCAATCTTCCAATTAGCCGCATCCCAAGCGGGATCTTTAAGCAACAATCCATGGCAGCTACAAGCTTGAACACTTTTGATTGAATACACTCAATATACAGTTTGTAGCAGTGAAAATATGATCAATATACGGGCTGTACCCTTGGAAATATGATCAATATACAGTCTGTGATTGTCCCACATGTAAAGGTAAGGAAGTATACTTACGTGTGAGTGTGGGGGGGGGGGGGGGGGGGGAGGTTTGGGAGGTTCAGAAGGCCAGAAAATAATGTACGCTGGCTTGCCCCTTCCAACATTTTTCATAAAAAAGAGGGGTGCGCTTATTTGGGATCTTTGCACTTAATGGGAGGAATATGGTAATCAGCTTGGCACACAGGGTAGACAACACTTATGCAGTGGGCCCATGCACTGGTAGTTGGACACTGGCAGCTACGTCTACTAACCCTGTATGTAATCTCTTGGTTTCTTTTTCTCATGGCAGCGTTGGGCCACCAGCCGTGGATGCTCCAGCTCCTGTTCTACAGCTCCTGTCTCTCCGTCATCGGATCGCTCTATCTCGCCATCATCCTTGCCTTCGTACTCAAGGACTTGTGTCTCGTCTGCATCACAACCTATGTGATCAACGGTGCCCTGCTCTACCTCAACTACAGCAAGCTAGTCTACTG
The DNA here is from genome assembly GCA_963942565.1 of Maea johnstoni. Lineage (NCBI taxonomy): Eukaryota > Metazoa > Annelida > Polychaeta > Spionida > Magelonidae > Maea > Maea johnstoni. Next base: position 33,298,231 of record OZ012693.1, on the reverse strand, counting down.
ATAGTAAGCTATCGGCCAAATGCCTGAAGGAAGCGTATTTCTTAGGGGGAGATGGTACATTCAGTTGCATATACAGAGGGAGTTACAGGGATTCAACAAAAAAAATTACAATTCAAAGTTTCGATTTTTCTTCAGTTTGCTTAATCCTTTCTGTGCTGAGAATACTTTCATACAAAGCACAAGGACGCGAAATCTTTTGAAAACCATCTACATTCTGTCATATTGGTATGTCTTGGATATATAGTTCTCACTGAGTACTCTCATATGAGTGCCCATGTGCCAGGGTTTCAGTCATTCTTCAAGTTTTTTGCATCATTTTGTTTTGGCCAAATTAGCCACCAGCAGCATAAGAGTTAAAATGAATGAGATATATCTACCTCTGTAGGCTCTGTATCCTGTATTCAAGATGAATCCCCCCCCCCCCTTCCTACTGAATGTACTTCCAACACTAAATGTCTGGATCCCCCCTGACATATGACATTTAAGGTTGGTCCCATTCCTATATCTGGCTTCAAAAATATTATACAGTAATAAGAATTAACTCTAACAGTTGAAGGGGATCCAGCATTCCCCATCTGGTTGTAGGCATACAGTTTTCATAATGTATGCAGACACATCTCCAGAAGAAAAGGTTAACTAAGGGAGCTGATCACATTTATTGAAATATTATATTATATATATTATATATATTTATATATATATATATATATATATATATATATATATATATATATATATATATATATATATATATATATATATATATATATATATATATATATATATTTATATATATATATATATAATATATATATATATATACATATATATATAGATAGATATATTATATATATATATATATATATATATATATATATATATATATATATATATATATATATATATATATATATATATATATATATATATATATATATATATATATATATATATATATATATATATATATATTATATGGTATCTTGGTGATGTATTGGTCTAAATGTTGATAAAACTTATACTCTATTTAGTCATTTAAACCCATTCTAATTCAAGTACTAGTACTTGAGCAGAGAAAATCATTCTTGTAGCGGTAGCTGACATGAGATAATTAGTTCAATAGAATGCCACCAGGCGACACTACCATTTAAAGGTCTATATCAATGATCAAGACCTTTTTCAATAGAAAGTACAAGTTAATGGAGTCCTCATCTCAAATGAAATAAGTAGTAAATTCAAAATGAAATCTGTTTCAAAAGTTCCACTCACATGAAGTACCTGAATGGCTTTGATCAAGCAGACAACTGATACAAAAAATATAATCTCCGAAAGTGAGGCTCAGACTTACCTCAGCCCAACTAGAATAGCCAATAAACAAGATTAGAGTTTACTCACAGCCACATCTTTCGGCGCCTCTGTTGCATCAATGCCACTATGGGACTCCCAAGAGATCACAATATTAAACTCTTGTTTGAACGTCTATGCTATTTATACATCTTTGGCTGGTCCAAATACTGTATATAATGTTAAAGTTAGAACTTCTGGTCAGGATAGATTTGTGCTTTGAGAAGTTGCATGGGTGCTTAGATGACCAAACACAAGTGGATTCGAAACCAGCCGGTCAACCTGAACATGCTAGCCTTAACCAGTGTCAACTAATAGCTGCTAATAGGCCAGAATTGATGCTCTGGGCACCCCCAGCTGGTGGTGGAGATAAGGTTTCTTTGTAATGTAATTGATGGGAGAGCCCTGATTGGTCCTTGTTCCCACGTGACCTCCCACGTGACCTCGCTGTGATGCCTTATCTGGTACTCCTGGCATGAGTCCAGCATGTAACTATAGGGCATATAGTAATTGGTCTCTCGCTACATATTCATTCTTTTCTTCATCCAAGATGGGTGGCATACATACATGATACTGCTGAGCATCTAGCCAGGACTGGTCCAGACTGTCTTTTGGACAGGGAGTTTCATTGAAACTTCTTTTTAGACAGGCTAAAATGCCCTTTGCACATTTACTCAAGAAATGCAAGTGAGAACCAAAATGGAGGGGGAGTACCATGATAGCGAGAAAGAGAACCAAGTTTAAGATATCTTGGAATAAATGTGCAAAGGGCATGCCATATTTAACTCATCAAATAGAGTAATGTCTTGAAATATTTACTGAGGATTTGTTAAACCCAACAGGATCAAAAACCTCCAGGCTTATATTTTTCAAAAATTGCATAGTTATCACAATATTCCTATGAGTTCATAATATTCCTGTACTCCGGATGAGGGCTAGTGGGTGATCAGCTTGGCCAAACTGTTGAATCAATTAGGCTATGTGAATAAAAGAAGTGTATCACAGTTTGTGGCCTTCTGATAAGGCTAGCTGGCATACTGGACACTGACTCACTACATTGATAAGGTTGCACAAGAGTCATTAGACATTAGATTACTGATGACTCACACTTTCCCCACTAGGCGTCACCAGTGAGGGAGGTGGGACATGAGGGGGGTGGGACATGAACTGAGTGCCCCTGCATCCACTAGAGAACCTTCTAGTTGCTTGCAACCCTAGAGTGATTGTATACTAATAAGCCCCTATTGCATCTTCCTTTGTTTTATGAATATCACATTTTAGATAAATATCAGTCACAATATTCACAAAGAAATAGCAATGATGTATATCGATAGACAGATTCTATTGTCCTATCTTAATTGGAGGTGCTATATGTTGTTGTTTTGTTTGTTAGTATGACCTAACCTATATTTATAACCATTTGATAAGAGTGTCTTTAAACCTAGCTTTCAAAACCACTATTTTAGAATAAAGTTGTTTCATAATGTTATTAACCAATTTGTCGAAGGTTCTTTACAGGAAATTGATCACAGTATCTTCCGTCATATTAGAGAAGATTTATTTTTGATAAGTAAACCATGTATGATGACATTTTTGTGTGAAAAAAGCAAGTGTGTTGCATGATGTATGTATTTCAATTGATCAAAGTAAAGATGTTGCAAGAAAAGTTGTCTTTTTTTCATTTTCAATAAATGATCGGTTTAACTAGAATTTAAGTGGAAACTCTGTCCAGTCGTGTTTTATGAATAGTATTTATGTATGGAGTACCTTATATTGTGCAATGGTGAATCACTTAATTGTTTGTTGTGTGGATCGTAGGTAGGTATCCCCCATGGCCCAGTGGTTAGGGGTTTTGGTCCCACTACAGTACAGACATTTAATTCCTGCACCAGTTGACCGGACGTCTGCCACTGCCTGGTTGTACAAACACCAAATCGGGTAACGTGAAAAATATAAGGCAAGCACACCAATAACCTTCATAGCTTGCGAATCAAACCTTTGTTCAGTTGTGAGGTCATCCATGCCCAGGAAACTGGAGGGCAATTGGACATTCGGTCATGTATTATGCCTGGGCTGCCCTCGCATTTAGTGCAGGAATTAATTGTCAGCACTGTAGCATGCACCCTGGGATGCAATTCTTGGTAGCCGCTCTTTGCATGGCACTTTACAGATGTGCAGCATTCTGAAGTGCTCTCTGTTGCTCCTTTTCCTTTGAAGGCCCCCTTTTAGACTATTCTCACAAAAGAGGTAATTTTCTTATTGATGAAGTTTTTATCCCATAGTGAGAGAAGATTGGGAATCGGAAAATTTGAAAGATTAGAAAAATTATTGGAATTCTTTTAAAATGGTAGACAATTTTAGATGGAAATTTAAAGATATTATTTCTTTTATAAATATAATTCTCAATTTTAATGACATGGCAGACGATTCTAGATGGAAATTTAGAGTGCTTTATTATAGAAAGTATACCGATTTTTTGAAAGAAATATTTTGAAAACCTAATGAGTATTTGAAGGATATATCTATACAGGAATCATGTTTAAATGAAAATTTAGAGAAAACATCAATTTTATTTGATGAATTTTGTGATTGTGTGCATTGCCCTACAGAGAAAATGTTTCTCTAATTGTATTGCCGAGATTAAAAGTAAGACTAGGCTGTTCAATATATCGATGGTTATCAAAAGCTGAGAGTAGTAGACATGTATTTCTCTGTCAAAAGTAAAGACTTTTCATTCTAAATACTGTTATCGGTTTGGTTGCATTAAATGCTGCAATATTGATGTGGAACAGTGGCAATGAGTGAAAATGTTTCTAGCTTTTCAGGAAAGTCCACCCCACACCATTGTAACTTACACAACAATTATTCTTTGAACATCTTGATTGCCATATAGTATGTGGCATGCAGTGACTGCCATCTGGTGAGCAAACTAGATACTAAGGCTCATGCGTAGACTCTATATCGCGCAGTCCTCAGCAAGGAGGCCAAGGAAACTTATGAGGTTGGAAAACCCTAACTAGGGTTAGGGTTAGAGTTAGGGTCAGGAATCAGCCCTAACCCTAACCCTGGACCTGATTCCTAACCCTAAACCTAGGGTTAGGTTTAGGGTTAGAAAACAGGTCCAGGGTTAGGTTTAGGGTTACCATACCCTAACACTAACCCTAACCCTGGACCTGGGTCCTAACCCTAACTCTAACCCTAACCCTAATTAGGGTATTCCAAGCTCATAAGTTTCCTTGACCTCCTTGCTGATGACTGCGTGGATAAAGAGTCTACCATGACAGAAACCGTTACGAAAAACTGTATTCTATATTCCGCCGCGCTCTGCTATGTGGGGACCATTTGGTGCAATTAGATTCCGCAGGTTTGGCATTGGACGTTGCGAATCCTCAGAGAAACAAAACCATTTATTGCGTAACGCAATACAAACTAGACATCTAGTACTACTAAGATGTGTACCAAGATTTAAGCGAACACAAGAACTATTCAAATTATTCCACCAAACTTCAACATATGGTGACACTCCTGATTTAAAAGAAATCATAGATAAATACATCGACAGTGTGTACGTTAACCATCATGACAAGTTCTGTAAAATAAATAAGTATTTATTGACTATATCACAGATATAACATATACATACATTGAACAATTTTACAAATAAACAGGTTACAATATAGAACGCACAAGACAGTAAATTACTTTTCTACTATCAGAAAACATTTTTGATGTCCATATGTGAGTAAGCTAAATCAAGTCTTCTTCAGTATCAAGGGGTCAGGTATAAGTAGTTTTATGGCTAACATTGCTTCATGGCAATAACTATATCATACCCCAGTAATCTTCCGGGCATATGATGAAAATGTACAGTTCAGCGTGATAAGCCGGGAGTCAGAAAATACGGGCAACTCTGCTTAATCCGGACTGATGTGGACCCTACATTTCTGTCCGGATTAGGCAAAATCCGGATTATGCATGTGGAATTATATGTATATGAAGGGACCGGGACTTTCCAATCTGTCCGGTTTAGACGAAAATCCGGATTACACATGTCCGGATCAAGCACGGTATACATGTATATTGAGATACTTAGGAATTGGAATAGTTGTTCCATGACAGATGGGTTTGGTTTGGTTCATTAGGATTTCTGTTCGGATCAAGCAGAGTTGCCTGTATACATGTATATTGAGATATTTAGGAATTGGAATAGTTGTTCCATGACAGATGGGTTTGGTTTGGTTCATTAGGATTTCTGTTGCTTTCAACAAAGACCATATGTTATGCTCATGTCGTAACGAGTTAGACACCTGTAAACCTACTGAGAAATACGTCCTTTAAATTGCCTGAAGGGCATGAATCCCTCTCTTTATGAATAGTTGTAAGTGGTCTTTCAGTTGCAGAAACACCATAGACAGTCCTCCACATCGCCGCACATTTATATATAGTGACCAGGTCAATCCGCTAGTGGGGATCGAACGGAGATTCAAACCTGCGAGCTCACGCTTGGCAGCCAGGCATCGTAACCGCTAGCCATCCCCACCCTCCCCCTATAATAATTCAACGTACCTTTGACATGACTTTGGACGATGGGGGGAAGGGGGGTTCATATTTGTCATATCCCAAGACACTGGCTTCAAAGTTCGTATGTATGTATATTTATTGGCCATGCTCAATTGCATGAAATACGATACAAATATTACAAATATGTGGATATGCATGTAACAAGAATGGTACTATTATTCATTCACTCTCAGACCAAAAAAATAGGATGTAAATAATGGCCAAAATAAAGGTGAAAGTTCTCTTATTCGAAGGAATTTGCAGGGGGTCTTTCAGTTGCAGAATCACCAAATACAACCCTTCACAGCGCCGCACATTTATACAGCAACAGAGCTAACCTGCTAATGGGGATCCATCGGAGACTGGATCCTGTGACTCTTGGGAGCCAGGTATCGTATCGTTACTTATCAAATACCCCTAAAATAACCCTTTCACACTGATCTGGCTGTATCTACGTACACAAAGGTTGGAAACAGACCGGGTTTTGTGCAGATATATCTCTACCTCACCTAGGTAATTACCCATATTCCACCAATAGAACAATTTAAAGGTCATTTTGTTACACAACACGGTTAAGTGGATTGAGGTCTATAGTATAAAGGATAAGTGGAGGTTCCAGAAGAGGATTATCGCATTGTCGGCAATGTACTATAAATAGAAAGTTTGATTCGTACGTTCTTTGTACTTAGATAACTAAAAAACAAACCAGTGGATATGGAACCAGCCGGTCAACCCAGGGAGAATCTATTAATATTCATTGAAGTGTCCCTGGTCAACCTGAACAGGCTGGCTGCGGCGAGTACCACAAAAGTCGTGTTCTGCGCATATTGGTGCGCAAATCTCTATGTAATGTTAACGGTACGAGAGCCCTCAATGGTCTTTGTCTCCTAGTGACGTCACGCTGATGCGAGGTCCGATGACCCGTGGGATAGCCAGGTATTCACTATAGCGCATATATTCATTAGTCTCTCGCTACATATCCATTCTTTTATTCATACAAGCCCTGCGGGGAGTCTGCTGGCAGTTAAATTGCACTCAGAGAATGGAGTTATATTCAAAGGAAAATATGAATTATTAATATCACTGATTCTTCAGTGGCAGGACAACCCTAGAAAAACGATGCGAAACCAATAATCTTAATCATTGGTTAATGCAGGTGGTTAATGTGGGTTAACAATCAAACATGATGCCCTGGACATGTCAAAGCTTTCACTGTAGTCACAAAAAGGCCCTACCAACCATGTACATGTAATATCTGCCTAATAAAGGCATACTTTGGACGAATTTCAAATGGTGCAAATGCAAAAATAAAAACAAAACAACAACTATTGATTTATAAATTTGTAATTAACTGGAAAGTACCCGCCCTGTTATTCTCCACAAACTCTGGTCATTAAGTAAAATTTACATATTTGTTCGTAATTTCTTAATGCTACGAGTATTCTCGGGGTTAGGGTAGTGAAGGTATCGCATGCTAATGCGATCTTGCAGTTGGTAGACCCTGCTTACGCTGCCATGCAGGAACACGCTAAAACTTAAATTTGGAATTTTCATATTCTTTTATCGCCGCTCTTGGCTATTAATAGAGCACAGTCCCGCATTTGTCATTCGTCGATCGTGATTGGGTCACATTTTCGAAAATTATTTACTTTGCGTATGCCACGATATAAAAACACATTTGAAGTTAGTTAGTGGTATACTATTTTTGTCTATCTATTAAAGTGCTGATAACTGTTGTAATGTAATACTTTTGTTGGGAAATGTTAAGAGCTGGTTCTTCATCTCATTTCAAGCATAACTAAAATGACTGGAGAAGAGTCAGCAGGAACCAGTGACGTCTCCTGAAAATGTGTTTTTAATATAGAGGGTAATAAGGTTCAGTGTATGTTTAGTGCCCACTGGACGCAACCGGCTATACAGAAGGGCTTAGAATCAGCGGTAGCCCCCACAAGATGGCTTTACTACTAGAAATCTCTCATTTTCATTCAGTTTTCATTTCATTTTCATTCAGTTTTCATTTTAACAAACATTAATTGAATTATTTGTTTTGATCAGAATATGCATGTTGATGAGGATGTTTCTTTTCCTTTGGCAAACATTGATGGCCACATTGGCTCGTACAGGAATTCGCATTTTGCCATGCGGACTACTATATCTTATATATGTAAACATCTGAAAGGTATGAGAATGGGTTATCGAAGCATTTCAATGGCACATGTCTTTGTTTACACATTCATACATTGAGTAATGTAATGTTACAGCCAGAGGTTATGTATGCATCGATTCCTTAGTCAAAAATGCTTGAAAATTTAAAAGGAATCAGTGAAAAATGAAAAAGCTTCACTCCAGGTTGTTGTATTGTATAGAAAGCCGGTCTTGCAGAGAAGCACTATTTGCCTCCAAAGAAAAATTCATTTGTCCTCAAAGACGATAACATTTTCTTTAATGAGAAATAATGGTATTTGTCTTTAAAGACAAATGAATTGACTTTAAAGAGCATCCATTACTCTTTAAAGACAGTTGAATTGAGTTTAAAGACAAGTAACGGTATTTTCCTTATAGAAAAATTAAGTGCTTTTCCGCAAGAACGGCTTTATTCCAATATAATGACTTTGAATCAACCCATTCAAATCGATCAGGAGCGTTAACTTGGTTTGGCACATACAATGCATGTAACATGTATGTAAATATCGATTTCAAAGCAATATGTCGAGAAATACTTGACTGAAAATTGTACCGGTTCAACATTCCCTGTTCAAATAGTTCTCGCAGTTTCTATACCGTGTTTGCATCAAGGATTGTGTTGGTTTCTAACCAGCGAAGTGTGGAAGGTAGGTCAAATGCCATAACAGGGATTATATCACCCAGGCCTGCTAGCACGAAAAGTTGCTTAGGAACGCCCCCTTTTAAAGGCATACGTGTAGTAGGGTACTCGACAATGTGACAGTAACATCTAAAACTTTAAGTCCAATTAAAAAATACCTCAGATTTAGAGATTCATTAAAATTTACGTATGCTATCATTGTCAGATCCCAAAATAAAGAAGGGGGGTCACCGGTCATGCGCCCATATAGGTGGCGCCAAAGTAGCACTTCGTT
>OZ012693.1:33248707-33289029 GCA_963942565.1 Maea johnstoni | reverse complement strand
CATATAATTGACTAAATCGCTACCTGGACTTCTCTGCATGAAGGAAGTTCAGAATTTATTAGCAAAATTTTAACAAAAGCTGAGTGCTAAATTTAACAAAATTAGGTTCCTGTGATGCAGGCAATATTGTTAAAAATATTGTTAAGGTATAAAATTGTAAAGGAAATATCGATATTGTATCGTATCGTGAAAATTTGAAAGGTGCCAATGCCTACTTTAATGTAGTGGCCCAATTATCCTGAGTGCATACACATACATGTTAGATTTCTAAATGATTACAAGGCGATATCACCAGAGTCAGGGATTTGTATTTTATATACAGTTCGCTGCTATCACATATCATATAAGAAATAAGAGTGTAATTGTCCAAACATCTCGAGAGGGTATATGCATACAGATTCTGTGGGGACATTTCGAAGAGCGAATGCATCAAAGACCCTAATAGTTCTAAGCCCTATGGTTGCTTTGCTTACTCCTACTTGCGCCAAATTCCACAAACGAACACGATTTCCTTCAAGGGCCAGTCTTGATGGCACGTCAGTGAACAATCACGACGACGCTCGCGAGGAGAAAATCTCCCTCCAAGCGAGAAACCCTACACCGCCACCACCAGGAGGACTACTATCACGCGCCGCTAAGAGCTTACAGCTAATTCAAGCTAACAATGAGCAAAGCAAATGGGTTTGTAAGTTTCAACTGTGTGCCTGTAAGAACAGGTTTTTTCTTTATTGGTGCTCACCTCAAGCACAGGTGTGCACCTATAGATTTCTGGGTCAGTTTGTGGTTAGCAGTCTCAGAGTGTGGATAACTAGAGCATAGGGGAAACGAAAGGGGCAATTGGTAAATGGGACACTAGTAGTCTAAATAAGATGTAGAAATTGTGGTACTTGAGATATGATACCCCTGACAGGCCTCCCTACTCGGTGACCCAGAAAACCTACTGGGCGACTGGCTGAACCTACCTGTCTACTTTACAAGTGGACATGTAGAGGTCACAGGTCCACCTGTAGGGTCTATCAATGGTTTGTGCAGAGTGAATGGACTATACTCCTGAACTTGTACTATCGCTCATTGTTAGCTTGAATTAGCTATAATTGATTTTCAATCAATGCACTTTACGTGGGATATTTAATTGATGGTATCATGTCCGATATCGCCAGCACCTCGCCGGCCTCCCGCTGAGGTCAGCCTCGTAGACAATGCTCGCACACACACACCCACACACACAGTCAATCTGGCCGCCCCCTACAGGGCGCATTAGCCATATAAAGCCATCAACACTGACAGGCGTATTAATATTTCAGCAGCCGACACAATAGCGCGGCTACGAGATGCGCAACGGTAGCCCGCAATCAACGCAATTAATGGCCGCCCGGTATGTGGTCAGCAGCCCGGGAAGCTGCGGCAATAATAGCACTATTAACCCCAATGCTGAGGCTATTTTGGTCCAAAGCGCAAGGATGCAAAAAAATTTGAAAACCATCTAAACCCTGTCATGTTGGTATTCATTGGAAAGCTGGCGTCGAGTACTCCCAGATGAGTACCCATGTGCCAGGGTTTCAGACATTTTTCAGGTTTTTGCATGATTTTGAATTTCCCAAATAAGTCACCAGCAGCATGAGGGTTCATATCTGCACCACATGCTTCCGTATTGTCCTACTCTTGCTTGACCACAACATGGTTCACAAGTAGCAGGTGCCAAATTGGCAATTTGCTCTGAGAAAGTAGTGACTGGCTTATAAGGAACTGCTGTGGTACCCAGTGTTTTGGTAATTTTCAGTAAAATAACTCAATATTACTAGCTCAATACTGACATATTGGAGGGGGTTAGATTAACCAATAAGTGTTCTCTCCTTATAATGCATTCCAGACCCGACACCCTCCTAAAATAGTATTTGTGAGTAAATAATGGTTGTATAAACATTTTCTAATAACACTTTCATTTAGTATCAATAAACCTTTCCAAATGTCTAAAGTTTCTAGAATATTTGTGAATGAACCAAATTACAATGTGTTTGTCAGTGTACCACAGCGTTGAGCTGAAGCCAGGAATCAAAACATCAGAATTGGCGAGCACAGTGATAGGATGGTCGGCATGCAGATAGGGCAATGTGGTCCATTTAGTATTCCGAGCATGGAGCCGAATGGCTGAAGCATCAACAGTTTATGAATAGTTGATGGGGAAAGAGTGGTAATGTGAGGAAGATGAGCCTTGTGAAGTCTCCTCCGGGCCTCCTCATCCTCCTACTCCTCATCCCCCTCCTCCTCCTCCGCCTCCTCCTCATCCTCCTCCTCCTCCTCCTACTCCTCATCCTCCTCCTACTCCTCATCCTCCTCCTCCTACTCCTCATCCTCCTCCCCATCCTCCTACTCCTCATCCTCCTCCTCCTCCCCCTCCTCCTCTTCCTCCTACTCCTCATCCTCCTCCTCCTCCTACTCCTCATCCTTCTCCTCCCCTCCTCCTACTCCTCATCCTCCCCCTCCTCCTCCTACTCCTCATCCTCATCCTCCCCCTCCTCCTCATCCTCCTACTCCTCATCCTCCCCCTCCTGCTTCAGAGCTTGGAGGAAGAAAAGAATGGATATGTAGCACACCAGTTACTATATGCCCTACAGTTAAGTGCTGGACTCAAGCCAGGAGTACCAGATAAGGCATCAGCGCGAGGTCACGTGGGAACTAGGACCAATCAGGGCTCTCGCATTGATTACATTACTGAGATAGGTTATCTCCACCACCAGCTGGGGGTGCCCAGAGCACCAATTTTGGCCTATTAGCGGCTATTAGTTGACACTGGTTGAGGCTAGCATGTTCAGGTTGACCGGCTGGTTTCGAATCCACTTGTGTTTGGTCATCTAAGTTCAGAGTGATGCTAGGGCAAAAATACAACATGAATATTCTCTGCTTAGATGCAGGCCAAAACTGACCTTGAAAACCTACCCTCAAACAGGCAAAAACTGATCTTGAAAACCTTCACTAAAACAGGCCAAAGACATAGACTTAAGTGACCAAAAAGTTTACATTCATTCTGGACTGAGATATTTCAAATCAAGGCTTAAGTTTTAAGGTTGGGCCACCCTAGAAGTACCATAGTGGTGGAAAGATGATGAATCCAAATAACCAGTTAAAAGTAAGTTGTTGTTTCCCAAGGGGAAACAAACCATTTTCAAGTATTTGAATAGGTATTTAACCCTCATGCTGATGGTGGCTAAATTGCCCAATACAAAATGAAGCAGAAAAAGCTGAGACGTTACTGAAACCCTGGCATATGGTACTCGTATGAGAGTACTCATTGAGAGCTATCTAATGAATACAAACATGACAGGGTTTGGATGGTTTTCAAAATTATTTGCATCCTCATGCTTTGGATGGAAGTGGCCTTAGCATTGGAAGGGTTATCTAAGCAGATTGTCAGGCAAGCAGGGTGGCCCACAGAGTTTAGAATCAGAGGGTTAATCTACAGTTATTGAACTTCATCAGAATAAAAACCCAGGACTGTAGCCGCAGATATTGACATCCAGAATAAATCCCTGGATTGATCGATGGATTTTTTTTTCACCCCAATAGGTTGTTATCGGCACCCTTTCTTACATGTAATATCTAATCCAACATGCCATGCCGACAATACCGCAAGAGACAAACGATGACAGGCTCGCAGTAAATATGACAATTACACGCATATTCCCGCAGCAGCTGTGCCTAATGCAACTAATACATAGATTTCTACCTGAGGCAAATTGAGCTTGCGGGGGACAAAAAGACCATCGATCGGCCGGCCCGATGAAATAAACTCACCCACGTGCTGATCAATATTTGGGAAATTTACAAGGCATTGTGTGCAAATGATGCATGCGTTACAATGGGCTGGTGGCTCGGGCTCTTTTTAAGGAGATTTAAAGCATGACTGGTGGAGGACACACGCATTGAGAAATGCCGCATAGAGGAATAGGAGACATCTGTGCAGTTGGGAGCACATGGCAATTAATTCCTAAGCAATCCCTGAATGGACAATGAGGAGCAGCAAAAGCTTCACTAGTTACGGAGAAATACTCCACTTGCTGCTACTTTTTTCATATTCAGAAATAGGAAAAATGGCCTGCAAATCAGAGCTCATTTAGAATGTATGCAGTAAAAATCAAAAAAAATCATGAGGTTGGACTTTACAACAAATCTCATTTAGAATGTACGCAGATATGACTAAGGATCATATGAGGTTGGCCAGTACTTTAAAACCCATTTAGAATGTATGCAAAGATATCAAGCCTTGAGTTTAACAACGAATGGAGTCTGATAGTACTTACAGGGCTAGTGAAATTTTCTACTTGCCCTATAACTAAAATAGTAGAAAATTTGGGATTTGTCGAATGCTCACTATCAAATGCTACAGTTTTCCTCACACTTCTAGGAAATGACCATAACTGGATGGGAAATACAGTATATGTTATCCAAATGAGAGATGGAAATAAAGGAATAAGTTCATTTATCAATGACAAAGTACAACACGAAAAAAGACACCTATGAAGGAGAGATCGCCAGTTTAACCCTTCCATGGCAGTACAGCCCAAAACAGCATGCCTAGTTTGGTGATTTCGGTCCCACAAAAGCATTTTTTAAGAAAATATTTGAAGGAGACATGTTGCCCCAAAAACTAACGACTCTCCTTCAAATACTTTTTTCAACTTATGATTAATTTTGTAGTTTATCTCATAAATAGCATAGGTCGAAACAAAATTGTCAAGTACACAAAGATTTTTTGAAAAGCATCTAAACTGTCATGTTGGTATTCATTGAATAGCTCTCACCAAGTACTCTCAGATGAGTACCCATGTGCCAGGGTTTCATTCATTTTTTAGGTTCTTTGCATCATGTAATGACCAAATTAGCCGACAGCAGCATATGGGTTAAGCCCTTCAAGTAAGCACAGATGAGTGAACTCCACAGAAAATGTCAGCTGGATCTATGATACTTTTGACAATATCTTTGGAGCTGAGAACGATTTTACAAAATATTCGAAGGAGAGTTTTTGGTAATATTGCGATTAATATTTCTCCTTCAAATATTTTTCAAACTAGGCTTTTGCCTGATATCGCCAAAATAGTCAGGCGGTTTTGGCCCCCGCAAGCATTAACGGGTTAAACTGGTATCTCCAAGATTACAATATTTGACATTTACAACACTGGGATAATATGATAAGGAAAAGCTTGCGTTAGATGTACAGATAAAATCAATAGATTCCCACGGAGAGTGACAACAGCCAAGGAAGATATACAGAGAAATCAACCCACATACTTATCCCCCAGATGGCCAGACAAAATGCAAATCTTCTCTTAGAACAGAGATCAATATCATCTTGTAGAATACCCATTTAACTTCAAAATTGAATACTGTACAATGTTTAATAAAGTTCTGATAATATTTCATTCTTGATTGAGCTACAGTTCACAAATGCAGGTCAAGATAGAAGTAAGAAGTTGATAAAAAAAAAATCCAAATCTGTTGAACTATAAATGGCAATTTGTGAAATTTACATTCATCTATCATTCAATATTATAAAGATGTGAAAATAAGCTGATATATATTGAGGCAGGTAATTAATCAATGATTTAGGTTAGACGGTAGTTTTTAACTGGTACCCCAGTTTCCTCCATACTCCAATAACACAAAAACTATGTTTAAAAATTCCAATGCACAAATCAGTGATATATATTTACAGTATGCTAGATCATACCATAGATGACAGTTTGTCTATTTGTCTGGCCAACGCAAGGGAAGTCTATGGGAGAACTAGTTAAAAACTGTTTGACCCTTTACCTCCGGGTTTACTCTTCACATCTGACAGCAGGGGATGAAAGACAATATAGTAAAATCCATGGATGTATGAAGTAATCAAATATCTCACGAAGAAAATGTTGGATATATGTTTTATCTTGGAAACTACAAATATTACTCAAGGTTAAAAAAATTCTATTCAAATATCTATTCATATTGTTGATTTTCTTGCTAAGATTGGCCACTTTCATTTAGCCTTGCTTTAAACCAATAAGGCAGATGTAACCCTTTGTTAAAATAACCCCCCCCCCCCCTCATACATAATAACCTCCCCCCTCACACAAAACACTGGACCCTCCTCTGCTTGCGTTCATGTGGTCCCCCTTTTCTGTAGCACTTCTGAGCTTTCTGGCCCCTATTTCTTAAGCTATCACTGAGATAAAACGACTCTTTTTCATTGGTATTTGAAGATTAGGGTCATACCATAATCATGGTGTAAATAATATATTTTCAAGGATAACTAACCTGTCATCCTCCCACAAAATGAGTGAACTAAATGAACCATTTTTTCCAGAATAGATCAAAAGTTATATCAAATATTCTATTAATGCTTATATGTAGTTTCTACCACAAGCTTTCTGGCCCCTATTTCTTACGCTATCACTGAGAGATCAAATACATCTCATAATTTGGTTCCTCCACCGATCAAAATCGAGCTATTTAAACACTCATTCAATTACCAAGGCATAGTAATATGGAATTCCTTATCTTTAAATACGAAAATGGCACCATCTCTCTCATCATTCAAGAAACTATACCTTGAGAAACAATTTTCAACTCTGTGGCCTGAAGAATTGAATGTATAATCCTTAAATCTGAGGGCCACAGCGAAAATCAAATCTTGTATTTGACTGTGTTACCCTCGTGAAATAAAGATGATTATTATTATTATTATTATTATTATTATTATTAGAGAAAAGAGAAAACAACTCGTGGACTCACCTTCAGGTTGCCTGTTTCCACTGAAGACATGAATATCCATTGGTGAATAGATGTTGCTGTGGACGACCTTGCGACTGCCTCCGGTCAGCTTATCGCAGGAGTGTATGGAGCGCGTCTGCCAGTCCGTCCAGTACAGCACTTTGTCGTAAAGGGTCAGCGCAAAGGGGTGTGGCAACAACCCTTCGACAACCACCTGACGATCGGAGCCGTCAAAATTACAACTGTGGATGAAACTGAGTTTCGCGTCGGCCCAGAATATCCGCGACGCATCGTAGTCGAGTGTTAATCCATTCGGCCAGTAGATATTCCTGTCTATTATGACGCTTCGGCGCTGAGAGGTTCCGTCCATACCGGCTCTTTCGATTTTCGGCATTTCACCCCAATCCGTCCAGTACATGAATCTGAAAGAGTTGAAGTGATCGAATTCAGTGATACAGTATATAATAACTGACACAATGATATAAATACTATCAATTTTAAGAAATAATAGGAACCTATTCATGTCTAGAAATCCTCTTAAAACTTAACATTATTATTATTCAACTTGATGAAAGGATGATGTTTTGAAATCTTTAAAAGTTGTATCCAGAGACTTCTGAAGGGTAATGTATATCCCAATTACACTCACAGCAGCCAAAACAGGACTGACGATTTTGGAAATATTCAACTTACAAAATCATTTTCTGAAAAAGTATTTGATGGAGAAATGTTGATTCGAAGCTAAACAACAACTCTCCTTCAAATATTTTGTATATTTTCACTTTGTTATTTTCAAAAGTATAAGAGTAGCAGACGATACTTTCTAGAGAACCTCTGAGAGTGAATGAGATATATAAGAATTTATTTCAGTATCTCAATCCAAGCCCTCTAATTAATCAGCAATATGGGAGAGAAAGTGACGAAAAAAGGAAATATATACCTAACTCAGCATATACGTAGTTGTTTTAGTCCCATTTACACATTTCTTTTTTCGTTATAAACCACTATATTCAGGGGTAAAGACATCAGTCCTTGTCATGCCTAGTTCCCAAAGGGTAAGCCCTAATTCTGTTGGGGAGATCGCAGTTCCCCAGATGCCCACTAGAGGGAGTTCACACATTTCCGAACCGAGCCCACTTGTCGATCGGAAGCAATGGAGCTGGTGCAAACTCAATAATCTCCGATAATGAATGACTTCTCATCGTTCCCTTTAACCCATTCACACTCAGAGATCCCCTAGAAAGTACTGTCTGCTACTTACATACTTTCCAAAATAACTTGGGAATAAAGCAAAAGTTCACAAAATATTTGAAGGAGAGTTGTTGTTTGACTTCTCTTTAACATTTCTACTTTCTATTTTCCAAAAAACGGTTTTGTTAGAGAAAAAATTCCAAAAGTGTCAGGCCTGTTTTGGCCGCTCTGAGTGTTAATGGGTTAATGGGCTAGATCTAATAAGGAGTGTGGAGTAACTTAATCTGTTCCTCTCTGCCTGGCCCTATGATTCAATTACCCATAATGCATCCACTTGCGGTCACCCAGACCAGTGGGCAGCAGCTGAGACAACCAGAAACCAACAGGCACTGGTGGGGAATCAGCACAATAAGCCATAGGGGGAAGGGGGCGATGCAAAATTTGGGTGGCTTTTTTTTTTTTGTTTTTTTAAAGGCAGGATATCATTTTTAAGTTAAAGGTCAAGACATATTCACATGTATTTCTTACAGGCTTGTGAGGTGTGTGCAACATTCAATCAATCAATCAATCAATTAATATGTATATATATATATATATATATATATATATATATATAATATATATATATATATATATATATATATATATATATATATATATATATATACATATATATATATATATATATATATATATATATATATATATATATATATATAAATATATATATATATATATATATATATATATATATATATATATATATATATATATATATATATATATATATATATATATATATATTTATATATATTCACCCAACCAAGTATCTAAACAAGCCTGGCATTCTGTTTTCCTGTATAATATGCATGCTTCTGTGTGTGTGTGTGTGTGTGTGTGTGTGTGTGTGTGTGTGTGTGTGTGTGTGTGTGCGCACACGTGCATACATGTGCATGTGCGAGTGCACACGTGTGTACATATATATTCATTAAAATACCAATGACTGACGTATGTCAAAGGGCACCTAGTGAACTTATTGATTGATGCCACAGTCTGTTAGCAGAGGGTGATTTCCTTCTGAATTATTCATTCGCCATAACATGTACTACATGTATGTATAATGAAGATAGTGTGGTTCACTGGGTACACAAATATCATTACTATTAGAGTAGCAGTAAGAGAGAATGTTATATATATATATATTAGAGCTGCACTCACGGAGGGAGATCAACTCATGAGCTCACCACCCGTTTGACTCGTGAGCTCATGAGCTCGCGGACGTTCTGATTTTCCAAAAAGATATTTATTTTCCACCCCAGCTATTAAGAAATAAATATTTATTGGCAGACATTTATTAACATTGCCATGTTTATTTGATTTCAAAACGTGCTGACGAGGTAAAAAGGTCAGTTTAACACTAAACACCTCTTGAATGTAGACATTAGAGATTGTAATGAAGACATGACAGCGATAAGCAGTTATGTATGCTGATAATGTGTGTTATGTGTCCTGTGTTACGTTTGTGTTCCCAACATCGACGAGCTCACGATTTGAACATTTCAGCTCGAGCTCGGCGAGTTTGCTCCAGGGCTCGAGCCACTCGAGTTCTAATATATATAATACCAGGATGCTATAGATACAGAACACTTTATCCTTATTCACTCCAGGGTTCGACTTTCCCAGGGGCCCAGGGGCATATGCCCCTACATTTTGCTGTTGGCCCCTAGATTGTTCAGTTTAGGGGCTCAAAATAGTATGAAAATTAACCAGAAATCATGTTTTTGACCAATAATTTTAATCAACAGACCTTTTCAGGTCCCTGGCCTGAAATCTAAGTGTCAGACCCTGCACTCATTAGAAAGGAGACAACCCTTTTGCTGCTGGTTGCTAATTTGGACAAAACAAAATTATTTGAAAAATGTTTTAAAATACCTGGAACCCTGGCACATAGGTACTCATCTGATAGAGCTCCGTAAGCACTTTCAAATGAATACCAATATGACAAGGTTTTGATGATTATCAAATATTTTTGCAATAATGTGCTTTGGACAAAATTAGACTCTGCATTGCAAAGGATAAAGGAATTAATGTCCTGGGAATAGCAATTTTTCAATATATTTCATTGAAAACATCTCTCTGGATTTGCTCGAACCACCTTTCATGATGCTCACCCCAACCCACCTTTTACCCTTCTGTATTGCACACTACATTGCGCGTTAGTCATGCCTATTATGAGGGCCATACGCCACCGATCCTACAACCCCATATGAACAATCCCCTCAGACCGAGAAACGGCTGCTGACAAGGTTGCCAGCCAATCGAAACCTATCGCGACAAGACGAAAATTGCCGCGGTGGCAGAACATCGGATCCCGCACGGCCGATATCAATCTTGATATGACATGTAGCTTTCAAAGCTTCTCAATCATTGGGCAATTTGATGGCGTGTCCCCTGTCTGCCCTATCATCAACCTGCGCACGGGATCAATGCAGCTTATCAGATTTCATTAAGTAATAGTGTACCGCAGCCCCACACTCCACTAATAGACACAAATCCATTTCTCCAGCTAGGACGACGAAAACGACGACGCGCAGTTTTCCATTTTCCATTCAATTCGGAGCGCTCATGCGTAAAATTACACCTACATGCACAAATTGCGCCCTGAATAATGGAAATGGTGCAAAATTGGGAAAAATGATTTTGTCGAGTAGATCGTAATTCACTCGACAGGGATCTCGATTGGAAATCAAAGAGATAGTAAGGCCCCGAGGCACTCATGCATAAATTTTTCAATCATGTTAATTTCGGCTCAACCTCGGGGATGGAAAATTGTTTTCCTGGATGATTTCTGCTGCTACTCTTGTTATTGTTCAATTTCACTACTTGTCCAGAGGCTGTGTGCGCGTGGGCATCACTGGGACACTTGTACAATGGAAGGGATTCCTGATTATCAGAGCTTTCCCTAACACAACTTCCAGGCACTATCTAAATGATTTTTATGCAGATAAAATGTGTACAAATAAATCGATTTTCTATCTAAAAGAGAGATATTATATAGGATTAGTGCTTTATATCATTTTTTTCTTTCACACCACATAAAATAATCCTTATATGAGAAATGCAAATTGTATGATGATGATATCAATAGTAGTAGTAGTAGTAGTAGTAGTAGTAGTAGTAGTAGTAGTAGTAGTAGTAGTAGTAGTGGTAGTGGTAGTGGTAGTGGTAGTAGTAGTAGTAGTAGTAGTAGTAGTAGTAGTAGTAGTAGTAGTAGTAGTAGTAGTAGTAGTAGTAGAAGTAGTAGTAGCAGTAGTAGCAGTAGTAGTAGTAGTAGTAGTAGTAGTAGTAGTAGTAGTAGTAGCAGTAGTAGTAGTAGTAGTAGTAGTAGTAGTAGTAGTAGCAGTAGTAGCAATAGTAGTAGTAGTAGTAGTAGTAGTAGTAGTAGTAGTAGTAGTAGTAGTAGTAGTAGTAGTAGTAGTAGCAGTAGTAGCAGTAGTAGTAGTAGTAGTAGTAGTAGTAGTAGTAGTAGTACCAGTAGTACCAGTAGTATCAGTAGTAATAGTAGTAATAGAAGTAGTAGAAGTAGTAGTAGTAGTAGTAGTAGTAGTAGTAGTTGTAGTAGTAGTAGTAGTAGTAGTAGTAGGCATCAATTACGCCCCGTGCGTTCCTTTAATTTCAGAAACCAATGCACCATGCACCGCCGTGTGTGTGTGAATGGGCTATATTCCAGGCATGTTGGGTCAGAAGGTTGTCATAACTTTCAATAACACTCATAGTGCGGGTTAAATGCAGCTGAACTCTAATCCTGATTGTGGTATTAGTGAGTATTGTGAGTGGAGTATCAATAGCCCCCAGGGCTTTATTTCTAGCCCCGCCTTCTTCCCTCACAATACCCCTCCTGAGTGCTATATTATATAGTCTATTATTAACCCTCTATAAACTATACAGATTTAAGAAAATATTTGAAGGGGCATTCCTCGAGTGTTTGTAAAGGGTACATTCGTTCATTCATAAAAAGTTTTAAAAGAGTTTTTTATCTAAAAACTTTCATCTAATTCTCAGCTCCATAGGGAGTGTGTATTTGGATAGTGTCTGTATTCTATTCATGAATTTTCTATAGTTCTTAAAAAGTTAAGAAATTATTTGAAGAGACATGGTTCAGCATTTATAAAGAGTACATTCATTCACAAAAAGTTCAATATATATATTTTTTGAGGATAATAGAATTTTTTATTTGATTTTCATCTTGATTGGTATATATGTTCTTGTCTGGACCATGATACTTAAACATTCCTCTTTCACATATTCCCAACCATGCTTTTTTCCTATACCTACTTTCAATTTAGAAACAGGTGTTGAAACATCAGGATTCACAGGGTATTAAAAGGGTTAATCTCCATTCTTTGATGTCAAGGTCATCTCTGACAAATGAAAATTTTAAGACATATTTCAATAACACCTTTCTTGAGATACTGTTCAAAAACCCATTTCAGTTTTTGAATACTAAGGAAGTGTAAGCAGGAAGATCACTTATGTAGGAAAAGGGTTAAAAAGAAAAGTAAACTATCGGTTAAATGGAGCGAAGAATAACCAGGAAATGAGTTGGTGGCAAAATACACAACAAACTCTCATGGAACGCATTTCAAGCAGCCAGTAGAATGTTTGTTAGGCATTAAATAGTCATCTAAAGCAATATCGCTCTACTATTTTTGATGGGACAGGTGACCCTCTAGCTCTTGTCTGCAAATAGAAAAATGCACCTACTCAATAACCACAAAAGGTGAGAGAGAGAGAGAGAGAGAGAGAGAGAGAGAGAGAGAGAGAGAGAGAGAGAGAGAGAGAGAGAGAGAGAGAGAGAGAGAGAGAGAGAGAGAGAGAGAGAGTGTTATTTGATCATCGCATCAAAGGATGCTAACTAGCACCATTAGAGGTACAGGTGCAACACAGGCAATTACAGGTGTATCCAGGTATTCTCATTTCCAATTAACTACCCAAGCCACATACTTGCCACACAAATTAGTGATTACTACTAGTCTACTATAGGTCTGCACATAGTATTCTATGGGTTTTGAATTTCTTTCCACATAAACCAATTGTGCTGATTTTAATATTACCAATGCAATGATACATGATGAGGCATATAATGGAGCGCTTTTTAATCATAATTACTTGAATCCTAAACTGACAAGATTTAAATGTGCAATTAGGAATAAATTGGCAAAACCTCAAAAACTATTAAAGCACTTATTTAGTAGCTATTAGACTGAATTGTAATATAAAATCAACATAAAATTAAAACATTTTGATGGCAATGGTAGTAACTTAGATCTTGATGAGCAGCATTGTGAAAATGATTTTTAAGTCTACATGAGTGGCTGATGTGAAATTTATACCAAAATACAAAAGTATTGGTTGAAAATCCACCTTCCTTTGAGTTTGGTTGAAAATGATCAGCCTACTCTCAATTTTTATACCTCCCCCCCCCCCCCCCCCCCCCCTATGCTTTCAATAGATATTTCAGACTCAATGAAATATAAATATAGACTAGTGGCCGAAAACCTGAAATGGTAATTTTATTTACTTGACACCGAGTAGCTCTTTTTTCTTGGTCTCAAATGAATAGAAGGTGATGAGATTCATGATTCTAGAGAGAATGACATGGTTGCAAGCAGGCAAACCCCTGTGTAGAGAGTAACATACACCAGGGTCTTAGCCAGGATCTAGAAACTGGGTGCCTAAAATTGGCCATTGTAAAATCTTTGGGTGTCCAAATGTTTAAGGGGGACTCCAATATACTTAGATTTCAACCATAAACATGTTTATATTTATCAAAATAAGGCATGATATCCTTATACAAGGTCATGGGAATTATATGACAATGAAATAATTCAATTATATGCTTGAGATTGACATTTTAAGAAATTCCTCACAAAAAAATTTGGGTGTCCTGGGTGGTGCTTTTTAAGGGTTTGGGTGTCCAAAAAAGACACCCAGACGCCCTGCTGGCTAAGACCATGAACATACCCCTACATGTTTGATTGTTTTTTGGGGGGTCTGGACTGCGTTCGTACGTCGCCAGAGAAGAATGTTGGCAGCGATCTAGGAGAATAGCAAGATGGCTCGCACTCAAGATCACGCCATGGCCTTCTGTTTCTCACTCCCTCCAGAAGGAGCTGGACTGCAGAAGACCTGCATGAATATCGAGTGGCCAGTATGACCCATCAAGTAAGAGAGTGCAGTGAGAAAAGTGTTTTAACCCTTATGCTGCTGGTGGCTAATTTGGCAAATACAAAATGAGGCAAAAAAACTGAAAAATAACGGAAACCCTGGCATATGGGTTCTCATCTGAAAGTACTCAATGAGAGCTATCCAATGAATACCAACATGACAGGGTTTAGATGCAGGCCTCAACGCTAACTCAAAATCATACTGGCCCTGTAGGACCAGTAACACCTAGCATCTGCTGGTCCTGCAACATTTTTACTGGTCCTACATTTTTTCTTTAACATAACAAGAAAGAACATCGCATAAAATTCTCCACAACATTTATCTTTATAGATTTTATCTTCATTTATTTCAAAAACATTTGGGGACATTCTCGGTGGGTAACTTGTTACAAGAATGTCTCCAAAAGTTTACTGGGCCTGTAGGACCAGTTGAGGTATTTTTTTACTGGCCCGAAGCTGTTTTGGGAATTTTTACAGGCCTGGGGCCAAAGGTTCACCCTTAGCGTCGAGCCCTGAGATGGTTTTCAAAAAACCTGAAAAGTGTCTGAAACCGTGGCATATGGGTACTCATCTGAGAGTACTCAGCAAGAGCTATCCAATGAATACCAACATGATAGGGTTTAGATGTTTTTCAAAAATCTTTGCGTTCTTGCGCTTTGGACAAAAGTAGCCTTAGCATTGGAGGAGTTAAAAGCTGAATATCAACATGACAGGGTTAAGATGGTTTTCATAAATCTTTGCGTTCTTGTGCTTTGGACAAAAGTAGCCTTAAGCATTGGAAGAGTTAAAATCTGAATACCAACATGACAGGGTTTAGATGGTTTTCATAAATCTTTGCGTTCTTGTGCTTTGGACAAAAGTAGCCTTAGCATTGGAGGAGTTAAAATCGGAATACCAACATGACAGGGTTTAGATGGTTTTCAAAAATATTTGCGTTCTTGTGCTTTGGACAAAAGTAGCCTTAGCATTGGAGGAGTTCAAATCTGAATATCAACATGACAGGGTTTAGATGTTTTTCATAAATCTTTGCGTTCTTGTGCTTTGGACAAAAGTAGCCTTAGCATTGGAGGAGTTCAAATCTGAATATCAACATGACAGGGTTTAGATGGTTTTCATAAATCTTTGCGTTCTTGTGCTTTGGACAAAAGTAGCCTTAGCATTGGAGGAGTTAAAATCGGAATATCAACATGACAGGGTTTAGATGGTTTTCATAAATCTTTGCGTTCTTGTGCTTTGGACAAAAGTAGCCTTAGCATTGGAAGAGTTAAAATCGGAAGACCAACATGACAGGGTTTAGATGGTTTTCAAAAATATTTGCGTTCTTGTGCTTTGGACAAAAGTAGCCTTAGCATTGGAGGAGTTAAAATCTGAATATCAACATGACAGGGTTTAGATGGTTTTCATAAATCTTAGCGTTCTTGTGCTTTGGACAAAAGTAGCCTTAGCATTGGAAGGGTTAAAATCTGAATATCAACATGACAGGGTTTAGATGGTTTTCATAAATCTTTGCGTTCTTGTGCTTTGGACAAAAGTAGCCTTAGCATTGGAAGAGTTAAAATCGGAAGACCAACATGACAGGGTTTAGATGGTTTTCAAAAATATTTGCGTTCTTGTGCTTTGGACAAAAGTAGCCTTAGCATTGGAGGAGTTCAAATCTGAATATCAACATGACAGGGTTTAGATGGTTTTCATAAATCTTAGCGTTCTTGTGCTTTGGACAAAAGTAGCCTTAGCATTGGAGGAGTAGAAATCTGAATATCAACATGACAGGGTTTAGATGGTTTTCATAAATCTTAGCGTTCTTGTGCTTTGGACAAAAGTAGCCTTAGCATTGGAAGGGTTAAAATCTGAATATCAACATGACAGGGTTTAGATGGTTTTCATAAATCTTTGCGTTCTTGTGCTTTGGACAAAAGTAGCCTTAGCATTGGAGGAGTAAAAATCTGAATATCAACATGACAGGGTTTAGATGGTTTTCATAAATCTTAGCGTTCTTGTGCTTTGGACAAAAGTAGCCTTAGCATTGGAAGGGTTAAAATCTGAATATCAACATGACAGGGTTTAGATGGTTTTCATAAATCTTAGCGTTCTTGTGCTTTGGACAAAAGTAGCCTTAGCATTGGAAGGGTTAAAATCTGAATATCAACATGACAGGGTTTAGATGGTTTTCATAAATCTTTGCGTTCTTGTGCTTTGGACAAAAGTAGCCTTAGCATTGGAGGAGTTCAAATCTGAATATCAACATGACAGGGTTTAGATGGTTTTCATAAATCTTTGCGTTCTTGTGCTTTGGACAAAAGTAGCCTTAGCATTGGAGGAGTTAAAATCGGAATATCAACATGACAGGGTTTAGATGGTTTTCATAAATCTTTGCGTTCTTGTGCTTTGGACAAAAGTAGCCTTAGCATTGGAGGAGTTAAAATATGAATACCAACATGACAGGGTTTATATGGTTTTCATAAATCTTTGCGTTCTTGTGCTTTGGACAAAAGTAGCCTTAGCATTGGAGGAGTTAAAATCTGAATATCAACATGACAGGGTTTTAGATGGTTTTCATAAATCTTTGCGTT
Source organism: Maea johnstoni (assembly GCA_963942565.1). Classification (NCBI taxonomy): domain Eukaryota; kingdom Metazoa; phylum Annelida; class Polychaeta; order Spionida; family Magelonidae; genus Maea; species Maea johnstoni. Next base: position 33,272,294 of record OZ012693.1, on the reverse strand, counting down.
CTTGTGCTTTGGACATAAGTAGCCTTAGCATTGGAGGAGATAAAATCTGAATATCAACATGACAGGGTTTAGATGGTTTTCAAAAATCTTTGCGTTCTTGCGCTTTGGACAAAAGTACCCTTAGTATTGGAGGAGTTCAAATCTGAATATCAACATGACAGGGTTTAGATGGTTTTCAAAAATCTTAGCATTCTTGTGTTTTGGACAAAAGTAGCCTTAGCATTGGAGGAGTTAAAATCGGAATATCAACATGACAGGGTTTAGATGGTTTTCATAAATCTTTGCGTTCTTGTGCTTTGGACAAAAGTAGCCTTAGCATTGGAGGAGTTAAAATCTGAATATCAACATGACAGGGTTTAGATGTTTTTCATAAATCTTTGCGTTCTTGCGCTTTGGACAAAAGTAGCCTTAGCATTGGAGGAGTTAAAAGCTGAATATCAACATGACAGGGTTTAGATGTTTTTCATAAATCTTTGCATTCTAGTGCTTTGGACAAAAGTAGCCTTAGCATTGGAGGTGTTAAAATCTGAATACCAACATAGCAGGGTTTAGATGGTTTTCATAAATCTTTGCGTTCTTGTGCTTTGGACAAAAGTAGCCTTAGCATTGGAGGAGTTAAAATCTGAATATCAACATGACAGGGTTTAGATGTTTTTCATAAATCTTTGCGTTCTTGCGCTTTGGACAAAAGTAGCCTTAGCATTGGAGGAGTTAAAAGCTGAATATCAACATGACAGGGTTTAGATGTTTTTCATAAATCTTTGCATTCTAGTGCTTTGGACAAAAGTAGCCTTAGCATTGGAGGTGTTAAAATCTGAATACCAACATAGCAGGGTTTAGATGGTTTTCATAAATCTTTGCGTTCTTGTGCTTTGGACAAAAGTAGCCTTAGCATTGGAGGTGTTAAAATCTGAATACCAACATGACAGGGTTTAGATGGTTTTCATAAATCTTTGCATTCTTGTGCTTTGGACATAAGTAGCCTTAGCATTGGAAGGGTTAACCCATTAACACTCAGAGCAGCCAAAAGAGGCCTGACGATTTTGGAAATATTTTACTTACAAAAGCATTTTATTGAAAATACATTTGAAGGAGAAATGTTTATCAGAAGCCAAACAACAACTCTCCTTCAAGTATTTTGTGAACTTTAGCATCATTCAAAAGTTATTTTCTAAAGTAAGAGAGAAGCAGACGGTACCTTCGAGAGAAACTCTGAGTGTTAATGGGTTAAGATCTTCAATCTGGCTAGAGGAGCTGCTATCTGTGCTGGAAAGACGAGCAGGGAGACTCTGCGGATGGATCGAGTGAGTGAGTGAGAGAGAGAGTGAGTGAGGAGTGATTCATGCCTGCTCCACGAATGCCAAGCATGCAGGGGGAGGGGGGTACAACCTTCGGCACGCTGCGGGGTCAGCGCCAAAACCACAACCCTACCCAGTACCCAGTACCGAACCCATACCTGCCTGCTTCGCGCCACTTCAACCCTAGACACAGACCGAGCGGAGACTTTGCAGGGCTTGAAAAGAATTCTTGCAATCAGCACAAGTCAGTGGAGTTATTTGAGAGAAAGGTTCCCAAAGCCTACATAAAATGTATTTTCATTGAAATGAGACCAGGCCTAGTTCATGGACCAAACTTAGTGACCAAGCCTTCAGAGAGTCTAAGTATTTCATTATGGTCATTAATAATCACTTCAAATCTTAGCACAAGATATTACATGATATATATAAAACAGGATGTCTCTTTTAATAATATCACTTCACAACAAGATCTTAGCAAGGATTGGGTCTCCTAAGGATTGATGTTTGAGAGTTAGGGTGTCCAAATGACTCAGATACCCTGCTGGCCTTTAAGACCATGATCCAAAACCCACCTCCCCTCTTTTTCTGAAATCTTGCATTTGACTTAGTTCAAAATCCATATTCGACTAGGGCAAGCCTAAATAACACCATGATTCAAAACCCACCTCCCCTCTTTGTCTGAAATCTTGCATTTGACTTAGTTCGGAATCCATATTCGACTAGGGCAAGCCTAAATAACACCATGATTCAAAACCCACCTCCCCTCTTTGTCTGAAATCTTGCATTTGACTTAGTTCGGAATCCATATTCGACTAGGGCAAGCCTATAACAACCATTGCCGTAGCAGTATATAGAAGTACAGCCTGCATGCTTGCTTAACCCATTCACACTCAGGGCAGCCAAAACAGGCCTTACAATTTTGATGATATCTTTCTAACAAAAGCATTTTTTGAAAAATATTTCAAGGAGAAATGTTAATCAGAAGCCAAGCTTCAACTCTCCTTTAAATATTTTGTGACCTTTTGCTTTATTCACAAGTTATTTTCAAAAGTAAGAGAGAAGCAGACGATACTTTCTGAAGGTACTCTGAGTGTGAATGGGTTAAGATGGGATGCTTCCACTGCGTAACAAAGTAAGAGCGCAGCACCAGCGTTGAGTTCTCGAGTTCTCGGTGGCAAGTAGGGCCCTGTGTGCGGAGTGCATGGGGCTCAAGAACTGGGTCAAGTGGCTGGGGGTATGTTTTGGCTTCATGCGTTTGCAAATCGGAATTTCTATCCATTGTCACTTTTAACACAGTCGTGGTTACTTCCAAATGCTTCAGTTTAAGACATGGTTGCCACCAGAAGTGCATACCTAAGTCCATTCGACATAATTGTGCATTCTATGCTCGTGCAAGACGCACAGTTATTATGTGGACTGCATGTAGCATGGCCTGACTCTGAGATTTTAGGCTAGCAGCCCTGAAAAGGTCTTTGATAAAAAATAGTGGACAAAAACAGGATTTCTGGTTAGTATACATACTATTTTGGGCCCCTAGTCTGAAAAATCTAGGGGCCCACAGCAAAATCTAGGGGCATATGCCCCTGGGAAAGTCGAACCCTGTGTAGGGAGAATTAGAGATGGGCCTTATATAAATGTGGATTGCATGTTGGAGAAATAGAGATAGTAAATTCAATTAGAGATCCACTGTACCTTTCTCATGTTGGAGGTCAACCAATATTATTATTATTATATTATTATCATAATATTATTATTATTATTATTATTATATTATTATTATTAATATTATTATTATTACCAATATTATTATTATTATTAATATTATCTATTAAGATATAGATTAGTCTACATTCTAACTTCTCAAAACTAGCTTCTTCGCTTTGTAAATGCATATTAATTACAGTAAATATTTCAAGCGAAAAAGTATACTAGAAACAGAAATATCATACAACTACAACAACTCTTTTTTCAAAACCGATAAATGTGTGGGCATATAGGTCATTCATATTTTTATCAATCATCTTTTAAAAAATATAATTTTTTTTGTATGAAGAAAAGCCAATGAATTTCGTTTTATTCAAACTGAGAATTGGAGGCGCTCAAATATCCTATAATTATTTTGTGAGATTTTCACAACTTTTCATAACTAACAATTTTCTGGGAATGGTGCCGAAAGAGTGAAATCTTACATATCTGTTTTTCTAAACCTAATGCTATCTGCTGTTTATATAAAGCAGAAGGTCTGGTGGTGAGTCTATGGTATAATGGGGCATAATTCGGGCTGAGCTCTCCCAGCTAGCGAGAACAGCACAGCGGCTAGATTTACGCCAACATTTTCATTAGTGAATAACAAGACGGAACACATGGTCTGATTTAGTTGCTGACCGCGGAGGAACGAGAGAGCGGGAAAGAGCAAGAGAGGGACGAGTGGAGAAGCCAGGAATAAGACAGCGGCAGCGCAAACCACCCCCTGCAACCAGCCCCCTCTGCACTCAACCATAGTCTACATCTTAATCCATTCACACTCAGAGTTTCTCTAGAAAGTATCGTCTGCTTCTTTCATACTTTTAAAGATAACTTTGGAATAAAGCAAAAGTTTTCAAAATAATTGAAGGAGAGGTGTTGTTTCACCTCTGGTTAACATTTCTCCTTCAAATATTTTCCAAAAAATGCTTTTGTTAGCAAAATATCTCCAAAATCGTCAGGCCTGTTTTGGCCGCTGTGAGCATTAATGGGTTAATTTCCTTGCCAGAACATAGGCAGCTCATGGCTCTCTTTCTCCTATACTTGCTTAACCCTCCCAATGCTCATCTAAATCCTGTCATGTTGGTATTCATTGGATAGCTCTTGTCGCGCACTATCAGATGAGCACCCATTCGCCAGGGTGGGCATGTCATTTTCACATAATTTTGTAATGGCCAAATCAACCACCAGCAACATAAGGGCTAAGTCATGACTTAAGTCCCCAAATACATCCTTTATATACTGTAGAACACGAAATTCACGCGTGTCCCAAGTATAGCGAATTTGGGAGTTTTGCGTCATAGCGTATCTTTATATTAGCGTCTCTTTACCGTAGCCGCAGCCGCTGAGAGCGCCATCTGTCGCAAAAAAGACGAACTAATTTGAGCAGAGAATGTTTCCAGTTTGATTGAGCATTCTCTCAAAAGGGGGCGCCCGTATTTATAAACAAAGGGTTAAACAAAGGAAATGGGACTATGAACCCTATCCATGGTGGCACAACAAAGGGGCCATATCAGGCTGTATTAAGTGTAATCTTTGGAAAATAAACAATTAAAACAGATCACAATGATTTTTCTTTGCTCTTTGAACATGTCTTTTGCTTCCTAAAGCCAGAAAAACACAAAAAAAGAATGGTTCAAGAGGGGCTACGTATGCTTCATGTTTGTACTAGTGGCGCCATCTAGCGGTCACCACGAAAACGAAAATGGCGTCTCCTGAATGTTCGTCAAATGTCTGTGCTAAAGGCATGCTAAAGGTGCCATTTGTTGTTGTTTTTTTGTTTTTAGATGGAATGTTTATTAATTAAATGGAATCATGAGCTAGTCCACAAGCCCAGAAACCGATTTTGAAAAAGGGTTTCAGCAGGGCTACGTATCTTCTATTAGATTTACTAGTGGCGCTATCTAGCGACCACCACTAAAACGAAAATAACGGCTGCACAAGAAACCTCCAATTCTTGCTTCAAAGGGGACCGTCTCATTGACGTCAGCGCCACCAGTGGCTAAAAAGAAAGACAAAAGTACAGCGTTTTTATATATAGCGAAGCGGCACCAGACGCTAAGTACGCTATATATAAACACACGCGGAAATTTCGTGTTCTACAGTATGACAAACACACCCTGACACCACCTGGTAGCAACCTTTACATGAGTGCAGTACCCTGACACCACCTGGCACAACCTCCATATACATGAGAACAGTACCCTGACGCCACCTGGAACCAACCTTTACATGACAGCAGTACCCTGGCAACACCAGTCAGCATTCTTTACACTAGAGCAGTACCCTGACACCATCCGAAACAACCTTTCATGACAGCAGTACCCTGGCAACACCAGTCAGCATTCTTTACATTATAGTAGTTCTCTGACACCACCCGAACCAACCTTTACATTAGAGCAGTACCCTGACACCACCCTAACCAACCTTTACATGAGAGCAGTACCCTGACACCACCCTAACCAACCTTTACATGAGAGCAGTACCCTGACACCACCCTAACCAACCTTTACATGAGAGCAGTACCCTGACACCACCCTAACCAACCTTTACATGAGAGCAGTACCCTGACACCACCCTAACCAACCTTTACATGAGAGCAGTACCCTGACACCACCATCTAACCTGAATAAACCCACACACATCACCTTCTAAGGGTTAACATCTTCAGAGGCAGACTTGTTAACCCATTAATACTCACAGCAGCCAAAACAGCCTGACAATTTTGATGAAATCTTTCACGTAAAAGCATAGTAAAGAAGATATTTGATGGAGAAATGTTATCCATGACATTACCAACAACTCTCCTTCAAGTATTCTTTAAAATTATTTTCAATTCCAAAATTATTGTCAAAAGTATGTAAGATCCAGACGACAATTCTAGAGGAATTCTTAAGCATTAAGTTCACTGACAACTGGGCGCCCCCTTAAACCACCAAGCACTCTCCTTTTCCCCTTGTTTCCCCGCTGAGAGGCAATTCACTCGCTCAAAACATGCATTCTTCGCGGCGAGCTAGGGCCAGTAGTTAGCATACCAGTCCCACTAAAGAACCACTAACACCATTCAATTTGCAGCTGAAAAAATCCTCTTTGCTGGCGAGAGCTGTCAATCTATGTGGTGAGTGGGTCTGCAACCTGCCACTGTTGACAAGTGTAAGCACACTATAGGATGCGGGGTCTTCTTGGCCAGGATTTAGAAACTGGGTGCCCAAAATTGGCAATTGTAAAATTTTTGGTCGTCCAAACTTTTAAGGGGGACCAAAATATACTCAGATTTCAACCATAAACATGTATAAATTTATCAGAATAAAGCATGATATCTTTATACAATGCCATGGGAATGATATGGAGATGAAAAATTCAGTTACATACTTAAAGATTGACATTTTAAGAAATTCCTCTCAAAAAGATTTGGGTGTCCTGAGGGGTGCTTTTTAAGGGTTATGGTGTCCAAAAAGACACCCAGATGCCCTGCTGGCTAAGACCCCGCTATAGGATGTAGGCCCTAACCCATTCATGACAAGAGTTGTCTGGACCTAGGAAACTTTTGGATGTAACTTTGGAATTCATATTAAATTCACAAAATAATTGCTGTAGAGGTGTGGGTTGAGTTCTCATCAACATTTCTCCTTCAAATATTTTCTGAAATATTCACTGGTTACATAGTTATTACCAAACATGTCAGGACATTTTTGGGGATGGCTTGAACACTTCAATAGTGGAAGTAGCCTAAGATTCCCTGATGATTTCGACACAACAGAGCAAAGAATGTAGTGAAATCACGGTCCACTTTTATTGACAAGAAAGTGTGAAGATGTTTGAAAAAAAGGGAATCTGCAAAATTTCTACGACTTATATATAAATGAAAGAACTAATCTTTCATATTTTATTTTGTGTTCAAACAGAGAACATTACCAGAACTAAATAACTGCTTTGAAATTCAACGTTAGAAATCATGGGATGCCACTTTTACGTAAGATCCAGCCAGGCAGTGCCCCCTGGCTGCAATAGCAGGCACTACACTAATGGCGGCACGGACATTCCTCGGGACATGCCAGGGTTTCTCGGCCTTTTGTTCGCCCGCTGCCAGAGCAGGTAAGATGGACAAATAACATGGCGGAGTCTGCCACTCGTCCCGTCAGGCTCCGGAGTTCTGACTAAAGGCCTGTCACGCTCTTTATGAAGTTATTCTCTGCCGAGATGTACTGCCTTCTATGGGTGGTTAGCTCTGAAAGGGGCTTAGCCGGGTTCGCCGCACCGTGGTACCAGAACCCCTTTATGTTTCTGCACCCTTGCATTGCGAGCCCGGGCTGTCCAGTCATCTTTGGCCATTATTTCGCTGCGACTGGGAGGGCCACATGTTATTTTTCTCTGGAGAAATAACAAATTATCCCTGACATGGCATCTTGTCTTGACAGCCATCATGGTCAGCCATGATGTCGAGGGCTGGGGAGGATGATGACAACGACAACGATGAAGATGATGATGATAATGGTACCTATTGCACGACACTCATGGACAGTAGGAGGGTTGTAGTACCCTTTAACCCTTCCAATGCTGAGGCTACTTTCGTCCAAAGGACAAGGATGAAAAGTTTTCTGAAAACCATCTAAACCCTGTCATGTTGGTATTCATTTGATAGCTCTTGCTGAGTACTCTCAGATGAGTACCCATGTGCCAGGGTTTCAGTAATTTCTTCCAGGTTTTTGCATCATTTTGTGTTGGCCAAATCAGCCACCACCAGCATAAGGGCGAACCCTTATGCTGCTGGTGGCTAATTTGGCCAATACAAAATGATGCAAAAAACCTGAAGAATGACTGAAAGCCTGGCACACGGGTACTCATCAGAGAGAACTCAGCGAGAATACCAACATTCATGACAGGGTTTAGATGATTTTCAAAAAACATTGCGTCCTTAATTGTGCTTTGGACGAAAGTAGCCTCAGCATTGGAAAGGTTAAGGCCAAGAAAAAAATATTGTTTGTTTCCTGTAATGTTCCGAAAAAAATAGGGAAGGTAGATCAGTAAAAAAAAAATTGCATTATTTTTTTGTTCAAAAATGTGTTTTATGCATGTTTTACTTTGATTGGGAGTTGGGAGGGCGGAAAAACTTTAGGGTAGGGATTTGTCTTGTATAAAACTTGTTAGGGTAGGGTTACAGGAAACAAACAACGTTTTTTAGGCCTAAGGGAAGTGGGGACTTACATTGCAAACCACCTCCTCAGACACAAATCCCTCTTTCTTCTCGGCATACCAACAACTTTTGCAGAAGTATAAATCCACTAGTCAGGCTAATTGCTGTAGCATAATGCATGGCATGTTGGTCATGATTGATTAATCTGCTGATTTTTCTGACTGATAGATTGACCTGATGGCCGTCTAGGTGCCACTGCCGCAATCTGACATCTAGGCACATACGTACCACCACCGCTAATCAACTGCTCTGGCTTTCACTGCTTCTACTTTTACTAGGGTGGGGGTAATATGAGAGAGAGAGAGAGAGAGAGAGAGAGAGAGAGAGAGAGAGAGAGAGAGAGAGAGAGAGAGAGAGAGAGAGAGAGAGAGAGAGAGAGAGAGAGAGAGAGAGAGTGAGAGAGAGAGAGAGAGAGAGAGAGGGAGAGAGGGAGAGAGGGAGAGAGAGAGACAAAGAGACAGAAACAGAGACAGAGAGATTTAACAATTACCAACTTATGTTGGAAAAGCTTAGACTCCATTTGAGCGATTTAGGCCAGAAGCTAGGACCTGACAGTTTTGTTGATATCTCTCCTAGTAATTACGCGTCTTTATGAAATTATGGGAAAGTGAAATGTTTATTTGTACCCAACAAACAAATCTCAATCCCAGTCCACTGGCTGATTCCAGATTCTGCAGGTCATGCAACTTTTTTGCCAGTCCTGCCACTTAATGACCCCAATAGGAAGAGAGTGTGAAGTACTTGAATCCCAGCCAGTCCCTCAGAATGACTATCATAAGAATGTGTCCTTCCAAGTGCAGTCTTAGCCAGGATCTTAAAACTGGGTGCCAAAAATTGGCAATCGTCAACTTTTTGGGCATCCTATGTTTCAAGGAAGACTATGTACAATATATTCAGTTTACAACCATGAACCTGCATTAAGTTATTGAAATAAGGCATAATATACAATGTCATGGGAATTGTTTCGAGGTTGGACAACTTAATTTATATGCTTGAAATTTGCATCTTAAGATTTTACTCACAAAAGATTTTGGGGGTCCTGGGCGTCCAAATGACACCCAGACGCCCTGCTGGCTAACACCAAGGAATAAATTCACCATTTTGTAATGACAGTGGTGTTACATCTGACCATTAGGTGGACCCGATAGTGTTATATATGACCAGTAGAGGGCTCTGAAAGCTGTTTAATGTGCAGTTAACCCATTCACACTCAAGAGTTCCCCAGGAAAGTATCGTCTGCTATTTTCATACTTTTGTAAATAACTTGGAAATAAAGCAAATTCTCACAAAATATTTCAAGGAGAGTTGTTGGTAATATTCTGATAAACATTTCTCCTTCAAATATTTTTTGATAAAAACGCTTTTGTGAGGAAAATATGAACAAAATAGTCAGGCCTGTTTTGGCCGCTCTGAGTGCCAATGGGTTAAGTATAGAGAGAAAACCCTACATTTCTGTCCATCCTCACAGGATTCCTCCATTGCATGCCAGCCTCCTCCTCCTAGCCTCCACACACCCATACTACAATTACTCCTTCACAAATGTTAAGTGCATCTCATTACAAATAATGGATCACCACTTGGCTCCTCCCCATATACCAGTTACAGGGCCATGCACTATAAACACCTATCGCAACTATGGATAACATGTGGAGACTGCAGACCAATCTATCTGTTGCACCTGAGATTTTCTACCTGAAATTCTTGAGGTTTTTGGAGAGCTGAGCATGTATCTATGCTCATTCCAGGGCTCTCGCTAAATATTCAAAGAAGTGGTTTTAAAACTTTTAAGTCATTCACACGCCGACTACTACCGGAGGATTAAAAAAAAGATATGTTTTTGATTGGTTAACAGTATTGTAATGGAGAAAAAAATCCTAACAAAGTATTATATTATTATTATTATTATCATTATCATTACATTATTATTATTATTAGAATTATTACAAAATTCCACTGGACAAATTTTTTAACAAACATGTTTTTGGCATAAATAAGTGAAATATACATGACATTCAGAACGGTAGGGAGCTGAAGTGTTGACACTCGTGAAGCAAGGTGCTAGGGTAGAATTATCCTGTCAGTAGTCTGGTTGTTACGGTGGTCTATGGCCGAGTGTGACAGCGAGCGGAGACAGCCACGGACTGCTGCCTGCCTCTCTCAGGTTACCAGCCCTTGCTACGGGAGATACCTTCAAAGACACACGGTTACGCCGGGCGCAGCCAAGGGTCAAACCAGCACCACAAATCACAAGAGCCTTTACTCCGCTAACGCTAACGGGCAGTGCCAAGGCGTTAACCCTTCCAATGCGGCGGCTACGTTTTAAGCACATTAGGAAGCAAAGATCTTTAAAAACCATCTATTCCCTTTCATGTTGGTATTCATTGGAAGGCTCTCGCTGAGTACTCTCAGATGAGTACCCACGTGCCAGGGTTTCAGTAATTTTTCCAGGTTTTTGCCATCATTTTGTATTGGCCATATTAGCCACCAGCAGCATAAGGGTGCGGAAATCAGCACTACGGATCAGACGCTGCTTTCGAAACTGTCAAGTCCTGAATGGCGGCCATTTCAAACTTTTCTAATTGGACCCGTCATTTCATGCTTGTATAGCTCCCTTGTGTATTCAGTCAGACATGATGGTCAGCGATCCTAGTCTGCCTGCCCGTCTGTAGGGTTTCACGCAAGAATTTGATTCAGTTTCTGAGGAAAAAATATTTTTGCAGTGCTCCATTTCTACCTCTCATTGGAAAGGTTAGCTTTAAAGGACCACAGTGCACATGCTCTCCCTGCTGTGCACATCCTGTCATGGTCAAGCTAGCCTGAATTCTAGGCCGCTCTCATATGAGTTTTGTCTGTAAGCTGAGGACCTAGTAGCCTAGATTTCTAGGCTGTCATATGTATTTTTCTGTTATGTTTTTTTTTCTGTTACCAAGCACCAAATAGTGTAGGTAGCCACAGTGGTCAATTTAGTTTACATTTATCTCACCAGGATTCAGTTTGATTATGACAGCTGTAAACATATTGAGCTAGGAGGAGGTGGTGCCATTTATCTACCAAACCTGGTACCACACCACAGTGCTTGTTTAACACATAAGGGAAGGTGAACATTACAGGGACTAGGAGTCTAGTCTAAGGACCTAGCAGTCCTCCCCGATATTGACACTGCTCAACATTCCTCTGCTACCCAGTGGCACTATTTACAAACAACTGGCTCCAGCGAGACCTGCTAGCTTGCTAGTGTACGACTCACCAGAGCTCAGAGGGGGGCATGGGGCCCTGCCTTTCACAGTCACCACTCAAAAATGCCCTCCACTAGGGCTATGATAGACTTGCTACGAGTCTGTGATATCTGGCTCTTTCACTGATCTGACCTGAGTTGATTTCACTCCAGGTTTAGCTCTGAATAAATCCTCAAGGGGGACACACTTGAGCTCTCGTCTGTATTCGCAACCGCAACTCATGAAAACAGTGCTTCCATCTATCGTTTGAGAGAGACATCAAACCTACTTAGTATATATAGTGGTGGGGGCATTATACCTAATACAGCCTGAGAACCAGGCTATGGTTTCCTCAGTGCCCCACATCTCACATCTTGCCAGTGCTCATACCAGCTACCTCTGAGTACTTCACTAACTTTCAGCATCACCATATACTGTAAAACTGGTAATGTTTGTGTGTAGTAAATATTGCGTTTTTTTCATTTTCTCTTTTATGCGTGTTTTAATTAATGCGACAGACGTCAGACGTCAGATATCTGAAACAGAAGGGACAGATTTATGCGTGTTTTAATTATTGCGTCCTCATACATTCGCATTAAAACGCAATAATTAAAATCATGCAATCATTACCAGTTTTACAGTAGTCGTCTTTGTCTAGATTGAGTTGCCAGAGCAAATTTCAGAGGCAGATTGAGCATTTCCCTGACTTTCAGGGTCACCTTAGAGTAGCTGTTTTCTGGGGCTTAAATAACCTAATATCCATGAAGATGGCACTATTGGCACCCAGATTTAAATTTGCGAGTTTTAATATCAGAGGCTGAGTATTTCACTGACTTTCCAAGTCAGCTTAATTTAAAACCCTTTCAATGCTGAGACTACTTTCATCTAATGCACAAAAACTCAAATATTTTTGAAAATCATTGAAATCCTGTCATCTTGGTATTCATTAGAAAGATCCCATTGAGTACTAACATATGAGTACCCATTTGCCAGGGTTTCAGTCATTTTTCAGCTTTTTCACAATATTCTGTATTATCCACATTTGCCACCAGCAGTTTAAGGGTTAAGGTAGCCGCTGCCTGGGGTTGAGGGGAACTTATTTGTGGTTTTTCAAATATCTGGCAACTTTAATCTTTCCAGTGAACAACATTCAGGCGCATGCAAGATTATATACCATGTACAAATCTCAATCTATGGGGTTTGAAATGACTCAATTTTCTAAATCAATATCTTGCAACTTGTACATGTTAAGGGTATACATAAACAGTTCCAAAAGAAGCTTTAGTTAGAAGTATCGAGTATATTTGGCAGCCTGAGGAGTATTGACTGCCAAGTTAACCCTTCCAATGCTGAGGCTAGTTTCATCCAAGGCACAAAAATGCAAAGATTTTTGAAAAACATCTAAACCCTGTCAAGTTGGTATTCATTTGAAAGCTCTCGCTGAGTACTCTCAGATGAGTACCCATTTGCCAGGGTTTCAGATATTTTTCAGGTTTTTCACATCATTTTGTATTGGCCAAATTAGCCACCAGCGGCATAAGGGGTAAGCCTACAGAGCTCAGCCCCAAAGAGAGCCTGGCACTTTGAAACCCTGCAATTCAATTCAACAATCGAGCCTTTCTGATCACTCCAGCAACTGCCACCAGAGCCCAGGTGGCTTCCATGCTTTTCAAGTCCCCCTTTCATTTCTGTGCGCTGTTCATAACATTTTGAAGCCTGGCTCTTTGAACTACCCTATCTGGCTGGTGTGAACGGTCAACTTCCCTTCCTCATTACCTCCGACGCTTTTCACGCGAGGTTTTCTCTCTTGCTCGTACTGATTCAATTTAGTAGCAATCTACGCTAACACGCGGAGTGGCGTCAGCGCTAGTCACCTAGGAATCACGCTGGCTGGCCTGCAATCTCTCTTGATCCTCCTCCGATTCCTCTCTCTGAACATAGCTTCACCGAACCCTGCTTCTGTAATCACTATGATCACCTTGTCATCATCTTCATCTTCATCATCTACATCATCATCATCTAAATCATCATCGTTGTGGCGTTGTCATCATCATTATTGTTAACATCATCTCCACTTACCACCATCAAAATCATCTATCACCATCATTATCATCGTCCTCATCATCTTCACCCAATGCAAACCTCTTTATCATCATCATCACCACCATCATTGCAATTTCATCATCATCATCATCATCATCATCATCATCATCATCACCACCATCATTGCAATTTCATCATCATCATCATCATCATCATCACCATGATCATAATCATCATCATCATCATCATCATCACCATGATGATGATCATCATAATCATCATCATCATCATCATCGGCAGCAGAAGCAGCAGTAGCAGTTTACTCATCCTTAAGTACTAACATCATATGTAAATTTCTCTTTCCTCTGAAACACTTCAATTGAGCTTGTATTTTCTTTCAGGCCATTCTAATTACAAGACCAATAAAGCAATTAAACTCCAATTTATTTTTCTATAGTAATTCCCCAGAATAACATGATAAGATATCATACAATCAAAATTGTGGATGCATCAAAAATGCATTCATTGAGATAAAAATCTCTGCATATGAAATAAGAGTGTGAATCATTCCAGCTAGATATCCAATATATTTGCATTTTATCAATATCACAAGAGATGTCAATCACGATAGAGATAAGACACTAAATTTAGAACTTAATTATACCTTATCTATATAGCAACAACAGAAATGTTAATAACAGCTACTACTTGTTCAAATGAAATATTGTTAGGCAGAAACCTGAAGATATTATACAACCTAAATTGGAATGATGGTCTTGAAATTATCATACAAACCATTTTTAATTTAAATAATCCAACATCTGTTTTATCACAAGATCATTATAAGGACTTATATTCAAGGATTTCTCATATTCAAATACTAGCCATACTATGACAGTAAGACCATGGATGATGGCCCTGCTACAGGGGCTTAGCCGTAATGCGTCCAGCGTGTCATTTGGACATGCAGAACACTGTTTTTTGACAGTTTGGACACCCAAAATTTTATGTCAGAATTTGCTGAAGATGACTTTTCTTAGAAGATAGAAGATGTAGAAGCTGTAGTGACACTTTTATAAGACACACAAAGCAGTATCTGGCCTAAAAAAGCAAAATCTGTAAAGGTATAGGGTCTATCTTATTAGTAGTATGTATTTTGTACCACACTTTGGACACGCTAAAGTCTATAAAACCTCTATTTGGACACCCTGTTTCCAAATATCGGCTAAGACCCTGCCCTGCTAATAGATACAAATAACATTTTTCTTTAATAATTAACCTCGTTCCATTCACAGTACAGGTTGGAGAAGGGCTAGTAGATTCCAGGCTTGTAGAGTTTTCTGGTTATTGCCAGACCCTGCTGAGATAAATATCTTTACAGAACCTAGATTCTCTCTACATGCTGCTAACAGCAGGGGTTAAGTTTTAATAGTTATATATTTTGGATTTTTAAGTAGGGCCAGTGCAGGTTGGAGAAGGGCTAGTAGATTCCAGGTGCTACTTATAGCCCGGGGTCTTAGCCAGGATTTCAAAAATGCCTGTCCAAAATGGCAATTCCAAAATTTCTGCCCGTCCAGATTTAGCTACTGATATACATGTGCTTTATACCTAGCTTATACCAACTACATCTAATAGCCTATTGTGTCAAAAAGGGCATTTTATACTTCTGCTATGTTCTAAAAGATGGTTTGTTCAGAAGATTGTGGTCGGCCAAGAGCCCTGGCAGCTCGTGTTTACTATGTAAAATTATTACCGACTTGAAATAAAGATTATCTATCTATCTATCTATATCTATAAAATAGTTGGTTTTACCTCAAAAAAAGTCAAAATTGAACTTTCTTTATAGAAACTATGGCCTGTCCAAAAAGGAGATTTTCAGGAAACTGCCTGTCCAAAAAGACAGGTAAGACGGGTCCTGGCTAAGTCCCTGTATAACCCATTCACACTCAAAGATTCTCTAAAAAGTATCGTCTGCTACTCTCATACTTTTAAAAATAACTTGGCAATAAAGCAAAAGTTCACAAAATATTTGAAGTAGAGTTGTTGTTAGGCTTAAGATCAACATTTCTCCTTCAAATGTTTTCCACAAAATGCCTTTGTAAGTAAAATATTTCCAAAATTGCCAGGCCTGTTTTGGCCGCCCTGAGTGTGAAAGGGATAATCTAGCCCTACCATGCAGGCTCATAGAGTTTTCTGGTTATCATCAGGCCCTGCTGAGATGACTATTTTCACATAACCTGGATCCCCTCTATATACATGTATGCTGCTGTCTGCAGAAAGCTGAAAGTCCATCCTGGCGTTGCTGTCACTTATAAATTACCTCGCACAGCTTGGCTCTATTTCTCCCCTCCTTACAGCGAGAGTTGAGCATGATGAAATCATTAGCGTGGTATAAGTCAATCAGGAGCGAGAGGGAGGATTACATACAGCGGCTTGCCGTTGCCGTTACTTTGCCGCATGATGCCACGGTGGTAGAGGAGAGAAAATGCCTCTCATAGAGACATTACACAACCCTCCCTGCAGCAGGTAAAAAGTCAAGATTCTTAGCGGATACTGATTGGTACCGTACCGGTACTCGATACAATACCAATATCGATCTTGAATGGGTATATCGTATTCGTAGCGTATCGAAAAAGTTGAGTATCATAGAGTATCGTTAAATTTCAAGTTATATAGAGAATTGCTCCAAATCTGCCCAACAACTCCTTTTATATTATGTAAAGTTAAGCTTAAATCGTAGGTTATATTCTTACAAATTATAACTCCAGATGTAACTTGTCATAAAGATCTATACACATGGATGGGTATAATTATGAGGTATGTGAATGAATGGTTCCAGTATGAATGGTTCCAATTAAAAATCTTAGGGTCTCCCTCTACTAAGTGTCAACCGAAGATGGTATGACAATTGTCCAGCATGACAACTAGTTTAACAAAATCCAAGCTGAGGTAACGGTCTCTCCGTCCGTCTGTCTGTTGGTCTGTCTGTTCGTCTCCTGGCAGAAGCTGGCAGGAGTGTCAGACCCGATGGCGATTTATTTGCCATGTCAGAAAACCGAGACTACCTCACGAAAATTAGAACCATGCAGTCTCTCCTGCAGTGCTGGGAGGAAGACTAAATCTCAGGGAGTGAGTTGACCCATTCACACTCAGAGCGGCCAAAACAGGCCTGACAATTTTGAGAATATTTTTCTAACCAAAGCACTTTCTGGAAAATATTTGAAGGAGAAATGTTAATCAGATGCCTAACAACAACTCTCCTTCAAATATTTTATGAATTTTTGCTTTATTCCTAAGTTATTTCCAAAAGTATGAAAGTAGCAGACGATACTTTCTAGAGGAAGTCTGAGTCTGAGTCTCTCATACTTAGAGGTCTATGAATAGTGCACATGAACATAAGACATTTGCTGGTCACCCTTACTTAACAAAGAATAGAGAGGCACAATAAAGAATGTATCATGTATCATACCGAACACGCATGCGGTGCAATTTAAATTTCTGTATGGCCATCTCAAAAACGCTTGTCACAATTTACTACTTTCTGACAGTGGCAACCTTGGTACATTAACAAATACAAACACTACACTTTCCTATTCTCACCCCATCCCTGTATCTTAGGGGTATTTCTCATCCACACCCTTCAAAGTGCCTAGTTCTCGCACCCTCCAATAGAGGGAGCTGCTTGCCACTAAGGGCATGGCCGCCACCGCTACGCTACGCCTGAGAGGACGTAACCGAAGGTGCCCCGAAGGATGCTAAATACATTTTGATTTGTCGGCTGGCCCTGCTTTTGTTTTCTGGTTCAATGTTAAAGGCCTTCCTTCTGCATTATTAGTCACTGGCATTTCCCCTAGCCTCCACTTGTCAAACCAAGAAATGCTTATCCCAGTCACCTACCAGCTTGTTGATGACAAGATATGTTCATTTAGGGGCCACACTATATAAAGATATGCAGTCAGCATGGATAAAAATCATAAGAAATATTTATACATTGTGATTAAACTATGTTGCTTAAACGTGGCCCCGTAATGGGTATAACGTCCTTTGGGCTTACCCTGAGATATAATTACAGGTCTGTGTCTCAGTTTGTTGTGCACCAGAGGACTGGTCGAGGCAAGACACTTTATGGCGAGACCTTGCTCTATCGGTCCCGCATTTAAACAAGACATCACTTCTAGACACCACAATCATACATGGCTCGCTGAGTTTTTTTTTTGCAGCCCATGTTCAGGGGTGCTTGAGTTTGCCACACTCATTATTTTCCCCTTTTAGAAAGCAGAGACGTGATGGACCCGTTCATGCCCTGATTGGCCAAATGATGTGAAACTTACAAAAGTTAACCCTTTAATAAACGAAACCTTCAACACAGATTTGAAAATTTTGATTCATATGGATAAGTCCTAGAAAAAAATCAGGGACAATCTATATATAAATAGAGCTCTCTGCTTGAATTGAACATATGTCACATTGTACAATGGGGATAAAAAGACAACTTTACCCCAATCATTACCCCCCCCCCCCCCCCCACCCCATTCTAAACTCCCGATGTTGACAGCCTTTCCCTTGGCACACTTCTAGCACCCCATCAGCTAACACAGAAGAACCACTCAGCTGATGGCTTCCCATTATTTGTCTTTCCCTCTGAAATAACACTAGATTTCTGCTGGCAAATAGTTCAGTAGGCCTTAGATCATATCTGAGGCAAATATTTTGACACAGCCTGCAGTAAGGTTTCAAAAATAACATTTTTATGGACAATAAGTTTTTATTATCAGTATGTACATCTCATCCTACCGCAGCTGACTCCTTCAGGGGTATCACTCAACTACGCTCTATATAACCTTCATACCCACAGTGTACTGAGGTTGTAACAGTATATATATATATATATATATATATATATATATATATATATATATATATATATATATATATATATATATATATATATATATATATAATACATACATATATATATATATATATATATATGTCATGACACAGATTGAAATTGGTAACGATTTTAAATTGTGTCGACACAGATTAGAATTCTAATTTGTGTCGACACAAATCGCGATTTCAATTTGTTACCAGGTTTTAGCTGACACAGATTAGAATTTTGATTTGTTACCACCCAATTTCAAATTGTGTCGACACAGATCTAAATCCTAGCTATGAAGGGAAGCAAGGATTTTAATTTGTGTCGACACAAATCTAAATCCTACCTATGAAGGGAAGTAAGGATTTTAATTTGTGTCGACACAGATCTAAATCCGAGCTCAGTGTCAATGAAGGGGAGGTAAGGATTTTAATTTGTGTCGACACTGATTATAATTTTGATTTGTTACCACTCAATTCTAAATTGGGTTGACACAAGTATCAATGAAGGGGTGTCGACACAAATCGCGATTTCAATTTGTTACCAGGTTTTAGCTGACACAGATTAGAATTTTGATTTGTTACCACCCAATTTCAAATTGTGTCGACACAGATCTAAATCCTAGCTATGAAGGGAAGCAAGGATTTTAATTTGTGTCGACACAAATCTAAATCCTACCTATGAAGGGAAGTAAGGATTTTAATTTGTGTCGACACAGATCTAAATCCGAGCTCAGTGTCAATGAAGGGGAGGTAAGGATTTTAATTTGTGTCGACACTGATTATAATTTTGATTTGTTACCACTCAATTCTAAATTGGGTTGACACAAGTATCAATGAAGGGGAGGTAAGGAATTCAATTTATGTTGACAAAGACAAAGAATAAGATTATTTTGTTATAAAATTACCAAAGGAGGTTTAGTCTGCTTATTTCCCTCATCTTACCTCCCCTTCATTGATACTAACCCTAGGATTTAGATTTGTGTCGACACAAATTAAAATGTTTACCTCCCCTCTATTAATTTTGATACTGAGCTAGGATTTAGATTTGTGTCAACACAAATTAAAATCCTTACCACTCCTCTATTAATACTGAGCTAGGATTTAGATCTGTGTCGACACAAATTAAAATCCTTGCTAGGATTTAGATCTGTGTCGACACAATTTAAAATTGGGTGGTAACAAATCAAAATTCTAATCTGTGTCAGCTAAAACCTGGTAACAAATTGAAATCGCAATTTGTGTCGACACAAATTAGAATTCTAATCTGTGTCGACACAATTTAAAATCGTTACCAATTTCAATCTGTGTCATGACATATATATATATATATATAATATATATATATATATATATATATATATATATATATATATATATATATGCAGGGAGCCCAAAGATGTACTGTTTGATAAACATAATGTTCACCTTTATGAAGCTTATGAAAATGCAATTGGGATACCCGTAAAAAAACTTATTTTCGAGCCCTGGGAGTACTATGTTCACTCTAGCACAGTGCATGACACATCCATCGCAGACCCTATGCATGTTCATGTTCGCACTCTCCAGAGAATTCTCCAGCACACAACTTCATGATATGCACCAGATCATACATTGTTGAAATGCCTGGCATGTTTGATTGCATGTTTTTTAATGATTTTTTATGTGTGTGTTCCAATAATCCATAAGACTCATTATCATTAGTAGGGGTTAGTACCAGTACTACTCAATATGATACCATCATACTGTCATCGAATGAGAAGTATTGTTTTGTTTAAGAAATGTACTGGTACTCAGCTTTACAGTATGAAATTGACCTCGCTGTACAGTATGAAATTGACCTGACCAGGACGTATTTGTTTTTAGTTTGATTTTTTCTTTAAATCTCTCAGACTCCATCCCTCTGGATGAGCTCCCTGCCTTTGTTCAATGAGAACGAATTAATGTTTAAAATTGACTTACCCATTGAGAGGATCCAGTGCGATGGCTCTTGGCTGGTCCAAATCATGCCAAAATAATACTTTCCGCAGTGTACCATCCAAATTGCTAACTTCGATTCTGTTTGTTTCCGAATCCGTCCAGTACAACTTATTCCCTAGCCAATCACAAGCCAGCCCATCGGGCGAGATTAAACCTGTCGTTATCACATCGATGCTGACTTGAGAACCATTGACCCAAGTCCGCTTAATTTTTTCGAGGCTGACGTCCGTCCAAAACACCGAATTTTCGCCATAGTGAAAATCCAGTGCAGGCCGCATCTTCGAGGCTGTCGATAATTATGGTGGAATTTCCACGAGGATTGCCAACATCGACCAATCGTACATCCTTTCTGTTTGCGTAGAGAAGTAGCGGTGTGCCTGAAGAGAAACAAAAGAAATAACGTTAGCCAGATATCAAACAGAAGGACACTAAAAGACAGAAATAATACCAAAATGGACTTGAGTGCACTGGTATACATATATGGCTTTAGTTTGGAGTGCTAAAAATTTCGCTTTGCAGCCCTCCTGGAGGGTATTTGTGATACTTTAAATTCGAGCATTCAAGCACTCAAACTAGATATTTATTACTATATAGATATTTATTTCAAGGATGTAATAGCTGTGGTAGGTGAGGAGTTAATGGGTCAGCGTGACCAGAGTGTTGATGGTCAGGGCGTGACTGGTAGCGCCCCCTAGGCTGTGTTATATACAGGGTCAGCCAGAGCACTGACATACTACAGGCTCGGCAGGTCAGCCATTGTCCTGCCTGGCCCACCTGGCAATCCATCACAACCAGAATACCTTTACTGTCAACCCCTCCAGCGTGGCCCAGGCCGCCGGACGATGCCTAAAACACCATTGACCTCCACCCTTTCCATACCGAACCCAGGGGTGGAGAAACCAGTCACTATCTGACTACTCAGATTTGCAATGTCGACATAAAAAACAACATACAAAACTCAACCAGATATGATAATGATGTGACACAAAAAATTGCACGCACAGGGCCAGCTCTCTCGTCCCTGACCTTTGACCCCTCCGACAGGTCGTTTATCAGGCGTTGGAGCCAATCCTGTGACAGAGGCTGTCTGGGACCAATCGCACCATCTGCTTGTGTGATAAATAGCCAGGGATCTGCATTCATCCTACCTCGCAAATAGACAATCTAGCCCTCTGATATTTTCCCGGAATGCCATGTGACATAACTGGTCAAAAGGGCTTCTGAGAACTTCTCATACAGAGAGGGTCAAGGGGTTCTACAAACATCCTTTTTACTATCCAAAATGCTAATTTCATTCATTAGTTTTGCTTACAAGCAGAGGACTAGATCTAAAATATACCCCTCGTAAAGAACTGAGAACTTCTCGTACAGAGCAGGGTTCAACTTTCCCAGGGGCCCATATGCCCCTAGATTTTGCTGTGTGCCCCTAGATTTTCTAGACTAGGGGCCCTAAAGAGTATGTAAAATAACCAGAAATCCTGTTTTTGACCACTAATTTTTATCAAAAGACCTTTTCGGGCCCCTAGCCTGAAATCTAAGTGTCAGACCCTGCAGAGAGGGTTCAACTTCAAGGGGTTCAATGAACCACCCCTCACCCCATTTATTATTAAAAACTTGGATTTTCTAGCTAAGAATAGTCAATTATCAGTTTTGCTTACTGCAAAACCAGAGAGGTATATCTCAAATATACCTCCTCATAGAGAACAAAGAAATCCTGTGAAAATAAGAAAATATACCATCAAGATCAAAAGAATATGAGTTTGATTCATTTCTTAATGAAATTGGTAAGTGTGTTTTCTAAAAATTTTTGAAGAAAAGCATTTGATTTTTTTTCCAAAAGAAAAACATCACTTATGAAAACTAAAAACCAAACTGAACCTGCATTTGCAATTCTGTCCAGATACAATTTTACAAATATCATAAACCGGGATATGTCATGTGAGGCATTTTGGTACCCTACCCCTTGAGGCCCCTTGGGCGATTACTGTTCCCATGTAACATGAGATGACCCTCCTTATGAGGCACCAGCGGGGAGTCCCTATGATCCCACTTGCTCGTTGGGGTCACCCTCCTGCGGGCCCCATAGTTAGTGGCTTGACAGGATGCATAATGTGGATCACTAAAGGAGGAGGAGGAGGAGGAGGAGTGTGTTTGGCCTGAGGGCATGCACCACTCCACAGTCAGTCGCTCACTGCTGCTGCCGGCCAACCAACCTACCCACCCACCTACCACGCTTTTGTTCTCCTCCTAAACTGGTCAGCCCACCGGGCAATCAGTGGCAATTATACCCTACTGAACACCCCCATACCCTCTAAACCGCGTACACACACGGCACGGCATGTGCGGCAACATGGCGCAAGACCCTTACACGACCATCACTAATAACACCGCTCCTACAGCACCCCAAACAATAGCCGACAAATATGAATTTCGAGATCCTATCAATTAGCATCAAAATCTGCTGCCGCTGACATCACACCTGACTATGACACCCACAATGACAATGACAATGACAATTCAGGCAGTCAACAGCTAATTTTATTCATCGCCATTTAAACAAAGGCGGGGAGACATGACATTCAACCCACCCGTGTTAATTTGGTTTCGTTTCGAGTGCTAATTTCTCTGGCTGTTGAGGGACAAAGGCTAGTTATGAATATGGCCCGTGGTATATTGAATAGGAGGCTAACTTTGTCACACCTCGGTCAGACAAAGGATCCTTAACGTGACTCAAGTGCCTCACATTGAACCCACTAATTGGGATCCATCTCAAGAGCTAATTTCCGCACCTCCTTCACTAGAGAAAGGACTAAGACCCCAGCTACAGGTACCTATTATAAAGTCAGGTTAATCTAATTCATTTACAGACCTAATTAGTTACGGTCAGGGGCTTAGTCGCCTATGCGTCCAGCGTGTCATTTGGACACCGAGAACACTGTTTTTTGACAGTTTGGACACCCAAAAGTTTATGTCAGAATTTGCTGATGATTTTTCTTAAAAGATAGAAGATGTAGAAGCTGTAGTGTCACTTGTATAAGACACACAAAGCAGTATCTGGCCTAAAAAAGCAAAATCTGTAAATGTATAGGGTTTATTTTATTAGTAGTATGTACTTTGTACCACACTTTGGACACGCAAAAGTCTATGAAACCTCTATTTGGACACCCTGTTTCCAAATATCGGCTAAGACCCTGGTTACGGTCATACCTAGGATGTTCATACCTAGGGTGTTCATA
>OZ012693.1:33247250-33248507 GCA_963942565.1 Maea johnstoni | reverse complement strand
ACATTCTCTCTCTCTCTCTCTCTCTCTCACACACACACATTCTCTCTCTCTCTCTCTCTCGATCTCTCACACACACACTCTCTCTCACTCACCCACACACACTCTCTCTCTCTCTCACTCACACACATTCATTCTCTCTCTCACTCACATTCTCTCTCTCTCACTCACATTCTCTCTTTCTCTCTCTCTCACATACACATTCTCTCTCTCCCTCTCTCTCTCTCTCACTCACTCTCTCTCTCTCTCTCTCTCTCACTCACATTCTCTCTCTCCCCCCCTCTCTCTCATTCTCTCTCTCTCTCTCTCTCTCTCTCTCTCTCTCTCTCTCTCGTTCTAGCCTACAGTGGTGCGCTTGGGCATTAGTGTGAAAATAGCGAAAAACACGATGCTCTTTCGTCGTGTCATTGCCAATTTCAATCGTAGTTGACTGAACAGAGTATGAATATACGTAGAATTGCATGAAACATGAAGATAAGACTAGTCAGAACGGATATGGATTGTTTTTAATGGATTTTCCCCATGCTTCACTAGTCTGCGCTGGCTCTCTGGTTGGGGACCTACTGAGATTCTCCTCACGGCTCATTGATGTATTTGTTCTTTTTTTCTTAGCATGAAAGAGCAGGTGATAAATTCGTTACGCCCTTTTGGAAAGTGCTGTCCGGCCTTCTATCCACTCGAAGTCATCCAGATCCCACTGGATGACTTCGGGTGGATATCAGGCCGAACAGCATTTTCCTACAGGGCGTAACTAATAATAATAATAATAATAATTATAATAATAATGATATATATATATATATATATATATATATATATATATATATATATATATATATAAATATATATGTATATGTGTGTTTGCGTGTGTGTGCGTTTGCTGATGTTTATGTTGTGTGTGTATGTTTATATGTAAAGACACGGAAAGACACAAGAATACATCTCGCAGTGTGAAAATAACATAAGGTGCAATGGATTTTACTATTTTATTGATCGTCAGTATCCAGTATATGTTACATGCATTTCTATAGTCAGACACCAATACAGTTATGATAGGCACACAGTGTCTTATACTGTTTACCCATTTTCTTGACGGTCCTCCAAAATAACTGCATAACCATTTATTACCCATAGTACTAGTTGTAGAAATGCACCAATTTCCTTCATTGGATGTACAAAATATACTCAATCATTTAAATTTGTGGCACTTTTCCACATCTGTGGTGCTAATGTTTTAAGAGTATCAGATGGTATTTCTCA
>OZ012693.1:33239750-33242250 GCA_963942565.1 Maea johnstoni | reverse complement strand
ATTGTTATTATCATTATCAATGCTATCATTATCATCACTATCATCATTATTATCACTATTATTATTATTATTATTATTATTATTATTATTAGTAGTAGTAGTAGTAGTAGTAGTAGTAGTAGTAGTAGTAGTAGTAGTAGTAGTACCGGTAGTAGTAGTAGTAGTAGTAGTGTTGTCATTAGTATTATTAGTATTATAATTATTATTATTATTATGATTATTATAATCATTATTATTATTACCACTTTTTATTATCATTGTTACGACTATCATCATTATTATTATTATTATTATTGTTATTATTATTATTATTATTATTATTATTATTATTATTATCATCAAATATGGCAAGAAAATGTGAAGTAACTTAAGCAACCCCTAAAATGATCTGTATTGCACTACAGCTTTATGATTCGAAACTACGTCGAATACGAATATCTGTAAATATAACATATTTGTCTCTAATACGTATATCTTGTTCAATACCCTGATAGCTATTGTTACTACTTCGGAATTTATAAGTATGCTTTTGTTATTATGATATTACAATCATTAAACATGCATACACTTTCGTTATCATCAGCAGCATTATATCATTATTATTATTATTATTACTATTATTATCATTAGTATTATCATTTATAATTATTATCATTATTATTAATATTATTATTATTAATAATAATATCAGTATGTAGTAGTATTAGTATTATCATTATTAGCAATATCAATACCAGTATGTAGAAGTATCAGTAGTAGTATTATAAGTTGTAGTAGTAGTAGTAGTAGTAGTATTAATTGGCCTTGAATGAAGAAAAGTAAATGTCATTCAAATATCAATCAAAATTGAGAATTTGCTTTTGAACCTTTCAAAAGAGACGGTTTCATCAATTTACAAAGACACGAAATGAACTCACTATAAACCCATGAGCCTGGAGGGGGACCCGTCCGCCACAGCTGGTCGTTACGCTTATCGGCAGGATCTTCTTCAAGATTCAGAAACAGAGATAAATTAATAATAATAATAATTATATATACATATATATATATATATATATATATATATATATATATATATATATATATATATATATATATATATATATATATGTATATATATATATATATATATATATATATATATATATATATATATATATATATATATATATATATATATATATATGTATATATATATATATATATATATATATATATATATATATATATATGCATGCATATATTTATATATTCAGCACATTAATACTTGATCTAGCATTTTATAAGTGCTGACCGTATTTTATCTTTGTTATGGGTAACATATACATTTATATGCTTATTTTCGCTTAAGTCATTACTGTTGACACTGGATAAGGTTATTTCGGATTTAACAAATATCACGATAAGCGATTGTTCAACTCGCTAAGAAGCCTTGCTTAAAGTAATCTTCGTCCAGAAATATCAAACTATATTATCAAGATAATGTCATTAGCCTTAGTCAATCTGGCAAATTGCGTTTGGTAAGGGTGTTAAAAAGCATCTGACACTTCATTAAGTTACATGAAGCACGTGCGTCAACAGTAAGGTACAGGTAACTCCTGCGGCGCAGTTATTATCACAATATTACGTCAAGCAATTTAATTCATTTCCAGGACTAACGTTCACACTTGATGTCAATGAACTGCGCGTGGCAATGTATGTATGTATGTATATTTATTGACTATGACTTCCGTCATAAAAGATTACATACAGTATAATCATGGAAACATACAAATAAAGGTAAATGAATTGGAAACAGATAGACAGTTGGTTGTACATAATTAACATAGATACAACATATTCTGCACAGGTCATTACACTAGAATGCAGAAATTGGTTTTCAAAGGGATGTCCGAGGTATAATGCCTAGGGTCTAAATCCGTCACTCGTAGCAGGTACCGTAAATACCATACTTAACCGACCCCTTGTTTACTCTTAACTCTCATGTTGTACATCTGCACAATGTAAGATGCGCACGTTAACCAAACATTGCACATCTGATGGAGGTCGAGACCATCAATATAGGATCCCATGACAATACTAAATTTCTCGTCCATTGACATTTGGTTAAAGCCTCCACGACCCCCGACTATTGCTTCAATCTCATCATACATATGTTTTCTTGCATCCTGGGATACAGGGCATACTAAAATCATGTGTCTCGCATCTTCAACTTCTGGAAGGTCACACAATTCACACCATCTATTGGTAGCTGTTAAGTTTCTTAGGCGGACATCGTCGGACTTTAACATACTACACCTACATAGTAACTTAGCCATTACCTCACAAATACCCATATATTCTGGCAACATATCAGAAATATCCCACCAGACCAAGTACCTTGGGGTATGACAGACGCATTCGAGGAGAGAAAAACTATTGTGAGACCTCACTTGAATAGTCAAATAAACTCAAGCTCCCATGCACGCGCCCAAATAACTCTTTTCCACATAGGCTTTGA
>OZ012693.1:33224750-33234750 GCA_963942565.1 Maea johnstoni | reverse complement strand
AATACATATATTAACCAGCCTCAATCCTTTACTTTGTTGTATATAAATACCTGTACATGACATGACAAGGGGTTTAGGCTGGGCAGTCAGTCAGGATGGGACAGTCAGGCAGGGGTCAGCTAGCAGGACAGGCCGATCTGGGCAACCAAACCTGTATGCAGATACACTATGTGTACCCCTGAATTAGCTAGCGCCCTGAAACAATACTCTGTCAGTTATCATTCAAGTTTTCAATTTTCATGGTTCAAAAAGGTCAACGAAAATAAGCAGAAATTGGAAAAATATTCCAGCTATACGATATCTTTATTTACATAATGCTTTCTATACAGGGGTACAAAGTTCAGTATAATGCTCAACACTGCCTGCATACATCAGGGATTGTAAACAAGACATGACAGCGATAAGTAGTGATAAGAAAGTGTGTGCCACATGTAGATGTTCTGTGCTAGGTTTGTGTTCCCAACATAGAGGAGTTCATGAGTTGACAACTTCAGCTCGAGCTCGGCTCTCCCGCCCCAGTACTCAAGCCACTTGAGTTTGTGAGTGGCGAATGCAGCTATACTAATTATGCTTTTTCCTGTACAATTTCATCAAAATTGGGAGGCTGCTTTTGTCCTCTATGAGCATTAATGGGTTAAGCTTTGCGAAAGTCCTTTGCCTTATTTGATGGTGGAAATTCGAATGTTTTTAAGTGTCTATTTTACATGTTTAATTCAGGCGTTATTCATGTGCCAACTGCTGTTATATACTTCAATTCACTTCCTATAATAAGGAATATATACTTCAATTCACTTCCTACAATAAGTAACACCATTGTGGACCTACAAATCACATGGTCAGGAAAATTAAATGAGGACATTAGATTAGATACTATTTCCAACTCTTTCAAAAATGCCAAAAGATATAGTCCATCAGCCTACCAACACTTTATTCAATTTAAACTATTGCATAGAAGGGTGGCCCACAACCAATTGTTACATAAGATGAACATTCTAGATACACCAAACTGCTTTTTCTGTAATGCCATAGAAACAATAGAGCATGTATATATTGACTGTCCAAATGTGATAAGTTTATGGCATAACACGGAAAATTGTGTTAAGACAATGTTTTCCCCACACTTCAAAATCGCAGACATAGAGAAGTTTTTTGGTGAAAAAAATAACAACCAACTGATGCATCTAATTATCACAAGTATAAAAGATGTCATCTACGCAAAGAGAAAACAAGGAAATAAAATGCTTTTGTTGGATGTTAAAAGATCAATTGTTAAAAATCTGCAAATCTTAAAAACACAAGAGTTATTAAAAAAAGGTTATCAAATTTTGAAAATGATTGGAGGGAGATAATACACTGTCTTAGAATTGATCCAGCTACTAAAAATAGCTGGTACTTGATATAAACATACTTCTTATAATTACGTTTCTGATACATTTGTACTGGAGAGAATTTGTACTTATATTGTCTTTTTTTCATTTTTTCCTTGACCTCATACACTGATGTATATACAAATACGCCTACAAATATTGATAATGTATCATTATTGTATTGAAACATGATATACCTAAGGAGAAATAAAAATCCTGTTGCATAATGTGTGCAATTTGAAATTAAAAAAAAACTGCTGTTATATTCATCTGACTGTTTGATCTTTCTGCTTGATCAGTAAAGCCATGAACCTGCGCGTCAGGGTATGCTTGAGCTCACATTAGTTGTTTAGCCGCCTGACTCACCAGTGATGTTGAAGGTTCTCCTATCCACTGGATCCTCATTTGAGGTTCATCTTGTCGCTTTGGAAATGTACGACCTTCCTTTAGTGCCCGTGAAGATGACTCTTCTCCTGTGGCTAACGTAAGATTGTGGCAGTCATATCTCGGGACAAAAATAAAATAAAATAAGAAATGATTATTTATAAAAAAGATCAGCCCTATACCATCATGTCCACAACCTAACACCAAGCCAATGGCAACTTAGTGACTTTACTGCCGTCTGTTGAAAGACATTTAGCAATATTAAACTCAAATAGTCCTAATTAGAAACAATAGACACTGAAGTTATCTGTATATTCCAGTTTTGATCACATGAAAGGTGGATATTCGTCAGCAATTTCACTCATGCCGAGTGATAAACGATTATCACCAGTAAGAATGAGTATTCGAATTAACTATGAATTTTCAAAAGCTTCAATGCTAAAGAATCAACTTTTGTTGAATCTTAAGTAAGTAAAATCAAGATATTTCCAAGTGCACTTACTTTCTCTCTTATGATACTATGTCTACCCAGGAAGTGATCATATATGAAGTTAAGACACTAAGATAATTAGTACGTTTGTATTCATTCTCCTACCCGACATTCCATCAGCACATCTCGACTCCCACAGAGAAGTAAGCAGTCACGTTCAATGGAACTAATCAGACGCACCCCATGCAAATTGACATATTTATGACAACTTTTTCTTAAAATCAGAACGTAGTCAATGCCCTTTGCACCCCTAAGATGTGCAAGGGAGAACCAAATGGGCAGGGGGAAAACAAGTTTGAGAGAGTGAGAGGCAAAATGTCAGAGAGAGAACCAATATTCCAAAAGGAGGACCATGATGGGTATCTGTATACATTGACATCATAACAAATCAGATAGGTCCATGGATAATCTGTGCCTTGACAATAACCTCGAGCATAACCTTACTATGTTTGTCGAGAGGCAATATCTGTTGTAGCCAGGGTGATCATTTATTCATTTCATTTTATTTAATAAGGAAATGACGAAAGGTACTTGTAAAATCAGGAGTTTTAGAAATCTGATAGCATTTCAGCTCTCTCCCTATTTTCAGAGCAGGACAGAACGTGTGAGGAAAACATTGTCTACCTAACCATGTGACGGATATAAACAAGATCTTGGTAACCTCCTAATGAAAATTACAATAAATACTTTGATTTCAGCCGCTCAAAAAATAATCTATAGAAACATGCAAAATGTTGTCTTACTTGCATCAGCGCAAGTGAGACGCAAGCTTTATAATCAATCGATTAAAGATAATTCACTAGCCAAATTTTTATTAGATGAACAAAATAAATTTCCATTAAAAAAATGGGACTCCCTTGAGGATGAACTTTGTGATTATAGATTGCAAACTGATTAAACTAAAATCTGTAGGATTATGTATGCTGTAATTTTGGTTTCAAATTCTTTTGTCTTAGTGGATATTTCATTGTTATTTATTCATATCTCTTTGTAGCTTATATATTGCATTACAAATGTCATTACTCTCAATTATACAACGGATTGACCTAAATGAACGGAGACAGCGAATTATGAAAGAGACATCCAGGCAGGAAGTGATCATCCGGGAGATATATGTACTTAAGGAGATGATTAGTAATTAGTAATTATTCTTTTATATTCGTCCCTCCATTTGAATATCTTGATTTCCACATATGGAAAATAAGAAATCAACTTTCAATGGCACTTATTCAAAGCAACCCACGCAAATTCACACATTTACGACAAGTTTATAGCTGTCTAGAACAAAAGAGCTTGTTTTGTCTTTTTAACTTCACCTCTCAATTACAATGTTCCAAAGCAAATTTATTTTGGTTAAATATCTAGAATGACATAAACTTATAAGATGCATTCTAATCTTGCTTCAGCTTAATATATCGTGAATCACCTCCGCAACCCTCCTCACTAAATAGTAGTAATCCTGCGTTACAAAAAGAGTAACACACATATGTTGAATTTGAATTTCGTCACATTTATGCCAAATGTGGCTAATTCGTGACTAGCCAGTTGTAAGTAGTGATGGAACCGGAGTACCCGGCGAAAACCACCGCCTAACTCCAAGTCACTAGCAACTTTCTCACATGCCCAGGCCGTGATTCGAACCCAGGCAGGCAGGCTCATCAGTTTAATCCTATAGCAGAGCATGCCCCGCGGCATGCAGTATCTCTCTCACCCCGGAACACATGCTCTCAGTGAATTAGAGTTAGACTACACCAGCTACACCATCAAGTCATGGAACAGTGCATCATGTTCACAAGGCTCTTGGAGTTGGCTGTTGAATATAGGAAACCTGGCTATGTCACTAAAGATCATTTGGTTAATTCATTTGATGATTCACTCATATTGGTTTTATGTTTTTTTTAAATGGATCCTTGACCTGGAGTATATACCTACTAACTTCAGAGGAGGAATCCAAATATTGCTTCATAACGGACGAATTTGTGTACTTTAAACGTTAACAACTATAGAGAACTCAGGTATCATACCATGCAGTACTTTAAAAAAATATTGAGGTCATTCTGGAGAAATAAAATTAAAACCCTGGTAACTGTAAAGGGGGTATCGTGCGTACAAACAGACGTTCTTCTTCAAGAGTTCATTGCAACACAGTTAGAGTCTAATAAGAAAGTTTACATTAAATATCTGGACGTTTCTAAAGCATTTGACAGTGTTTGGATTGAGTCTTTTTTACCGTCTGGGCATCATAGAGATTTGCAGTAAGACTTTGCGAATTCTCAGTAAGTGCCCTATCTCTATTTCAAATGTAGAGTGCGAGTGATTAACAAGGGTTCTCTGTGGTGTGTAATCTTGTGCGGTATTACCCAGGCTAGTGGATATTTGTCTCTATTCTTTTGACTAGGGATTTCTCTACTCTGCTTATACTTGACTAGTAAGCTGACACAAATTGTATACTGCCTAAAAGTTCTTTTGATGAGGAACATATTATGCATCAGAAATATACCCTCCCACAGGGTGTATATATCTTTTATGAAAAAAAAATGCATATTGTTTTCAAAAAATATCAACAATATTGGATAGGGGACCATCGAATTTCAAAAATGTGGAGAAAAGAGCAGAGTTGGAATATAAGAATGAGGTTGTCGACTTAAAAGATATGTAAAATATGTAAAACTATGAAAATTACCCAATACTCACATATTCTCCCGATGTGCAACATTTAGCCAACATATTCTGAATTACGGCACACTTGGAGAATAGCATCGCTGCGCAGGTCAGCACAGCGAGTTCAATGAAACTTTTTACTGCATATTGTATAAGGAGTACAGCAGGGTTGAATTGCTCCATGGATATATTGTATCTGAGAGAGAGAGAGAGAGAGAGAGAGAGAGAGAGAGAGAGAGAGAGAGAGAGAGCAAAACCATATTATATTGAGTGGTACCAAGTTCTTCAGTATTGTGTAGTGCTGCCATCTATTGCCCAGTGACTTGATAAATGTGCCTTCATAAATTTGTTTCTGGTGAGATGTACTGTACGAAGAGAAAACTCAGTGAATCCTATCCTATCTGGTTGATTTGTAACCCATATTTTATTGTATGGTTTGTACACGTAATTGTTGTTCTAGTACAACGTACTAGCAAATAGGCCAATCAAAAACCAAATGCTGTTTGCTGCATTAGAATATAGATATATTTCTGCTGATACCTAATTCGTTAGAAACTGTTAATTACATGATTCAACAAACTATATTTTAAGGGTTAACTCTTTCCTGTCATTATTTAAGTCATGGTTTAATGACGACTTGGGTCATTCTGATATCCTAATGTAACATAATAATCACCACATTGACTACATGTATTGGTATTTGTAAAAGCATTTTAATAAATTTGCATGAGTCTTTAAGCTTCCAGCATACAGTGCCGACATTAAATTCCTGCACTAGATACGTGGGCAACCGGGCATAATACACGACCGCACGGCCAATTCCTACCAAGTCTCTGAGCATGGATGACCTCACAACTGAACGTTGCTTCGATTTGAAGACAGCATGGGTCATTGATGTGTTTGGCTTATTTTTTGACATGTTGTCCATGGGTGTTTGTACAACCAGGCACTGGCAGACGTCCGGTCGACTGGTGAAGGAATTAAATGTCTGTAATGTATCTTTCCAAGGTTTCTTTACAATATGGCACAATTTGAATTTGCAGGTCTTCGCAGTTTTATATATATACCCGTAACACACAGGCAAAAAGTAAGCAAGACTTGTTGGACACGAATCTAGCAATCTGACAAACCTTCAAAATCTAAGCTTACTCATGAACAATCATTAGCTAATGTGGACGGATACGCATTT
Organism: Maea johnstoni; assembly: GCA_963942565.1. Classification (NCBI taxonomy): domain Eukaryota; kingdom Metazoa; phylum Annelida; class Polychaeta; order Spionida; family Magelonidae; genus Maea; species Maea johnstoni. The sequence continues at coordinate 33,228,659 of OZ012693.1, read as the reverse complement.
TGGAGGGGGGGGATAGGGGTAAAGACCATCAACCACTTCCAAGCAATAAGATTTTTTCACTCATTTCTTAAACTGATTATTTGCTCAAATCCTTTTATCGCATAATTTGCTCGATCGTTCGGTCATTGCAGCACTCCCTCTTTAAAAATCTTTAATCAGATTTTTATTGCAAACATTGGGGTTGATATAAATATATATTCTAACAGTCCATTGTGTCTTCCTGACATATCTGATACTTTGCAGTCTAATATGTAGCCGTAATGCTTGTTGAGCTGAATAATAAAACTAATTCAAAATAAAAAAAGATGTTATACCTGACACAGCGCGCCCTTCTTCGTCAGATGAATGAGCTCCTCGCCCCATATTTCTATATGTAATTGGAAGTAATGCAACTTCTTACCTTGAATATAGATGTCAGCATTAACTAGTCAGCCCCATGCACAGCACGGGTTAGTTCAAAATGACATTCCTTACCCAGTATACATAATGCGATTCTAACCAATGTTATCAACTTCTGAAAATAGATGGCGCCACCGGACCTGTGAGACACTATTTTAAAAAGTAAACTGTGAAGGCACCAATACAAACATAAGAAACCGTTCTGGCCAATTTTAGACCATGGTGGTGCAACTTATGGAGGCACCAGAACTTCACTGGTGCCAGGAGTTTTGGATTCCGCCAACAAAGGTCAGAAAAACTTGGAATTAGTATATACTAGCTGGCCCCCGTGCACAGCACAGGTTTAGTTCAAAATCAGACATTCTGCATTTACATAACAACATGCTTGTAACTCTAATTTCTCTTCCAAATCACATCGAACTCAATGCTGTTATCTCAATGCAACTGTGTAGTTTCTATGCTTATCAATAAAGAGCCAGCCCCCCTGCACAGCACAGGTTTCATTTCAAGCCATACTGATTGCTGTGTAGGGAGTGAAGAGTGAACTACATGTACCTCAACCACTCAAATCAATGTAATTCCTAATGAACCAGTTTGACGCCATGAGCATTACGAATCCATATCACGAAAATCCACCATCTCGTAGTTACGCACCTTCACAATAGATGGCGTGGCGGTGCAAACAAGAAACGACATTTTCCAATATATTCGCCTAAAATGAAAAGAGCAACCCGCCCACGCACAACCGACGAGAAATCTGTGTCCATCCGCCGGCAAATAGACTAGATAGACACATGTTCAACAGGGTTGTGCTTATTTTTTAACGTGCACATTGTTTTGCTTCATTACCGACTTTGGTTCCCATAGTAAAGATGGCTTTTACCACCAGAGCGCGCTAGAGTAAACTAGGCCACGCCCACCTAAACATCGTCAGTCATGCGTGACAAGTAAAAGGTTACGTCACCAATCACTCAGGCGAATACATACAATTCACTGCGATTGAAATTCGTCTGTGCAAGACCAATATTTCATAATTCTGGACAATGTGGACATTAATAGGCACAACTTACGATATATGTATAATATATGCCTTTCCGGGCATATATTATGACAAACCGGTGTGGCACTTAAAACATAGTTTTGTAAAGCACGATTAAAGGCATACATTCTAAAACGTAAAATTAACATAAAAGGAAATATCACGGACATGTGTAAATAACAAGTCTATCTAAATAAAGAAATAGGGATATTGTTAATGAAACATGTTTATGGTAAATCGTCCTACAGATAGGGATAACTGACCATGATATGAGAATATTTCTGAACTAATTCTGAATGTTTACATTTATTTTCAAATATCTCTAAATTATATGTATTAGTTGGTAATTAGTTTATCGGCTATCCATAATAACAATGATTAAGGAATATAATGAATGATTTAGAAAATTGTATAGATTCATGTTTGGGAATATTTTCAAAGTGCAGCTGAACGGGCTCATTCGATTGTGAATGTTGTAAATCTGTGGTTGCGGACAAACTGGTAAACTGTCAGTTATACATGCCAACAATCGCACAAACATGATGAAGTAATCGTCTTGTGTAATCTAGCAAACCATTAAAACAAAGTGAAAAATGGAAGCGGGCCGACTTTCAATAATCACGTCAATTATTATTATTGTTATTATTATTATTATTATGTGCATATATATATATATATATATATATATATATATATATATATATATATATATATATATATATATATATATATATATAATAATTGATATTTGATATAGCGCCCTTTCCACCTATAATGTTCAAACGCGCTTTAGAGTCATTGGACAGTTGTCATGGTCCATATAGTCAATTAAACTCCTTTCGAAATAGCAATGTTTTCAGCTGTTTCTTGAAGTTTTGCATACTATCAGCAGCCTTGATGTTGTCAGGGAGCTCATTCCAAAGGCGTGGTGCATAGGCACAGAATGCTCTGTCACCAAACCTTTTCAGATTAGTGAGTGGTATCTGTAATAAGTTCTTAGTGTATATATATATATATATGTATATATATATATATATATATATATATATATATATATATATATATATATATATATATATATATATATATATATATATATATATATATATATATATATATATGTGTGTGTGTGTGTGTGTGATAGACCCCAAAGGAAGCTGTGGTGTATGTGATATATCTGAGGTGTTACGAGGCGAAGCCGAATAACCCCAAGGGTATCGCATACATCACAGCTTCCGAGGGGTCTATATAGCCTGCCTGTTCACTATTGCATAACACTTTTTTGCATTAGCAGGTTAGAGAAAAAGGGTCAAAAAGTGTGGGTTATGCCATATGACCTACACTTCTCGAGGCCTGTAATTAATAGAAGGCAGACAATTGTGGTACAAACAAGCGTACATACATAAATACATACATACACACATACATACACAGACGCAATGTTTAAATACACCCAAATAGTGACTAACACATTTTAACTAGTCTGTTAAGATACATTGTACCTTACTTGTTGTACAGATACTGTTGACTGGTCTATCTCCCTCATACATTGGTTTAGGGAGGAAAGCTTCTTTTAAAGGAGACAATACATATGTGTTTAATCCTGTGTAGTTGCGTCTCCATGTAAAGGGTAACCTTCTGATTTAACGCTTTTGTCAAGGTAGCAAGGTTTGGCATTAGTGACTTACTAAGTCTTGGAGTCATACCCACAAGGTACTGTTTGCAAAATATTTATTCATTTAAGGGGTTTTGCATAGGCAACCACAGGACTACATGCAAGAGTTATTTTGAACATAAAGCCCTGTTTAGGTGGTCTTTGGCTTTATAAGCAATGAGTTTGATCCGGACTTGGTGGTCTTAGTCTGAAACACCTGGGCACCGCGGCACATAAAGCATACGTGTGCCATTGCTCCCCATCTTTCCCTGCTCTGTATAGTAAAAGAGTAAACAATGCTATTAACGTACAATCTTTAACAGTACTACGGACTACGGCTGAGATTACCTAAAATCTACAGCATTGGTGATACACCTTGAAATGTTCACATATTTTCAAATAAGTGTTCATTTTAAGCAGGTAAATGCATATACATATTTGCACATCTGTTCTAGAACCTTTTTTATTCTTGAATCATTGTTATTCCCTTTATATAACGAGAAAAATAGCTGAATGAAACAATAGACAATTATGAAACTGTAGATAATTACATTTAGATCTATATAAACTGGTTGTTATAGAAAATAAATATTCTGAAACAAATGTTTTTTTTTGTAGAACATATTGTAATGAAAAGGAATCAAACCTGTTTTAAGATATTTGACTTAAAGTATTTTAAATAGTAGATTGTTACTGTGCTGTAGATTTGCATATTCTCATTGTTTAATGAAAAACACTTCAATTGCTTCAACATATTGAATTGAAATCTGTTATGGAAAGGTAACCATTTTAGTGTTTCAAAGGAATCTCTAATTGC
>OZ012693.1:33212117-33224550 GCA_963942565.1 Maea johnstoni | reverse complement strand
TATCCAGCTTGAATTTCATTTTTTAGAAAAAGTAAGCGGAATACAAAATAAAGTATTCTAACAAGGCAGAAGCGTATGAATAGCTCATATGTGGGATTTTACAGAACATTTACTGTTATAAATAAAAGTGTAAACGAACCTTTATGGAAGCATTAAAGATATGATATTAACGTGCCATCGTTTCGATTTAACGCTGAATAATGTGAGATTTGATATAACGCAATTTCGTAATTCACAATACACAGGCTTAATCAATATCTGCCAGTTGTTTATGGTTGATAATACCGCGTTAACTTTACACCACGTGCCTCATGCGATATTCTTTACACTACCTGGTAATTGGTAATGACTGGTGTTGCACGTGCTAATGTTCATACCTATGGGTACACTGAAAGACCAGTGCATTTCGGATAGACCAGTGCATTTCGGTCAGGAGTATATACACACACATATATATATATATATATATATATATATATATATATATATATATATATTTATATATATATATATATATATATATATATATATATTTATATATATATAATATATATATATATATATATATATATATATATATATATATATAAATATATATATATATATATATATATATATATATATATATATATATATATATATATATACATTATGTGTATGGATATTAATGTATGAATTCTTGTACTTACCCTTAATGATAAGGCATTCGTATCTATCATGATGCCAAATATCAAAACAAGTGCAACGGCTACAGTGTTCACCATGTTTCTACAATGTAGAATAACGAAGCACACTATCGGACACTAATTTACAATACCATTATGGATTCTACTTTAAAATACAAGGGAATGGAGACCTCTCCCTCTGTACTTATATAACTATATATAACTACATATAACTATATATAACTATATCTATATCTATATCTGTATCTATATCTATATATCTATATTTATATATATATTTATGCGTATATAAATATATACATACATATATATATATATATATATATATATATATATATATATATATAAATATATATATATATATATATTTATATATATATATATATATATATATATATATATATATATATATATATATATATATATATATATATATATATATATATATATATACCCCAATCATCAATCACAAAAACCAATTCACTCGAGTGTGAGGAGTTGCTTTTTCTGTTAGGTGAGTGAAATAACATAAGGAATGTACAAATTGCCAGAGAAATATATTGATAACAGAACAAAGCAATTATTCTATAAAATGTTGGAATGAATGTTGTCAAACTAGTTACCATACTTTCCCGGAGATCCTGATAATAAAACAGTACCTGCTGAAAGATTGAATGATTCATGTTGGTTTTTGGTAATAATTTTTGAAATATATTTGTAATGATATGAAGACGTAAGAGGATATTTGGTAGTCTCTCCTCAAAAAGTTATCGCATTACAAAGTTGGTTGAGTGGTTAAAAAATGTGCGCAAAACAAGAAGGAAATGTTTAAAAAAAAAAAGACTGTTCGCATTTCTTGCCGCGGAACATTCTTGTTCAGTTTGACTATGTGCCATGTACAGTCAATATAAGCAAATAGATTGTAGAAGTACACACTTACCTTCTAGTTGATACCTCAAGGAATTTGACCAGTCCAATACGGTATGGCATGATTAGCTAGGGTATATATAGGGCGTCGAGTCGTGCCCCAGATGACTTTAGGCAACCAATTACCATAACGAGCATCACCCTTGCATTCAGTGTAAAGATGCTCCCTTGAAAAAGTCGAGCTGTCACAAATGTGATAAGCGTCTCGTTAGTCGCAGGACAGAATGCAGGGTTTAGCAATGCCATTGTGGTCAAACGCTTTTAGGCCTTTAATGATGCAACCCAAGCTGCGTGAAAAGTGGCAAGCATTATAGTTAAATTCTCATTGCATGCAAACGGAATAATGACCCATGTGCTCGACTTGTAATAAAAGGATATGGCCTACTGCACTTTTAAAAACCATTATCAACCACTATCAAATGACGTGTGGCATGAAGTAGAACCTGTCCAATCATATAAATATATATACATATATACATGTATATATATATATATATATATATATATATATATAGTATATATATATATATATATATATATATATATATTTATATATATATACATTATATATATATATATATATATATAATATATATATATATATATATATATATATATATATATATATATATAAATATATATATATATATATATATATATATATATATATATATATATATATATATTCAGCGAACATTTAGTGGCATTGCCTAAGACATTGCCTAACAAGCATCACCCTTGCATTCAGTGTAAAGATGCTCCCTTGAAAAAGTCGAGCTGTCACAAATGTGATAAGCGTCTCGTTAGTCGCAGGACAGAATGCAGGGTTTAGCAATGCCATTGTGGTCAAACGCTTTTAGGCCTTTAATGATGCAACCCAAGCTGCGTGAAAAGTGGCAAGCATTATAGTTAAATTCTCATTGCATGCAAACGGAATAATGACCCATGTGCTCGACTTGTAATAAAAGGATATGGCCTACTGCACTTTTAAAAACCATTATCAACCACTATCAAATGACGTGTGGCATGAAGTAGAACCTGTCCAATCATATAAATATATATACATATATACATGTATATATATATATATATATATATATATATATATATATATATATATATATATATATATATATATATATATATATATATGTATATATATATATTTATATATATATACATTATATACATATAGTATATATATATATATATATATATATATATATATATATATATATATATATATATATATATATATATAAATATATATATATATATATATATATATTCAGCGAACATTTAGTGGCATTGCCTAAGACTACTTAGCCATGAAGGAAGGCCTTAGGTTGGTAGCAGATGTTTGCAATACAATCAATCGTTTAGACTTTGCCTTTATATTTGCAATGGTTCACATGCACATACATTACCTTAAAAAAACAAATAACATAATACACATTTTCTTAACACATAATGAATATAAAACAGGTTATGAAATACCAATTAAATGCACAGTACTTGCACTTGGGTTCACAAATGTATTCAACGTAAAAATGTGAAACATATTGATACTTGATTTTTCTATTTGGGTGTTAACAGTAGCTTTAGGAATGATGATGACTCGTTCTGGAGGACTATATGTAACAACATGGCAAGGTGAGTTGGCAGCCAGGGTACAAAAAAGGTTGATACTCAGCACTCAAGTTTCGTATCTGTATACTGAACAGATCCAAGTTTCACAAAGAGAAAGGTAATCAGGAAAGCACAATATCCGTATATTCTGAAGAGGTGCAAAAATGCTTTCTTTCATTATCAAGCTCCACTAATGAAGGGGAAAAGACTGTACAATAAAGCCGATATGTATACTAGAGCTAATTACATATAGCATGATACCGAGTACGTTCATGAGGAAACATCTATCTGTATGTGTGATATTCTAATACTTAATTGTATATTGGAATAGAAGTCTTCTTTGAATTAGGATGGGAATCTTACAGTTTGGGCTGCAAGTTCGCAGCATCTTACAAACACGTCTACATATAGCTGGATCTTGAAGAGTATCATTTAACCCATTAATGCTTAAGAGTTCCTGGATCTATGATAGTTTTGGTAATAACTTTGGAATTGAGAACGATTTTGCAAAGGTATTTGAAGGAGAGTTGCTGGCGAGACCCTGAGTAACATCTCCTCATTAAATATTGACCTAATTATTAGTTGGCAACTCACTGAGGAGATCAACCAATGACCTCACCACCGTGCCATTTTGAGCTCATGTACACGCGGTTTTTGAAATAAATATTCATTATTCAGCCCACCAATTAAGAACGAAATACTTACTAATGGAGATTTCTTAACATTTACATGAACATTTTATTTTACAATCTGCTTGCATAGAAGAATACATACTGTACATCCGGAATAATTCACGGTACGAAATATTCACAGTTTTAGTGCAGAAAAGGGGGTTTCAAATTTTAACGTTTTGATTGTTCACTGTTGGCTCAGTAGCCGCGAATATATTGAATGCGAGTTATCATAGGGAAAATAGAGGCGTGTTATGCTTCCCCCTGTTTGGCATTTTAGTTTTGACCCTGTAGGATTAAAGGCAAGATCAAACATTGATTAGCAAGTGATTATAGCTCACCCAGGGCCGGCAGTCCTGATGACCGATTGCAATCAAGGTGGCAGCTCACCAGCTGACCATCCTAAACAAAGGTGGCCCACCCTAAATTATTTTCTTCTTACTACCTTTTATTGTAATCCTTCCTCTCTACGTGACAAATATTGACCATCCTAAATCAAGGGATGCCACCCTAAATGAATACATATATCAACCAGCCTAAATCCTTTACGATGTTGTATATAAATACCTGTCCATGACATAACTAGGTGGGCAGTCAGTCAGGAGGGGACAGTCAGGCTGGGGTCAGCTAGCAGGACAGGCTGATCTAGGCAACCAGACCTGTACATATATACACTATGTACCCCTGGATTAGCTGGCGCCCTGAAACAATACTCTGTCATTTATTATTCAGGTTTTCAATTTCCATGGTTCAAAAAGGTCAGTGAAAATAAGCAGAAATTGGAATACCTCTAAATATTCCGGATATACGGTATCTATATTTACATACAGCTTTCTATAAAGCGGTACAAAGTTCAGTATACTAGTAACGCTCAACACTGCCTGCATACATTAGGGATTGTAAACAAGACATGACAGCGGTAAGTAGTGATAGGAAAGTGTTTGTTGGGTGTTCTATGTTAGCTTCGTGTTCCCAACCCGGTTCCCAACATAGAGGATTTCACAAGTTGACCAATTCAGCTCGAGCTCGGCTCTCCTGTCCCAGTGCTCGAGCCGCTCGCGTTCGTGAGTGGTGAGTGCAGCTCTACTAATTACTGTAAAGTTCGAAATATTGGCGTGCTTAAATTTAGCGAATTGATCAATTTTTCCATATTAGCGAATCGAAATATTAGCGTGTGAGCCATCTCAAGTATATCAATAGTGATTTCTATACAGTATCCCTAACACCATCTTCGTTTTGAAAGTCTTCTATATACACGGAGCATAATTTCAATTCCTCACTTTCATTCAATATACTAGTAGAACATACTCTAACCTGAAGTGTTACGAGATTGTGAGACTACCTAGAAAAAACAAAGAAAAAATCGTTGAAAAATGGAACAAATATAAACGGATCGTAATATTAGCGAATCTGACCCACTCGCTAATGTCGCCAATAATAGTTCCACGCCAATATTTCGAACTTTACAGTATGCTTTTCCCTGTACAATTCATCAAAATTGGGAGGCTGCTTTTGTCTTCTATGAGCATTAATGGGTTAAGCTTTGCGAAGGTCCTTTGCCTCATTTGATGGTGGAAATTCAAAAGATTTTAGGTGTCTATTTTACATGTTTAGTTTCAGGCATTTTTCATGTGCCAAATGCTATTATATTCATCTGCCTGTTTGATCTTTCTGCTTCAGTAAAGCCATGAACCTGCGTGTCAGTGTATGCTTTTAAAGCTCATACTAGTTGTTTAGTCGCCTGACTCACCAGTGATGTTGAAGGTTCTCCTCTCCACTGGATCCTCATGTTGAGGTTCATCTTGTCGCTTTGGAAATGTACGACCTTCCTTTAGTGCCCGTGAAGATGACTCTTCCCCTGTGGCTAAGATAAGATTGTGGCAGTCATTTCTCGGGACAAAAGTGAAATGAAATAAGAAATGATTATTTATAAAAAGATCAACCCAATACCATCATGTCCACAACCTAACACCAATACAATGGCAACTTAGTGACTTTACTGCCGTCTGTTGAAAGACATTAAACAATATTAAATTCAAATGGTCTTAATCTGAAACAATAGACGCTGAAGTTATCTGTACATTCCAGTTATGATCACATGAAAGGTGGATATTTGTTTGCAATTTCACTCATGCCGAGTGATAAATGATTATCACCAATAAGAATGAGTATTCGAATTAATTATGAATTTTCAAAAGCTTCAATGCTAAAAAATCAACTTTTGTTGAATCTTAAGTAAGTAAAATCAAGATATTTCCAAGTGCACTTACTTTTCTCTTACGATACTATGTCTACCAAGGAAGTGATCATATATGAAGTTAAGACACTGAGATAATTAGTACGTTTGTATTCATTCTCCTACCCGACATTCCATCAGCACATCTCGACTCCCACAGAGAAGTAAGCAGTCACGTTCAATGGAACTAATCAGACGCACCCCATGCAAATTGACATATTTATGACAACTTTTTCTTTAAATAAGAACGTAGTCAATGCCCTTTGCACGTCTAAGATGTGCAAGGAAGAACCAAGGGGGGAACCAAGACAGGGGGAAAAACAAGTTTGAGAGAGTGAGAGGCAAAATGTCAGAGAGAGAACCAATATTCCAAAAGGAGGACCAAGATGGGAATCTGTATACATTGACATCATAACAAATCAGATAGGTCCATGTATAATCTGTGCCTTGACAATAACCTTGAGCATAACCTTACTATGTTTTTCGCGAGGCAATATCACAGCCTGTTGTAGCCAGGGTGATCATTTATTCATTTCATTTTATTTAATAAGGAAATGACGAAAGCTACTTGTAAAATCAGGAGTTTCAAAAATCTGCTAGCATTTCAGGTCTCTCCCTATTTTCAGAACAGGACAGAACGTGTGAGGAAACATTGTCTACCTAACCATGTGACGGATATAAACAAGATCTTTGGTAACCTCCTAATGAAAATTACAATAAATACTTTGATTTCAGCCGCTCAAAAAATAATCTATAGAAACATGCAAAATGTTGTCTTACTTGCATCAGCGCAAGTGAGACGCAAGCTTTATAATCAATCGATTAAAGATAATTCACTAGCCAAATTTTTATTTGATGAACAAAATAAATTTCCATTAAAAAATGGGACTCCCTTGAAGATGAACTTTGTGATTATAGATTGCAAACTGATTAAACTAAAATCTGTAAGATTATGTATGCTGTAATTTTGGTTTCAAATTCTTTTGTCTCAGTGGATATTTCATTGTTATTTATTCATATCTCTTTGTAGCTTATATATTGCATTACTAATGTCATTACTCTCAATTATACAACGGATTGACCTAAATGAACGGAGACAGCTGTTTACAGCGAATTATGAAAGAAAAAATCCAGGCCGGAAGTGATCATCCGGGAGATATATGTACTTAAGGAGATAATTAGTACATTTGTAATTATCCTTTTATATTCGTCCCTCCATATGAATATCTTGATTTCCACATATGGAAAATAAGAAATCAACTTTCAATGGCACTTATTCAAAATAACCCACGCAAATTTACACATTTGTGACGAGTTTATAGCTGTCTAGAACGAAAGAGCTTGTTTTGTCTTTTTAACTTCACCTCTCAATTACAATGTTCCAAAGCAAATTTATTTTGGTTAAATATCTAGAATGACATAAACTTATAAGATGCATTCTCATCTTGCTGCAGCTTAATATATCGTGAATCACCTCCGCAACCCTCCTCACTAAATAGTAGTAATCATGCGTTACAAAAAGAGTAACACACATATTTTGAATTTGAATTTGAATTTCGTTTTTCGTCACATTTATGCCAATTGTGGCTAATTCGTGACTAGCCAGTTGTAAGTAGTGAAGGAAACCGGAGTACCCGGCGAAAACCACCGCCTAACTCCAAGTCACTAGCAACTTTCTCACATGCCCAGGCCGTGATTCGAACCCAGGCAGGCATGCTCATCAGTTTAATCCCATAGCAGAGCATGCCCCGACTCATGCAGTATCTCTCTCATCCCAGAACACATGCTCTCAGTGAATTAAGAGTTAGACTACATCAGCTACACCATCAAGTCATGGAACAGTGCATCATGTTCACAAGGCTCTTGGAGTTGGCTGTTGAATATAGGAAACCTGGCTATGTCACTAAAGATCATTTGGTTAATTCATTTGATGATTCACTCATATTGGTTTTATATTTTTTTGAAATGGATCCTTGACCTGGAGTATATACCTACTAACTTCAGAGGAGGAATCCAAATATTGCTTCATAACGGACGAATTTGTGTACTTTAAACGTTAACAACTATAGAGAACTCAGGTATCATACCATGCAGTACCTTAAAAAATATTTAGGTCATTCAAGAGAAATAAAATTAAAACCCTGGTAAGTGTAAAGGGGGTATCGTGCGTACAAACAGACGTTCTTCTTCAAGAGTTCATTGCAACACAGTTAGAGTCTAATAAGAAAGTTTACATTAAATATCTGGACGTTTCTAGAGCATTTGACAGTGTTTGGATTAAGTCTTTTTTATCGTCTGGGCATCATAGAGATCTGCAGTAAGACTTTGAGAATTCTCAGTAAGTGCCCTATCTCTATTTCAAATGTAGAGTGCGAAGTGAACAATAAGGGTTCTGTGTGGTGTGTAATCTTGTGCGGGATTACCCAGGCTAGTGGATATTTGTCTCTATTCTTTTGACTAGGGATTTCTCTACTCTGCTTATACTTGACTAGTAAGCTGACACAAATTGTATACTGCCTAAAAGTTATTTTGATGAGGAACATATTATGCATCAGAAATATACCCTCCCACAGGGTGTATATATCTTTTATGAAAAAAATGCATATTGTTTTCAAAAAATATCAACAATTTTGGATAGGGGACCATCGAATTTCAAAAATGTGGAGAAAAGAGCAGAGTTGGAATATAAGAATGAGGTTGTCGACTTAAAAGATATGTAAAGTATGTAAAACTATCAAAATTACCCAATACTCACATATTCTACCGATGTGCAACATTTAGCCAACATATTCTGAATTACGGCACGTTTGGAGAATAGCATCGCTGCACTGGTCAGCACAGCGAGTTCAATGAAACTTTTTACTGCATATTGTATAAGGAGTACAGCAGGGTTGAATTGCTCCATGGATATATTGTATATCAGAGAGAGAGAGAGAGAGAGAGAGAGAGAGAGAGAGAGAGAGAGAGAGAGAGCAAAACCATATTGGGTGGTACCAAGTTGTTCAGTATTGTGTAGTGCTGCCATCTATTGCCCAGTGACTTGATAAATGTGCCTTCATAAGTTTGTTTCTGATGAGATGTAGTGTACGAAGAGAAAACTCAATCAATCCTATCTGGTTGATTTGTAACCCATATTTTATTGTATGGTTTGTACACTTAGTAGTTGTTCTAGTACAACGTACTAGCAAATAGGCCAATCAAAAACCAAATGCTGTTTGAGGCATTAGAATATATATATTTCTGCTGATACCTAATTAGTTAGAAACTGCCAATTACATGATTCAACAAACTATATTTTAAGGGTTAACTCTTTCCTGTCATTATTTAAGTCATGGTTTAATGACTTGGGTCATTCTGATATCCTAATGTAACATAATAATCACCACATTGACTACATGTATTATTATTTGTAAAAGCATTTTAAGAAATTTGCATGAGTCTTTAAGCTTCCAGCATATCTTTCCAAGGTTTCTTTACAATATGGCACAATTTAAATTTGCAGGTCTTCGCAGTTTTATATATATACCCGTAACACACAGGCAAAAAGTAAGCAAGACTTGTTGGACACAAATCTAGCAATCTGACAAACCTTCAAAATCTAAGCTTACTCATGAACAATCTTTAGCTAATGTGGATGGATACGCATTTTGGAGGGGGGGGGGGGGGGGATAGGGGTAAAGACCATCAACCACTTCCAAGCAATAAGATTTTTTCACTCATTTCTTAAACTGATTATTTGCTCAAATCCTTTCATCGCATAGTTTGCTCGATCATTAGGTCGTTGCAGCACTCCCTCTTTCAATATCATTAATCAAATTTTTATTGTAAATATCGGGGTTGATATGTTTTTCTAACAGTCCATTGTGTCTTCCTAGCATTATATATTCTGTGTAAGCATACCTGATACTTTACAACTATTTTTAGTTTGTCTGGAGTCTAATATGTAGCCATAATGCTTGTCGAGCCGAGAAATAAACAAAACAAAACAAAAAAGATGCCATACCTGACAAAGCGCGCCCCCTCTCCTTCAGATGAATGACCCCCTCGTTCCATATTTCTATATGTAACTGGAAGTAATGCAACTTCTCACCTTAAATATAGATGTCAGCATTAACTAGCCAGCCCCATGCGCAGCACAGGTTAGTTCAAAATGATATTCCTTCCCCAGTATACACAATGCCATGCTAACCAATGTTATAAACCTCTGAAAATAGATGGCGCCACGGACACGTGAGACACTATTTTTAGAAATAAACTGTGAAGGTACCCATACAAACATAAGAAACCTTTATGGCCAATTTTAGACCACGGTGGTGCAACTTATGGTGGCACCAGAACTTCACTGTTGCCCGGAGTTTTGGATTCTGCGAATAAAGGTCAGAAAACCTTGGAATTAGTATGTACTAGCCGTTCACTGCACAGGTTTAGTTCAAAAGCATACTCAACTTCCGCATTTACATAATAACATGCTTGTAACTCTAATCTCTCTTCCAAATCACATCGATCTCACTGCTGTGATCTCAATGCAACAGTGTAGTTTCTATGCTTATCAATAAAGAGCCAGCCCCCCTGCACAGCACAGGTTTCATTTCAAGCCATACTGATTGCTGTGTAGGGAGTGAAGAGTGAACTACATGTACCTCAACCACTCAAAACAATAGAATTCCTAATGAACCAGTTTGACGACATGAGCATTACGAATCCATATCACGAAAATCCACCATCTCGTAGTTACGCACCTTCACAATAGATGGCGTGGCGGTGCATACCAGAAACCACATTTTCCAATATATTCGCCTAAAATGAAAAGACCAACACCAGCAGACCAACCAGCCCACGCACAATCGCCGAGAAATCTGTGTCTTACCACAGGCAAGTAGACTAGATAGAACACATGTTCAACAGGGTTGTGCTTATTTTTTAACGTGCACATTGTTTTGCTTCATTACCGACGTTGGCTCCCATAGTAACGATGGCTTTTACCACCAGAGCGCGCTAGAGTAAACTAGGCCACGCCCACCTAAACATCGTCAGTCATGCGTGACAAGTAAAAGGTCGTGCGAATTACGTCACCAATCACTCAGGCGGATACATACAATTCACTGCGATTGAAATTCGTCTGTGCAAGACCAATATTTCATAACTCTGGACTATGTGGACATAAATGGGCATAATATATGCCTTTCCGGGCATATATTATGACAAACCGGTGTGGCATTTAAAACATACTTTTGTAAAGCACGATTAAAGGCATACATTCTAAAACGTAAAATTAACATAAAAGGAAATATCACGGACATGTGTAAATAACAAGTCTATCTAAATAAAGAAATAGGGATATTGTTAATGACAGATGTTTATGGTAAATCGTCCTACAGATAGGGATAACTGACCATGATATGAGAATATTTCTGAACTTATTCTGAATGTTTACATTTATTTTCAAATATCCCTAAATTATATGTATTAGTTGGTAATTAGTCTATCGGCTATCCATAATAACAATGATTAAGGAATATAATGAATGATTTAGAAAATGTTATAGATTCATGTTTGGGAATATTTACAAAGTGCAGGTGAACGGGCTGATTCAATTGTGAATGTTGTAAATCTATCATTGCCGACAGACTGGTAAATTGTCAGTTATATGTTCCAACAATCGCACAAACATGATGAAGTAATCGTCCTTTGTAATCTAGCAAACCATTAAAACAACCAATTTTCAAGTGAAAAATGGAAGCGGGCCGACTTTGAATAATCACGTAAACTTTTATTGAATCATTTGGGTACAATACTACATATATATATATATATATATATATATATATATATATATATATATATATATATATATATTATATATATATATATATATATATATATATATATATTATATATATGTATATATATATATACATATGTTGTGTGTGTGTGTGTGTGTGTGTGTGTGTGTGTGTGTGTGTGATAGACCCCAAGGAAGCTGTGGCGTATTTGATATATCTGAGGCGTTACGAGGCGAAGCCGAATAATCCCAAGGGTATCGCATACACCACAGCTTCCGAGGGGTCTATATAGCTGCCAGTGTTCACTTTTGCATAATAACACTTTTTTGCTTTAGCAGGTTGGAGAAAAAAAGGTCAAAAGTGTGGCTTATGACATATAACCTACACTTTTAGAGGCCTGTAATTAAATAAGGCCGACAACTGTGGTACAAATAAGCGTACATACATAAATACATACATACATATATTATACATACACAGACGCAATGTTTAAATACACCC
>OZ012693.1:33204617-33207117 GCA_963942565.1 Maea johnstoni | reverse complement strand
TTAAAGTATTAGTCACTAAGATACCCAAATGTTTCTGTTCAGTGACAATTTCCAATTTTGAGTTATTCATAATGAGGTTGAGATTAAGATTATCAATAGATCTTGCTTGTTTCTGTTTGGTAGATATCACCAAACAGATATCACCATGTTTTCTCCACATTAATGATCGTTTTGTTTACTCGGCCCCATTTCTCAATATTCTTAAGATCACTTTGTAAGCTTGATTCAATAGTTGACAGTTTATGACCGGCAAGTGATATTGTAGAATCATCTGCAAAAAAGTCAACATCATTTTTTATAACCAGAAAAAGGTCATTTATGAATATAAGGAACAATAACGGTCCAAGAATTGACCCTTATATATGATATCAACTTCTTGGTTACCTAGAATATACTTCAACTCATCATGCTTATTACTTAGATGTTGAATGTTGAGATGAACAACCTTGGTTCCTTTTTTTGGTAGCTGAAACATAGATTGTAATTGCAAATAAATAGGAAATAGCCACCTAAAGGAATTAATGCTTCTAAATGGGTATTTTGTATGACTTCCAGCACACCTATTTAAATAAGAACTACAGTCAATATAATCTAAAACACCTTTTCCCTCATGATACACATTTTCAAAATCACAAATATTGATGTATTCTAGAAAGTTTGAAATTTTAGCCTTATTAGACTGTGATATCACTTTGTGTGGAAAGTTCCACTGCAGCTGTTTATACACTGGAAAACCGAAGGGGTTAAATTAACATTTCCTGTCATAGAAATCTTTTGCTTTGTATTTCTTATATGAGTAAATATTCAAATAATGTAGGCAATTTAAATGGTTAATATCTGTGTAATTAAACACACTAATTAAGCTAGAATGACCTGAGGAATACCCCTTTTGATTAGATTTAAAGTCTTCATAGGTAGTAAGTCAGATACTTGGGCAAATTGAGCTGTGACCAATATGAGTTCCTGTAGAGTTTGAGTTAATGTTACCCAAGTCACTAAGCACATCATAGAAATTAGATGTGTGAATGTTATAGTTAGTCTTGTAGTCATTCTCCATTAATTCGGCACACACATCTTGGCCATTATCCTATCTAAAACAAAACTTCTCTTTATGACCATGAATACCACCATTCTTGCAGGGGAGGGGTTCATAATGCCATCACTTCATGAAAGTGTGATTCAATTAACCACAATGAAAACACCCTCCAAATTCCTTCTGAGTGTTGTTATCCTGTGATTGGTGAAACAGATGCTTGGATTTTCTTGAATACGAGGACAAACCTCTATTTCTCTGCTCCCTTCCTGTACTTGATTTTCTGCTTGTGCAAGGCAGAACTTTCTGTTTTAGAGTAATTTCCATTTTCAATTGATCTGCTAGAAGTTGACTTACTGCTGAGTTCAGGTGAAGACCATCATGGTGGTAAAAAATACATGTGTTCACCTGATAAAAGCTGTGGCGGTGATGTAGTAAACTGGACCCCATGCTTAGCAGTCAGGTTAGCCAGTATGGTGTTTGCCTCATGGGTGTACTCATGTAGATAGTCATACCGTGGGGGGTATTGCACAAATGTTCACATTTTGGCATTTGAGCAGTATAATTTTGAAAGTGAAATCATCTGGTCTGCCTCTTGTCTGAATATAAAGGTGGGCTTTTCCAGATCATTTGTTCCCACAATGAAGGTGATGTGGTCGTAGAGATTAACTTGCCTTTGGTGAATTTTTTCCAGTGTGGCAGTTGCTTTTTTCAAGGTTGGGGCACGTAATTCTTTTCCACTATTGGTTTCTTTAAATAGCTTTGTTAGAGAGTCTCCCATCAGTAAAGTTACGCTTGGGGCGCTGCTCACCAGATTGCTGTTAGTTTTCACTGTTTGTCCAGTCATCTCTCTTGGAATACCTGGGTATGGTGGTGGCATTTCCTCTGGAATTTCATCATTTTCTTGCGATAATTTCAGATCATAAATTTTTGGGATGGTTTGAGAATGTCCAGCCTCTTCCACTAATACTTTTTCAGGAAGAACTGTTGGGGTTGAGGCTGAGGTATTAATAAAACCGATGGTCCCCTGGTCAGTTTGAGAAGCAGCAGATTGTTTGGCTGTCTTATCAGCTGACGGCATGTTTTTTTTGTTCAGACTCGAGTTTATCCAGCCGCTCGGTTAATTGCCTTACTATATCAGTGAGGATATCAAGATCATCTGACGTTGAAAGTTTGTTATTAAAAACTTGATCAGTGTGTGACAACAGGTTTCTCGTTGGAATTGAAAGGTTGTCTAGAGATGATTTCAGGCTATGTATAGCTCCATGTAGGAGCAGGGAGCTGATCCCGGATCCCTCCTCATTTAGAAATAGAACGCTTAAATCAGGTGAGGAGAGTGTTATTGGAGTGGAAGTCAAAATTTCCTGCTCTGGTATTTTAGGAGTAGATGGTTGAGATATAAAATATTGCCTGATAGAGTCCTTCTCATCTGAGTCCATGCATATCGATAGGGGATTGAGGGAAGGT
>OZ012693.1:33192117-33202117 GCA_963942565.1 Maea johnstoni | reverse complement strand
CATTTTATTCATATTCAAAAAATCATAAATCGATATGGATAATTTACCCCTATCCGTTTATCTATGTCATTGTCATTTTTATTTCAAATATTGCATCTTGAAATTGGAATTTGATCCGACAGCCATTTTTGAACGGGCTTTATCCTGACTGCATACAGTGCCGACATTTATTTCCTGCACTAAATGCGCGGGCAGCACGATTGCCACCCAGTTCCTTGGGCATGGTTGCAATGATGACCTCGCAACTGAACTTAGCTTTGATTCACACGCTACGTGGGTCATTTATGTGCTTGGCTTGTTTTTTGACATGTTATCAATGTGTGATTGTACAACCAGGCACTTGCAGACGTCCGTAAGACTGGTGCAGTAATTAAATGTCTGTACTGTAGCACTTAGTGACGGAGTAAGCCGACCTACCGGGGAGAACCGTCGTCAAACCACATGTCAGAGGCAATATTCTCTATTGCGTGACACGGGACTCAAACTTTGGGTCTTTTGTAGCTGGCAACACAGCCAGCAGTCGTTCCGTAACGGACTAGACCGCGTGGACATTGGGGCCGTCCCTGTAATGTTATGAGGTTTGTATATATTACAATACGTTCTGGGGTAGTTGAGACATGTTTCTGGATTTCAAGACTTCCATGTCATTACCGTAGCTAGTTCCGAACACCCCTGTACGCTTCATATATGTTTCACAAGTCATAACTATACGCAACTTCAGATATATATTCTTTCATTCGCAAAATATAGATAGAACAATATATAATCGGCGTGAAAAATACAGATACATAGGAATACATGCTTCTTCATTTAACACAGTGTTTATGAACGCAGAGCTGAGAGAAAGACCATAATAGCGCAACTAACTCTAGTAATACATGTATACAGTGCCGATATTTAATTCCTGCACTAAATGTGTGGGCAGCCCGGGCATAATACACGAACGCACGCCCTATTGCCACCACGTTTCCTGGGCATAGATGCATGGAAGACCTCACAAATGATCGTAGCTTTGATTCGCAAGCTACGTGGGTCATTGATGGGCTTGGCCTTTTGTTTGACATGTTATCTATGGATCAATAAACAACCAGGCACTGACCGACGTCCGGTCGACTGGTGCAGGAATTAAATGTCTGTACTGTACATGCACATGTATCAATACATGTATTCTTTGATAACAAAGACGTTTGCACCCTGCCTCATACATGACATTAGTTCTTCTAGCGGCCACCAGGTGATATCTAGAGTTCAGCAAGTGCAGTTAACCGATTCACAACGGGAACGTACTCAGGTCTGACGCACACCGAAATATATCTTCATAACAAAAAATATTTCGAGAAATAGTTCACTGGAAATGGTCGTTCGCAATGGGTTTAACAAATTCTCTTCAAATATTTCTCAAAGATTGCATTTATCTCAAAATTACCAGACCACTGTTTGTGATCCATATGCAAAAATGTTACAATCATTGAAGATCTCTTGCATCTTTTCCACAGATCGAAGGCTTCTGAAATAGTCCAGCCGTTTAAATGGTAGCTGATTATTGGTATTGAAATCAAAGGTTATCTCAGTAAAACACGATGTTTTAATTGTTATGGACAAAGGTATATCACGATTATTGATTAGGTCATTCCATTGTTAAACGTGTAAATATGTCATTTCTATTCGAAAAACACGTGGATCTCTTTCATTCATGACGAAACCCCATGCTATTAATTAGAGCATGTGCATAGAAAATAAACTCCCTTTTTGGAGACAATTTAGTATATATGTTCCTATACTTAGGCTTTATATTATTTAGGGCAATCATTTAACCCATTTGCACCTAAATTTTAAATTTAAAGAAATCTCGACTAAAAAGTCGTAAAATTTGAAAAACTGTTGAAGAGGGTCTAGAAGGCCCTAAAGGAACAATTCTCGTTCATATATTTCTCAAGATAGTATTTATCTATCTATATACGTGCTACGTTTAATTCCTGCACCAAATGCGCGGACAGCCCAGGCCTTATACACGACAGCTCGCCCAATTGCCACCCAGTTTCTCGGGCATGGATGCATTGATGACCTCACAACTGAACGTAGCTATGATTCACACGCTACGTGTACGTGGGTCATTGATGTGCTTGGCTTGTTTTTGACATAATATCCATGAGTGTTTGTACAACCAACACTTTCAGACGTCTGGTCGAATGGTGCAGGAATTAAATGTCTGTACTGTACATGTACGTTTCAGGGGTAAATGGGTACAGGAAAGCAAGCACACTCAACAGATGCAGATTATTTAATCCATGTCATTTACACAGCTTGATGAACGCCTGTCTTAAAGGCTATATTGGTAATCATCATATGAACAGCTTTGTCCGTGGACCATTGAGAGTCGATCTTGGAGCTGCGGTAGGCTGGCCAGTCTCCGGCCACTTGACCACAGCCTCTTCAGTTCCGTGCCTTTTCGTAGCGTTTTATTAGAAGACTGAGAAGTTGGCCAAGTTCTCCCTGGTGAAAGAATAAGAAAAAATATCAGTAACATACCTTTGTCTTATAGAAATTGTTGCACATACATGTACATACATACACACACATACATACATACATACATACATACATACATACATACATACATAAATACATACATACAGTCATGCACGGATGCATGAATGCATGCATAAATACATACATATATGTACATACATACATACATACTTACATAGATACATACATACATACAAACATACATACATGAATAAATACACAAAACTGTGCGCCGACTTTCCCTTATACTACTCTTTATAAATATGTATCTCAAAATAGAATAGTCTGTTTGCCTTGTCCTCTTTCTCTATTTCTCCTATCGCTGCCCAAACTAACGCTTACTAAGAGGTCTTACGGTAGATGTAAGTTCCGTTTTCCCTTTTGCACGTTCGTCAACCAAGTATATTAAGTATTTACATATATTAAGTATAGTACAAAACATACTGATCACACACCATTTAGGAATAAGGCTTTATATATATATGTATATATATATATATATATATATATATATATATATATATATATATATATATATATATATATATATATATATATATATATATACATATATATAAATATATATATTTATATATATATATATATATATATATATATATATATATATATATATATATATACATATATACATATATACATATATATATATTCATCTATTGCTTTGTTATTGTTTTCAACAATAACAAAGGACCATTGTTTTACACAATTTTTATGGCACTAAATGGCCTTTGTGCGCCGATGTGCCTTTAAGCAATCATTCATTCATTCATTCATTCATATATATATATATATATATATATATATATATATATATATATATATATAAGCAGAACCTTGAAATACATAATGGATCTAACATGTCTCAAAACATGTCCCCCGTTACAAAGTATGTCGGCATTGTTCTTAATCCCCTAATCTCGGCCAGCGGCCCCTCCCCCCTCTCGAAATCCCACCTTTTTTACTTAATTTTTGAAATATTTTTGTCTTTATATTTTTGCATATATAGTTTTGACGATACATACAACTTCAATCTTGGTAGCTTTGTAAACTTATGGTAATTTTTTTTCTGATTATAGCATCGAAACGTCAACTTACCCTCACTTCTCTAAGTTCTTCTTCCGTTTTCGTGAGCCCCCTTGGAGGCCCAAGGGGAAACCTATATGAGGTCCGCGATGATGACGTCGACGCCGCCCCACGTAATACGTCATTAAGGCGTTCCGTATCATCGTAGTCCGATCCTAAATTTATAAGTTTTCCAGCATCTGCATTACCGCCCGTGTTGAATCTGAAAACGTCACAAAAATAAACCTATTATGATTTTTTATTTTGATCTTTGCAACCCGATAGATGTATACAGACATGAAATTAACCGTGTTAAATCTGTAAACGTCAGAAAAATAAACCTATTATGATTTTTTCTTTTAATTTTTACAACCCGATAGATGTATACAGACATGGAATTTACCGTGTTGAATCTGAAAACGTCAGAAAAATAAACCTATTATGATTTTTTCTTTTAATTTTTTCAACCCGATAGATGTATACAGACATGGAATTTACCGTGTTGAATCTGAAAACGTCAGAAAAATAAACCTATTATGATTTTTTCTTTTAATTTTTACAACCCGATAGATGTATACAGACATGGAATTTACTGTGTTGAATCTGAAAACGTCAGAAAAATAAACCTATTATGATTTTTTATTTTAATTTTTACAACCCGATAGATGTATACAGACATGGAATTTACCGTGTTGAATCTGAAAACGTCAGAAAAATAAACCTATTATGATTTTTCTTTTGATTTTTGCAACCCGATAGATGTATACAGACATGGAATTTACAGTTGTATTTTCAAAGCATGCAAAATACATTTACAGTACCGATGTTCAATTCCTGCACTCTTTTTCCGATCGGGGCAGACGTCTTCGCCCGAGCGATAGAATGAAACATACACGTTCATCACCTACTTATCGCTGTTTTGAGCAAATCTTGCTATGACGTCACAGTCAACCAGGCAACGAATGTAATAAATTTGATGTGGCTTAAAAACAAACACGTCAAATGACCTTGAACCAATTTGTGCAATGATGCTGACACTTTCTCCTTTGAGGGCTCTTCATGAAAAGAAAGCTGGGGGAGAGGGAGAAGCTCCAAAGTTCAATGATTATTTTTTTCAAATAGAGCCCCCCCCCCACCCTGATTTTGATTTTTTAAAGAACTACCCAACAACTTTCCTTTTAAAAAATGGACCCCCATGTACCATATTTGTTGTTTATTACGCCACCTACATGTACAATGATTTTAAAAAGGACCCGCATCATTCTATTTAAACAGCTCCATACACATGTCCTTTTCATTGAGTGATATTGTCATGTGCTTGCTTTCACTTCTGAACAACATGGTAGACACTGTGGATGTTTTGAAAGTTGGCGATTTGGCAAGAATTTCTATGTCCTGATAGCCATTGGCAACGTGCCTATCATGCCTAATTTTGCTTTTTGGCTGCTCTGTTGTAAAAGTCAACTACCTTCCTAAATCAACCTATTCATGACATGAATACATATCATGACCCTACCTGTTTAAACCATGCTGTTGCCAGGTGCCATTTACCCTTGATTGAACCTACGGTTAATGAGCGGTCGGAGCCCCCGGAAGCCGGTTGCGTCAAGAAAAACTATATAATTCACCGTTCTTATTTCAGAGAGTGAGATTATTTCTATTAATTAAATTAACATGGGTCGTGAATCATCCGCGTAGTGGGTAGATTCCAGCTGTTCTATAGTAGTACTACTAATTAGGGGATTTAGTATATACACAGTAGGCCGCAGTGAATCTCTGTGTCATCAGCGTAGGATGCCAGATGCCACTCACTGTTAATTATGTTTCTACAAACACCCCCAACCACTGTTTATTATTTGCTTACAGACCTCCCCCACCACTGATTATTTCATTGGTCTGGACCCCCGACCATTATTTATTTTAATTGAGCCCCGCCCCCCTCTTAGGTAGAATTACCTGGATGAGGCCAAATTAATTTCTATATTATTAACCCATCAGCACTCAGAATGGCCAAATTAGGCCTGATGATTTGGTAAATATTTTATTCACATAAGTATTTTCTGACAAACATTTGAAGGAGAAATGTTGAGCAGAAGCCAAACAATAACTCTCCTTCCAATAATTTAGGAACTTTAGCTTTATTCCAAAGTTATTTTCAAAAGTATGAGAGAAGCAGACGATACTTTCCCAAGCAACTCTGAATGTGAATGGGTTACAGAACAATACGCGATTTCATGCTGTTAACACATATCTAGACGACCAGCACGCAAGTATATGTGTACGATTATTAATAATAGTACTTAAGTGTGCATTCGTTCAAAATGTTGTCACTTCTTAACACGCAATACTGCTGGTATCAAAAATTACAACGAAAACATATTAAATACGCCAGCTTATTTACATTTACATCCAACGTGATGCCAGTGACTATTTAGTGTATTCTGAATTAGTCCGCGAGCGAATCCCTCAAAGCTTAACCCATTCACACCCAGAGTTGCTCTAGAGAGTATCGTCTGCTACTCTCATACTTTTGAAAATAACTTGAAAATAAAGCGAAAGTTCACAAAATATTTGAAAGAGAGTTGTTGTTTGTCTTCTGATCAACAGTTCCCCTTTAAATGTTTCCCATTTAATGCTTTACTAAGTAAAATATTTCCAAAATTGTCAGTCCTGTTTTGGCCGCTCTGAGTGTAAATGCCTTAAGCAGTGTCATGAGAAGTTGCCAGTGACTTGCGGGTGAATTAACCACGGGTACTCTTGGTTCCTCCAGAATTAACCCATTAATGCCCAGGGCGGCCAAAACAGGCCTGACAATTTTGGAAATATTTTTCTAACAAAATTATTTTTTGGATAATAATTGAAGGTAAAATGTTAGAGAGAAGTCAAACAACAACTCTCCTTCAACTATTTTGTGAACTTTTGCTTTATTACAAACTTATTTTGAAACGTATGAAAGCAGCAGACGATACTTTCTAGAGGATATCTGAGTGCGAATGGGTTAAAAACTGGCTGGTCAATATTTAGCTTCAATGGGACAGAAGAAGTTATTATCAACGGTTCTTATTATTATCTGGATGTTTATCATTTGAGTGAGATTTACTTCTGGTAACAAAGTTCCCATTGCACTCGCTGTGTATGCCACTAGGGCGCATCATCAATTCTCTAGTTTCATTTTGAAGAAATCAAGATACTAGAAATTGAATCAAGTATGGTCATTGTGAAGGTAACCGGAGTGTTTGTGAAAAACCACCAACTAACCCCCAGTAACTTACACCCATTCTCAGATGACCAGAGCCAGTTTCAATACAAGAATAGTTGGCAGTGCTTATAGACAACGATAACTTTGTACGCAATGTATGCATATGTATGTATGTACTTAAATGTCTCCATTTTAAGATCGACGACAACTACATGTAGGATAGACAGTAAGAATGAATATTTAGGAAACCTTTCGACAACTTAGGCAGAATTTGGTTGAGTGGAAATCTTTTTTAACTTCTAGTCTAAATTAAATCGGACACGATAACATGGCAAACGTGACTAGACCACTCAACTATAGGGACAACCCCCGTAACAGACCAGCAGCGCCACCTAGATACATGTATTCACAAAAAATGACATAAGATCTAAATAAAATCGGTCACGATAATATGGCAAACATGACTAGACCACTCAACTATAGGGACATCCCCCGTAACAGACCAGCAGCGCCACCTAGATGCATGTATGCACACAATTTAATTGATCGTATATGTAACACAGTCAATGTCCTAATAACACACCGTGATCAAAGAGTTCCTTCATAAAATATATATCCGGGTGAATTGTTTCTACAATGGGCATGCATGCAAATATTTTTATTTCAATCAATTCTCCCGCATACTATTTCCTTTTGCCACCCACGCAGAGACGTTAGATGCTTTTGTTACCAACCAGAAATCCATAACAAAGTAGTTTGTGTCATACGCAATTACCCCTTGATGTGTGCTATATTAATCGCCTATGAAGCTGTTCCAGTGTTTCTCATTTCACAAACGATGGAATTTGATGGGTGATGCGAAGAACTTCGAAGGAGGTATAAATTGGAATTTCCTAATCATTGTAGTATGTTAAGATATCGTGGGAGGCTAAATGTGAAACAATACACTTGGTCTGCATATCATATATTGTGAGTTCCTACACTACAATGATGTCGAGTGTCAAAGCCTAAGGTATACTTAGGCTATAAGATTTGCCATATCATGAAATCTTATACTCGTATGTCTAATCAGAATTTATCTTCGTCCTAGTTATGAATACGTTTGAATGTATGACTTTTATGAAAATTAAAAGCCCTTTTTGCAAGGGAATTTAATCAATCCGAGTCTACAGGGTTATTATGTCACTGAAACCAATCAGTCATGTCAGAAGGTCTTTAAGTTCCTTAGTACGTTTTCTTTGCTTCAGAAAAGTTTCATGAGATGTGATACAATCCAGTTACGTTGCTTGATATATACATCTCTCTCTCTCTCTCTCTCTCTCTCTCTCTCTCTCCCTCTCTCTCTCTCTCTATATATATATATATATATATATATATATATATATATATATATATATTTATATATATATATATATGTTGCAATTTCAATGAAAATTATTATGACTTGTTTCAAGATAGCCATGAGGGTAAGCCGCAATTGCCCAGGGGAGTATAGTTTCGAAGCAAATTATCATACATGTACTCGTGAAATTCAAATAAGTCTTGACTTTGAGTCCATAACCTTGCCCAACGGCATAATTCGAAAAAGAAATTTAGTCATGAATTCGTGTAAACATGAACCGACCCTTAAGGCATATTAACTTTGTCCTGAATGCACCGTTAGGGGTCAGATGATTAATTTGCTATGAATATTTCATCTTTAGCTGTCAATCATGACGTGTTCTCGAGCACACAAGAGGGAGCTGTCTTGCTATGCGATATCCTGTGAGGGCATTTTCGGAGAAATTATCTGCTACAAGGAAATCATAAAAACTTTTTGTTTTCGATGCAAAATCCGGCTTTGAACCGTTAATGAAAATTTTCAGGTGGCGATAAAAAGATGTCACGGGCAGTCATGATATTGTTTGTCAATAATCTCAAAGACTTTTAAAAATAAATGAAATGTTGTATATTTCATTGATCATGTAGTCCAATGTGATACTAAGCTATGAATCAGTATCATTGTTTTTGGAGATGACAGGAAACATCTCTTTTGTTAAAATCGGTGTTACTATTAACAATTTTATGGCGGAAGTCATACTGTAGTCAATAAACATACATACGATAAGATACACAGTAAGGATATTGTCAGTCAATATATCTTCATTCACATATTTAAGTGAAGATCACATGCCAGTATGCTAGGAACCTGTTTGCATACATCATGACATATTTCTGTACAAGATTCTCAGCGTATGAATATATGATGATATTGAGTGACCTAACAGAAAAATTAAAAAAAAAAACATGTTTTTACAAAAATTAAAAACAGTGCCTCTAGTCTTATGGGCAATTGTCTTAAGATCTCTTTCAATACAGATTTAGAATTAAATTAAGATTTCTGCAATTAAAAGGGCATACTGTTGGGCCATATGCCACAGTTTTCACTATCCCAGGTTCTCGCTCGTCACACTACATGTACAGTACAGACATTTAATTCCTGCACTAGTCGACCGGACGTCTGCCAGTGCCTGGTTGTACAAACACCCGTGGATAACATGTCACAATATAATCCAACCACAGCGATGACCCACGTAGCTTGCGAATCAAAGTCACGTTCAGTTGTGAGACCATCCGTGCATCCATGCCCGGAAACTGTTGGCAAGCGGGCGTGCGGTCGTGCATAATGCCCAGGCATTTGGTGCAGGAATTAAATGTCGGCACTGTACCACCCATCCTGTTGAAAGCAACTAACAGCAATATCTTCAACTACCATCAATGTTTACATCCATACTTAATTTTACTGTTTCGCTTTGTTTGAATTCTATTCATCAACATCTTTGACTAGATTAAAACGAGAACGAGGTTAAAACATGCAGAACTAACTGAAATAACGCCACTATCAGAGAATGGCGTGGTGTTGTACTTACTGGTGCTAGCCAGTTAAAGCCTGCTATCTAACAAATTATAATATTATAATTTATACATTGCAATTTTGTTCTTTTGTTCATAAGAAACTACTGTGATTGTATAGTTTTGTAACTTTATATGTTGCACTCAATAAACATACTACTACTACTACTACTACTACTACTACTACTACTACTACTACTACTACTACTACCATACTACTACTACTACTACTACTACTACTACTACTACTACTACTACTACTACTGCTACAACTACTACTACTACTACTACTACTAC
>OZ012693.1:33184463-33191917 GCA_963942565.1 Maea johnstoni | reverse complement strand
CTTTGATTCACACGCTACGTGGGTCATTTATGTGGTTGGCTTGTTTTTTGATATGTTATCAATGTGTGATTGTACAACCAGGCACTTGTAGGCGTCCGCACGACTGGTGCAGGAATTAAATGTCTGTACTGTAGCACTTAGTGACGGAGTAAGCCGACCTACCAGGGAGAACCGTCGTCAAACCACATGTCAGAGGCAATATTCTCTATTGCGTGACATAGGACTCAAACTTTGGGTCTTATGCAGCTTGGCCACACGGCCAACAGTCGTTCCGTAACGGACTAGACCGCGTGGACATTGGGGCCGTCCCTGTAATGTTATGAGGTTTGTATATATTACAATACTTTCTGGGGTAGTTGAAGACATGTTTCTGGATTTCAAGACTTCCATTGCATTACCGTAGCTAGTTCCGAACACCCCTGTACGCTTCATATATATTTCACAAGTCATAACTATACGCAACTTCAGATATATATTCTTTCATTCGCAAAATATAGATAGAACAATATATAATCGGCGTGAAAAATACAGATACATAGGAATACATAATAGCGCAACTAACTCTAGTAATACATGTATACATGCACATGTATCAGTACATGTATTCTTTGATAACAAAGACGTTTGCACCCTGCCTCATAGATGACATTAGTTCTTCTAGCGGCCACCAGGTGATATCTAGAGTTCAGCAAGTGCAGTTAACCGATTCACAACGAGAACGTACTCAGGTCTGACGCATACCGAAATATATCTTCATAACAAAAAAATATTTCGAGAAATAGTTCACTGGAAATGATAGTTCGCAATGGGTTTAATAAAAATCCCCTTCAAATATTTCTCAAACATTGCGTTTATCTCAAAATTACCAGACCACTTTTTGTGATCCATATGCAAAAATGTTAAAATCATTGAAGACCTCTTGCATCTTTTCCACAGATCGAAGGCTTCTGAAATAGTCCAGCCGTTTAAATGGTAGCTGATTATTGGTATTGAAATCAAATGTTATCTCAGTAAAACATGATGTTTTAATTGTTGTGGACAAAGGTATATCATTATTGATTAGGTCATTCCATTGTTAAACGTGTAGATATGTCATTTTTATTCGAAAAACACGTGGATCTCTTTCATTCATGACGAAACACCATGCTATTAATTAGAGCATGTGCATTGAAAATAAACTCCCTTTTTGGAGACAATTTAGTACATATGTTCCTTAACTTAGGCTTTGTATTATTTAGGGCAATCATTTATCCCATTTGCACCTAAATTTTAAATTTAAAGAAATCTCGACTGAAAAGTCGTAAAATTTGAAAAACTGTTGAAGAGGGTCTAGAAGGCCCTAAAGGAACAATTCTCGTTCATATATTTCTCAAGATAGTAGTTATCTATCTATATACGTGCTACGTTTAATTCCTGCACCAAATGCGCGGGCAGCCCGGGCATAATACACGACAGCTCGCCCAATTGCCACCCAGTTTCTCGGGCATGGATGCATTGATGACCTCACAACTGAACGTAGCTTTGATTCGCAAGCTACATGTACGTGGGTCATTTATATGCTTGGCTTGTTTTTGACATGTTATCCACGAGTGTTTGTACGTACAACCAGACGTCCGGTCGACTGGTGCAGGAATTAAATGTCTGTACTGTACATGTACGTTTCAGTTGTAAATGGGTACGGGAAAGCAAGCACACTCAACAGATGCAGATTATTTAATCCATGTCATTTACACAACTTGATGAGCGCCTGTCTTAAAGGCTATATTGGTAATCATCATATGAACAGCTTTGTCCGTGGACCATTGAGAGTCGATCTTGGGAGCAGCGGTAGGCTGGCCAGTCTCCGGCCACTTGACCACAGCCTCTTCAGTTCCGTGCCTTTTCGTAGCGTTTTATTAGAAGACTGAGAAGTTGGCCAAGTTCTCCCTGGTGAAAGAATAAGAAAAAAATATTAGTAACATACTTTTTTCATATAGAAATTGTTGCTCATACATACATACACACACATACATACATACATACATACATACATAAATACATACATACAGTCATGCATGGATGCATGAATGCATGCATAAATACATACATATATGTACATACATACATACATACTTACATAGCTACATACATACATACAGACATACATACATACATGAATACATACACAAAACTATATATATATATATATATATATATATATATATATATATATATATATATATATATATATATATATATATATATATATATATATATATATATATATATATATATATATATATATATATATATATATATATATATAAGCAGAACCTTGAAATACATAATGTATCTAACATGTCTAAAAACATAAGGGGCGGCCCCTCCCCCCTCTCGAAATCCCACCTTTTTTACTTAATTTCTGAAATATTTTTGTCTTTATATTTTTGCATATATAGTTTTGACGATACATACAACTTCAATCTTGGTAGCTTTGTAAACTTGTGGTAAATAAAAAATATCTGAATATAGCATCGAAACGTCAACTTACCCTCACTTCTCTAAGTTCTTCTTCCGTTTTCGTGAGCCCCCTTGGAGGCCCAAGGGGAAACCTATATGAGGTCCGCGATGATGACGTCGAAGCTGCCCCACGTAATACGTCATTAAGGCGTTCCGTATCATCATAGTCCGATCCTAAATTTATAAGTTTTCCAGCATCTGCATTACTGCCGGTGTTGAATCTGAAAACGTCACAAAAATAAACCTATTATGATTTTTTATTTTTATTTTTTATAACCCGATAGATGTATACAGACATGGAATTTACAGTTGTATTTTCAATGCATGCAAAATACATTTACAGTACCGGTGTTCAATTCCTGCACCCTTTTCCCGATCGGGGCAGACGTCTAGCTGCCCGAGCGATACAATGAAACATACACGTTCATCACCTACTTATCGCTGTTTTGAGCAAATCTTGCTATGACGTCACGGGCGTGTTTGAGTTTCCATTCAACCAGGCAACGAATGTAATAAATTTAATGTGACTTAAAGACAAACACGTCAAATGACCTTGAACCAATTTGTGCAATGATGCTGACACTTTCTCCTCTGAGGGCTCTTCATGAAATAAACTGGGGAGAGGGAGAAGCTCCAAAGTCCATGATTATTTTTTCAAATATACCCCCCCCCCCCCTGATTTTGATTTTTTACAGAACAACCCAACAATGTTCTTTTTTTAAAAACGGACCCCCATGCACCATATTTGTTGTTTATTACGCCACCTACATGAACAATCATTTAAAAAAAGGATCCGCATCATTCTATTTAAACAGCTCCATACACATGTCCTTTTCATTGAGTGCTATTGTCATGTGCTTGCTTTCACTTCTGAACAAGATGGTAGACACTGTGGATGTTTTGAAAGTTGGCGATTTGGCAAGAATTTTATGTCCTGATAGCCACTGGCAACGTGCCTATCATGCCTAATTTTGCTTTTTGTCTGCTCTGTTGTAAAAGTCAACTACTTTCCTAAATCCACCTATTCATGACATGAATACATATCATGACCCTACCTGTTTAAACCATGCTGCTGCCAGGTGCCATTTGCCCTTGATTGAACCTACGGTTGATGAGCGGTCGGAGCCCTCGGAAGCCGGTTGCGTCAAGAAAAGCAAACTAATTCACCGTTCTTATTTCAGAGAGTGAGATTATTTCTATTAATTTAACATGGGTCGTGAATCATCCGCGTAGTGGGTAGATTCCAGCTGTTATATAGTATTGCTACTATAGGGGATTTAGTATATACACAGTAGGCCGCAGTGAATCTCTGTGTCATCGGCGTAGGATGCAAGGTGCCACTCACTGTTTATTATGTTTCGAAAAACACCCCCCACCATTGTTTATTAGCTGCTTACAAACCTCCCCACCAATAATTATTTCATTGGTCTGGACCCCCGACCAATATTCATTTAAGGTGAGCCCCCCCCCCCCCCCCCCCCTCCCAGGTAGAATTACCTGAATGAACCCTAATGGATTTTAGTATCGTTTATCACGGAGCAGTACGCGATTTCATGCTGTTAACACATATCTAGACGACCAGCACGCAAGAATATGTGTACAGTGCCGACATTTAATTCCTGCACTAAATACGTGGGCAGCCCGGGCATGATACACGATCGTACGCCCGATTGCCACCGAGTGGCATGGATGCATTGATTACCTCACAACTGTAAGTAGCTTTGATTCGCAAGGTACGTGGGTCATTGATGAGCTTAGATTATTTTACTGATATGTTATCCAAGGGTGTTTGTACATGTACAACCAGGCACTGGCAGATGTCCGATCGACTGGTGCAGGAATTAAATGACTGTACTGTAGGATGATTTAGTCCCTAAGTGTGCATTCGTTCAAAGTATTGTCATTTCTTAGACGCAATACTCTTGGGGTCAAATGTTAAAACAAAAACATATTAAATGCGCCAGATTATTTACTTTTAGGTCCAACATAATGCCAGTGACTGTTTAGTGTATCCTGACTTAGTCCGCGATCGAATCCCGCAAAGCTTAACCCATTCACACTCACAGTTGCTCTAGAGAGTATCGTCTGCTACTCTCATACTTTTGAAAATAACTTGGAAATAAAGCGAAAGTTCACAAAATATTTGAAAGAGAGTTATTGTTTTTCTTCTGATCAACAGTTCCCCTTAAATGTTTCCAATTAAATGCTTTACTAAGTAAAATATTTCCAAAATTGCCAGTCCTGTTTTGGCCGCTCTGAGTGTAAATGCCTTAAGCGGTGTCATGAGAAGTTGCCAATGACTTGCGGGTGAATTACCCACGGGTACTCTTGGTTCCTCCAGAATTAACCCATTCACACTTAGAGCGGCCAAAACAGACCTGACAATTTTGATAATACTTTTCTAACAAAAGAATTATTTGGAAAATATTTGAAGGAGAAATCCTAACCAGAAGCCAAGCAACAACTCTACTTCAAATATTTTGTGAACTTTTGCTTTATTACAAACTTATCTTCAAAAGTATGAGAGTAGCAGACGATACATTCTAATGGAACTCTGAGTGTGAATGGGTTAAAAACTGGCTGGTCAATATTTAGCTTCAATAGGACAGAAGAAGTTATTATCTACGGTTCTTATTATTATCTGGATTTTTATCATTTGAGTGAGATTTACTTCTGGTAACAATGTTCCCATTGCTCTCGCTGTGTATGCCACTAGGGCGCATCATCAATTCTCCAGTTTCATTTAGAAGAAATCAAGATACTAGAAATTGAAGCAAGTATGGTCATTGTGAAGGTAACCGGAGTGTTTGTGAAAAAACACCAACTAACCCCCAGTAACTTGCACCCGTTCTCAGATGACCAGAGCCAGTTTCAATACAAGAATAGTTGGCAGTGCTTATAGACAACGATAACTTTGTACGCAATGTATGCATATGTATTTATGTACTTAAATGTCTCCATTATAAGATCGACGATAACTACATGTAGGATAG
The DNA here is from genome assembly GCA_963942565.1 of Maea johnstoni. Classification (NCBI taxonomy): domain Eukaryota; kingdom Metazoa; phylum Annelida; class Polychaeta; order Spionida; family Magelonidae; genus Maea; species Maea johnstoni. The sequence goes on along the minus strand of OZ012693.1, from coordinate 33,186,425 downwards.
ACAGTAAGAATGAATATTTAGGAAACCTTTCGACAACTTAGGCAGAGTTTCGTTGAGTGGAAATCTTTTTAAACTTCTAAATAAAATCGGTCACGATAATATGGCAAACATGACTAGACCACTCAACTATAGGGACAACCCCCGTAAGAGACCAGCAGCGCCACCTAGATGCATGTATTCACACAAATGACATAAAATCTAAATACAATCGGTCATGATAATATGGCAGACATGACTAGACCACTCAACTATAGGGACAACCCCCGTAACAGACCAGCAGCGCCACCTAGATGCATGTATTCACACAAATGACATAAAATCTAAATACAATCGGTCATGATAATATGGCAAACATGACTAGACCACTGTACTATAGGAACAACCCCTGTAAGAGACCAGCAGCGCCACCTAGATGCATGTATCCACACAAGGGACAGTTTAATTGAGCGTATGTGTAACACAGTCAATGTCCTAATAACAAACCGTGATCAAAGAGTTCCTTCATAAAATATATATCCGGGTGAATTGTTTCTACAATCGGCATGTATGCAAATATTTTTTTATTGCAATCAATTCTCCCGCATACTATTTCCTTTTGCCACCCACGCAGAGACGTTAGATGCTTTTGTTACCAACCAGAAATCCATAACAAAGTAGTTTGTGTCATACGCAATTACCCCTTGATGTGTGCTATATTAATCGCCTATGAAGCTGTTCCAGTGTTTCTAATTTCACAAACGATGGAATTTGATGGGTGATGCGAAGAACTTCGAAGGAGGTATAAATTGGAATTTCCTAATCATTGTAGTATGTTAAGATATCGTGGGAGGCTAAATGTGAAACAATACACTTGGTCTGTATATCATATATTGCGAGTTCCTACACTACAATGATGTCAAGTGTCAAAGCCTCAGGTATACTTAGGCTATAAGATTTGCCATATCATGAAATCTTATACTCGTATGTCTAATCAGAATTTATCTTCGTTCTAGTAATGAATATGTTTGTATGACTTTTATGAAATTCGAAAATATAATCAATCCGAGTCTACAGGGTTATTATGTCACTGAAACCAATCAGTCATGTCAGAAGGTCTGTAAGTTCCTTAGTACGTTTTTTTTCTTCAAAAAAGTTTTATGAGATGTGATACAATCCAGTTACGTTGCTTGATATCTATATATCTATCTATCTATCTCTATCTATCTATATCTATATCTATATAAATATATATATATATATATATATATATATATATATATATATATATATATATATATATATATATATATATATATATATATATATATATATATATATATATATATATATATATATATATATAAATAAATATATATATATATATATATATATATATATATATATATATATATATATATATATATATATATATATATATATATATATATATATATATATATATATATATGTATATATATATATATATATATATATATATATATATATATATATATATATATATATATATATATATATATATATATATATATATATATATATATATATATATATATATATATATATATATATATATATATATATATATATTGCAATTTCAATGAAAATTATTATGACTTGTTTCAAGATAGCCATGAGGGTAAGCCGCAATAGTCCAGGAGAATATAGTTTCGAAGCAAATTCTCAGCCTCGTAAAATTCAAATGAGTTTTGACCTTGAGTCCATAACCTTGCCCCAACGGCACAACTCGAAAAATAAATTTAGTCACGAATTCGTGTAAACATGAACCGATCCTTAAGGCATATTAACTTTGTCCTGAATGTACCGCTAGGGGTCAGGTGATTAATTTGCTATGAATATTTCATCTTTGGCTGTCAATCATGACGTGTTCTGGAGGACACAGGAGGGACTGTACTGCTAAGTGATATCCTGTGAGGGCATATTCGGAGTAAATTATCTGCTACA
>OZ012693.1:33156963-33179463 GCA_963942565.1 Maea johnstoni | reverse complement strand
TTCGGTTACGAACAGTAAGAAAGTTTCCTTGCGTTTATGTGGTTGATACGATTGTCATAACCAGTTACTCGCAATATCATTCATCACATTCAGCGTTTTATTCTACTACATTAATCACATACTTTTGAAATTTATGATTACTAAAATTAATACAGGTTGACAGGATTATATGCGATTTGTTGGAGACTTCAAGTTCTTAAATAAAAGATAATCGTATATTTCCCTATATATTCGCATATGATCATATATGGTTTCCTATAAATGCCCCAGCATTCGTTTCGGTCGAAGATTTAAATATGGCAATGTGCAGTTCCGCAGCCAATAAAACCTACTACTGGGACTGCCCATTGCATTTGATCGATCGATTAATCGGTTTGACCTGATCGAAATAGATAATAACAATCATATGTGATCTCTACAATTACACTTTTGAAATATGCTGGGGAATCTATACAATTGAGTGGGAAGGGGATCCTTCCAAATAGCGATGTCAGTTGTTTGGCATGTGATTTGATACTGAAATAAAGGCTTTTTGATCATTAAATAGAGGGGCTGCTTATCAGCAATAATTTGATATGAAATCACTTTCAACCAAATGATATGCTAATGGTTGACAAAGCAGGATTCATAAAATCGTATAGGGTGTTTAAAAGAATCAAGTGAGATATCAAACAATAAGTTAGGTTGAAGGATCCCCAAGGAAGATAGTGTAAATTCGGAAAGGATTGCGTTAGTTAAATTTTTGCGTTTTTTTGCATTTAGCCTCTGACGCAAAATTAAAATTCGCAATGATTAGTGCTACCACTTTAAGTGTATAGCTGGCACTCCATGTTGCGACCGATTCGCAAAGTTAAAAAATGTAAAAATCGGTTTTCTGTAAATTCGCAAAATTTACTCTACACATTCTTTTGTGAATCTACAGTATTTTGTCCTCAATCCTCAGCCGCGTCACGAAGAGAGACAACTTGGGAAAATGTAATGACTGGCTCTGTGTACCTTAGCTAGAACTGGATAAGCTGCAAGAGAAGGGATTAACTTGACAAGTGATAGATAGACCCTAAGGAAGCTGTGGTGTATGGGATTTACCCAAGGTGTTACGAGGCGGAGCCGAGTAAGCCCAAGGGTATCACATACACGACAGCTTCCGAGGAGTCTATGTGGCTTGTACCACAGTTGACTGCCTTCCACCAATCACAGGCCGAGAAAAGTTTGGCAGAGCACTCATGCTAAATTTCCTTGGGTAACACCTTTGGGTTTAGGCGGCTTAGAGAACAAAGGCTTGAAAAGTGTGGATTATGTCCTATAACCCTACACTTTTTGAGGCCACTGATTGGTGGAAGGCAAGCAACTGTGGAACAACTTTCAATGCTGTTTCTCGTTTAATGGAAAATTGCATGTTCGTTTGTATAGAAATACAAAGCTAAAGCATATGCACTCGATCTCAGCATTTGATATTTTGTACATTTTTATGAAAGCTTCTTTGATGTTAGGGTACAGTACAGATATTTAATTCCTGCACCAGTTGACCGGACGTCTGCCAGTGCCTGGTTGTACAAGCACCCATGGATAACATGTTAAAAAGTAAGCCAAGAACACCAAAGACCCACGTAGCTGGCGAATCAAAACTACGTTCACTTGCGAGGTCATCCATGCATCCATGCCCAGGAAACTGGAAGGCAATCGGGGGTGCGGTCGTGTATTATGCCCGGGCTGCCCACGCATTTAGTACAGGAATTAAATGTCCGTACTATATATCTATACACGTAGAACCCACCTTTTCATCTCGATACCTTTTCTCTCTAAAATTTAACTATTTATTTATCAAATATAAAACCTATATGCAACATATATGCTGAGATGAAATCTATATCCATGAAATATTCACCCTTTGCATAGTCTACTATTTCTCGTCCTCACTTTACCTATATTCATCTATTTATCTATATCGAATGTGTGTATCTAAAACTGATATGCAACACATATGCTGAGATGGCATATATTTCCATGGATAATTAATCTTTTGCATAGTCTGATATTTCTTGTCCTCACTTTCCCTATATTCATCTATTTATTTATATCAAATGTTTGTATCTAAAACTTATATGCAACACATATGCTGAGATGGCATGTATTTCCATGGAACATTCACCCTTTACATACAGTGCCGGCATTTAACTCCTCCACTAGATGCATGGGCGGACCGGGCATAATACTCGACCGCACACTCAATTTTCCTGGACATGGATGCGAACAAATGTCCCAGACCTCACAACTTAACGTAGTTTGTTTCCCAAGCTACGTGGCTCATTGATGTGCTTGGTTTACCTTTTCGGCATGTTATCCATGGGTGTGGTAGACTACCGGTTAACTGGTGCAGGAATTAAATGTCTGTACTGTAGTCTGGTATTTCTTGTCTTGTGCTCTAACGTGAGGAGATAGGCAAATGGGAGATAAAGTATACAGTGTTCATGCTGAATATGAAATTTAAAATAAATGATTGATACCCTCTTCGAGACAACCATTCTGCTTGCGATTCGTTCACCTCTCGAAACTGATGCTGCGTTTAAGAGTACCTGATCTCTCCCCTGACCGACACTCAACAAGTCACTAAGTGGCTTGGGGCACCCACCGATGTCAAACGAATTCCGCTGCATCTCACCTTTCAGACTCTAAGTGTCCCAATAGATTTCAAAACGGTTTCCAATAGACAGCTTCTAAGTTGATACCTGTATAAGGAAATTTACGCCCACCTTTTGGTGGTCCGTCAGGTACTTATAAAAAAATCTGTGAGAGTCGGTATGTCCTAAAGCAACCATAAATAATGCAGGTAGTGTAACTGTAATCGAAGGGCTGTCCCTATGGTTGAGTGGTAAGCAGTATCTCACCTATACCAATGGTGTGGTTTTTTCAATCTTATTTAACAGTTGGGATTTTCAAAAGAAGTCAGTAATGTTATATGGCTTGTAGCTGTATATAAAAGGCTGTCCTTTCGCCTGTAAAATGGCATCGCAATTCTATTAGATTAGTGGCATATTCGGGCCTGAAAATAGAGAACTACAGTACGGACATTCAATTCATGCACTAAATGCGTGGGCAGCCCGGGCATAATACACAACCGCATGCCCGATTGCAACACAGTTTTCACTTTTCAGGGCATTGATGCATGGATTACCTCAAAACTGAACGAAGCTTTAATTGCAAGTTACGTGTGCCATTGATGTCCTTGGCTGAAATTTTTGACATGCCATGCATGGTCGTTTGTACAACCAGGCACTGGCAGACGTCCGGTCGACTGGTGCAGGAATTAAATGTCTGTACTGTAACACTCAACTCAAAGCTACTTGTGGCACCCTTTTCACACACGCCTAGCCGTAATCAGACCCGCCCCGACAGTAGTAAAAGACAGCAAGCAATCAGTAGCAATGCCTTAGACCACTCGAATATTAGGGCAGCCCCTTCCAGGCAGAACAGTTTGAGCAACGAGTACGAATTACGCAGAAACTGTTTTTGTTCACAAATGTATTTGGCTGTTAAATAGCTTCTTGCTTTATTCGAACAATCCGCAAGATGGTGCACCCCTGGCCAAACAGTCTAGCGTTGTAAATAAATGCCTCAAATATATATATATATATATATATATATATATATATATATATATATATATATATATATATATATATATATATATATATATATATATATATATATATATATATATATATTAATATGTATGAGTGACTCTCGTGTTTTTGAAAGTTGGCGATGGTTGTTGATTAGAAACGAATCACGATGTATCCTAGAATCATTGGAAAGTTGAGAAAAATGAAAAAAAAGAAGAAAACAACACATTCAAGTCGCGTACTTTGCACCGTCTGTCTTCGTTCAAAAGGTAATGGACTGTAAAATAGGTTTTCAGTCACACTTACTTTCTTATCTTATTGATTTAACTATAAATCAGGAAATTTCCTATTGACACCATAGAATGGACACATACGGTGCCAACATTTCATTCCTGCACTAAATGCGTGGGCAGCTCGAGTATATTACACGATCGCACGCCCAATTGCCACCCAAGTTCTTTGGTATGGATCATGTATGGGTGACTTCACAACTGAACGTAACTTTGATTCGCAAGCTACGTGGGTCGTTGTTTTGCCTGGCTATGGCAGAAGTCCGGTCAAATTGTGCAGGAATTAAATATCTGGGAGGAACGGAAGATTTTTAAATGGGGGGAGGGGTCGAATTCTGAATTATTTTAACCCCCCCCCTGAATTCTGAATTTTGGTTGGGAGGGGGGGTGCCGAATTTTGAATTATTGTAGCAGGTTTTGAATTCCGTAAAAGATATATATATATATATATATATATATATATATATATATATATATATATATATATATATATATATATATATATATATATGTATATATATATATATATATACATATATATATATATATATAAATATCTATATATATATATATATATATATATGTATGTAAATATATATATATATATATATATATATATATATATATATATATATATATATATATATATATATATATATATATATATATATATATATATATATATATATATATATATATATATATGTATGTGTGTGTGTGTTGTTCTGTTCTATAAATCATAAATAATAACAAAACGTAACAAACAGGGGAAATTATGTAGCCAAAAGATACCGAGCCGGGAGATTTTCGTCATGAAGGTATTCCCCGACGTAATCTAGAGAAGCTGTATGAATTTCTGTGTTACCATGCCGCGTAAAGTTCGCTTGTCAATGGCACAAGACCGGTCCAATGGTGCGAGAATTGAATGTCTGTACTGCATATATTGGTATGTAGTTAACATGATCTATATAGCAACTTGTATAAAGTGCAGTCAATACAAAAATGCTTGTATGTATATGGACCGATCAAGAGACTTTTATCGCTATCCATCAAATAAATTGCACTTGATATCCATGCATTATTAGTTACTCATTCGTTCACTTCAACCCCATTTGCCTCTGGAGTGTACACATAATGTGATGCGACAAGTCAAACAAAGCCCATCAAATTCTGAAATATCTGAGAAATATTCCAGGAAGAATTGTTAAAGATAAAAAAGCCAAACCACTTTCAGTCAATTTAAAAAAAAAATTCTATCTAAAAAGGATGTTTTTCATTTTCATGTTGGTTCACTCAGTATCATCATATATTCATACAATGAGAATCTTGTACAGATAATGTGTCGTAATGTATACAAGTAGGTCCCTTATATTCTGGCATATATATATATATATATATATATATATATATATATATATATATATATATATATATATATATATATATATATATATATATATATATATATATAAATATAAATATATATATATATATATATATATATATATATATATATATATATATATATATATATATATATGTATGTGATGGAACAAATTACCATAAGAGCATGTAGGTAGTCAAATATTTCTCAAAATAGTCCTTTGTCATAAAAATAAATTCATTTGTGTCTGTCCATGAGCACACTACATATACAGATATAAATGTGTGAATTTACAGGTTGATTGCGGTTCCTTTAAAACTTTCGTGACTTAAAGGTAAAGGTATTCGGTTTATAGTCTTGAATCCACCGAAATGTTCACATGACCTTCTTCCCCTAGAAGACCTGTACGCACAGAAACCATTTCAACCCCCGAGGGATATTCCAGAGCAGGTGGCAGCATATAGCGCACAAGCCCACACTGCATTATTAATGCTAGGTACCCATTTTACAACTGGGTAAACTGAGGCAATATGGAATAAACTGTCTTGCCCAAGGACAGACCAAAGTGCCCCGGCCGGGAATTGAACCAGCGACCTACTGATTACTAGCCCGACACCTAACCAACTGAGCTGCTAAGTCAACCTAAACATCCCTAAGTTGCTATGCTAAATCTGTATAGTAGTAAAGCATAATTTCTCAGAAACATAACAATGAGAGTTGTTTATCGCTACGTGATGATCATTTATGTATGATTTCTTCTGAAATAGGCGGGCCATTTTACCATGCATGGAATTACAGTGTTCTACCTATCTGAGGCCCTGTACCTCTTGTCGTTAAAAGAAATTGACGATATGACTTTAACTCGATCTTAGTTTACTTTCATTGGGCGTCATTAACGTGTATACGTGTATGCATGTTTTGTTACCAATATTTTTAGTTAAGTTTAAGATATAAAGTTAAGCAAAATCTATTTGGCAATTTTGAAAATGCTTCGGATAATAACGGAATATGGTGACATATCTACATTTGTAAGCATTTCTGAGAAATGAATAAGAGGCTGTCTAAATTACTCAACATTAAAAAAGTACGATATTCCATTGAATTGTTGAAGGCCATTCCGAAAATAGTAACAGTGTTGGGAAGTGTTTATAAATTGACGTCCTAAAAATCGAATGTCTCTTTACAAATTACTCCTTTGTGTCATGAATAAATCACCTGAATCTGTGGGCAAATTTAGTGCTCACTAAATCTCGAGGTACATGTACCATATCGATCGGTCCACAAAACGCCATATGGTTTCCATGTGACGTCATAGAGATGATCTCATTCCCCTCTTTTGCACTTGAAGAGCGCGACTCAAAAGGAAATCTCGTGTTAACGTATCGCTACTTCGAGACTTTGAATAAATCTCCTGTCAACATCTAGTCTCAGCGGAGCGCCGAATTAAACAATGCGTGATATTGGACATAACACATAGTTATCGGGTTATTAAATAATTCACCCGCATTGTTATTAAGAACCGTGCCTTTCCGGTATAAATCACAACAAAATGCTGCAAAATTCTTTGATGGAGCCGACTTGTTTGTTGCCTTGCATGTTGGATTGATTGTAAGAGCAGTGTCTAGCAGTCAATTCCTGTCAAAAAGCATTGTCTTGTGGGCGGCGTCAGTGATTGGCTTAAGAGTTAACTGCACACGGCACCAATTTCCACTGCACACGGCACCAATTTCCGTAGAGAGCAGTGGTAAGTGAATGTCTCTCAATGGAAAACTGTCACGCACGATAGCTTTCCACACCAGACGATGTTAGGTTTTTGTCACCAAATTAGTGATGACACGAATTCTGCCGCAATCTCAGTGATTACCAAGCAATCGATACTGTAATTCTGTAATGTGATGACCGAGTTGCACGCCTTTTTCTCAAGCATACCACCACGTAAAACTCTCAATATATATATATATATATATATATATATATATATATATATATATATATATATATATATATATATATATATATATATATATATATATAACAGAAATAAAAATAACTAAACGTAGTAGAACATAAAATAAGGAGAGTAGTATTGGTAGTATAACATACTATTACCGGGAAGCTACTCTGAACGAAAGGTAATACATAAAATGCTAAGTCCTAATTTCAATTTGTGGTCATTGTCGCCCGGGGTAATCAATGTAGCCAGGGAAAGGCACGCTTAACTCTATAATATAGAGTAATGATTTTCCTGTTTATTTTAACTTAATTTTGTTATAATGTATCATGTTGATTTATATATACAGTATGTGCGATTTTGTAAACTGAATATTTACAGCAAATAAACGTGCTACTACTTACTACTATTTTCTATCGAATCCTATTTTTGTAGGTTTATCATGAATTATGAGGCATGTATACAAACATGTACGACACGACCCATACTGAAAAGGTAAATTGTATTGTTGTACTATATGTTTATTGACTGTATTGTAATACAAAATCATTCATTGTACAATGTTATATGAGAAAACAGGAAAAGATATAAACATTGAACAATAGGAAATTGGAAATAAATTAATAGGGCGTTATAATTGGAACAGCCCTGCCCCTGCACAACATGAGCTATAAGGAGTTAGAGAAATAATTGTCGCAGCTGTTAAGTCATCTAGTTTTGGGCTCATAAATGAGTGCAGGTTTTTTCCATATCTTCTATAAGTCCTTGGTATTACTTCTATTTAAATACAAAACAGCATAGTATTACAATCAACTCTCAAAGTGTTTTGAAAAGGTAATAGAGTACAGAGAAGTTATTCCATCCTCTATATATAGAATGGGTATAAAAGGCTCCCTGTGGAGAATTCTATATAGAACTTATCAAAATTTCAAATGCTGTGTTAGAATTGGCGAAAATGTATCAAAGTGGTACAGCATGGAATGTGGAATTCATCAGGGAGGGTACCTCTCCCTGGTGAAATACACAGCATTTATAGACTCTCTTATATCTTCTCTTGAAGTATCCAACCTGTGTAGTAACGTCTATCGCGTACAGGCATCCCCCTGTGGTTATGCTGACGATATTGCTGCAGCAACAGTATCTAGGCGTAAGATGGATCTTGTTATGAATGAGGTGTATGCACATAGTTGTTTATGGCGTTATTCTTTCAATGCGGGAAAAAGCGCTATACTAATTTTTGGTGAAAGTCCGAAAGAAAGGCGTACCGGCTCCGTAAACAGGGTGTTTAAATTAGGTCCCGAGCGTGTAAAGGAGCGCCTCCACTATGATCATGTAGGGGTAAAAACCTGTGTCCTAGGAGACACACATATAAGGACCGAGGAAAAGGTTAAAAAGGCTCGTAAAGTCCTAAACATGTCGACCTCTCTAGGAATTAAAAAAGGAGGACTTAATATGAATACTTGTAATATGATTTTTTGGACTGTCGTGGTACCGACACTTTTATTTGGATGTGAGGTATGGATGGTTAAAATCAAAGATATAGATATGATCATGGCCTTTCAGAGATATGCGGCTAGGAGACTGCAACGTTTTTATCCCAGATCTCTGAATAGCACATGTTATCTATGTCTGGGTTGGATGGATATGGTAACAATAATCAAAGTACGTAAAATCATTTTCCTTAGAACAATATTTAAGATGGAGGATCACGCCCCTCTAAAAAGAATTTTATTAGAGAGAGTAAGGGAATTCCAAATAGATGATGATAATCTATACGATAGCCCGATGAAGCAAATGTTGCAATTTTGTCATGATTTTAATCTATTTGAAAGCATATGTGCAATGTCTGAGGGTCGTATCCCTAGTAAGGGTTTATGGAAGAGGGTCGTGTGGCAAAAAGCGTGGGAAATCGAGCAAGAAACATGGGATAATCTGATGGTATCTTGCAAATATGTTGACCTGCTTAAACAAGTAATGACACAGCCAAGTTATAGTATTTGGTGGATTATTTCAGATAATGATAGACGGTACATGCGCAGATGCGAGGTCATGGTCAAACTCTTGTGTCACACAAGTCTCCTTAAGGATGATAATTGTAAATTGAGGAAAACCTCAATATGGACCCGAATGTGCTATTTATGCGACCTTGGCTGTATTGAGAATGCAAATCATGTAATTATGCAGTGTCCATTTCAACAAGATATGAGAAATGAAATGTTCGATAGCATTAGTGCTATTTATAATGATATAGGAAATGTGAATGTGTTCAGTACCCTGTTGGGAAAACCAATTGAAGGTCTACATATACAACAAATGTATGAGATCTGGATTATAGCATGTACGTACGTTTCAAAAATGTATTGGGCAGTGATAAGAGAGACTGAGACAAAGTAATGCTATCCCAAATGAAGTCCTAAAGGTTTTTCCCCTCGGTGGGGTTTTAATACCCTTTCAGACAGTTTCGGATACACATAATCTCCTGGGCTAGGCAGGAGAGGCGTGGATACCCGAATTTAACTTTATGTCCCCCTTTCGTCCTTGTGCTCTTTGATAAAAGGCCATAGCCCGATAATAGGGTTTTCCCCTTTTGACTCCGACTCTCTTAAAATGATAGTGCATATGCAAAGTACGAGATATTAACTGCATTTCATATCACTGGACAATACCGACATGTCGCAATGGTATATCTAGAGATTCCAGTTATGTCAATGTTCCAGACATTATGTCTGTCACTATAGATACCTCGCACAGAACAAATTTCTTTTATACTAATGTTCTGTCGAGACTTTTCCCGGTATTAACTTATTATAACTTATAATATAGATATAACAAGCAGTTTTCTTAAAAAACGTGCTTGTCATCATGTTTAGTATACTTTAGTATGTTTAATGTTTTTCTTTTCTTCTTTTTTCTTGATTTTGTTATATGTGTTGAAAAGTATGTACGATTTTGTAACATGAAGATTACAGCAAATAAATGTACTACTACTACTATAAGCTATTTGTATTACTCGTATTTAAATATAAAAAGTATAATATGGCTATCTACTCTCAAAGTGTTTTGAAAGTACCATCATATATAAATCGATATTTTCACATCATTAACTTATGGTTGAATATGGTTTCATTTATGTGTGCAATAGTTCCGGTAGTTTGTCAAGAACAATCAGAGGGATTAATACATTTTTCATACCGTATCAAAATATCAATACACCCATGCGCACAGCTCCAGTCGTTAAGTGTGATTAATTTGAATATGAACTTGACATGAAACACACATTTGCTAAGATTTGAATCAGTTGTAATAGAATCCTTTACAAGTTCTAGTCAATTGTATTTTTGCCGAAAGCTTCGATCAAAAGGTAAAAAAAGGCAAAAAGTAAAATGAGATACCTAAGACATATGAATAGTTTATATATTTGCGTTGTCTAACACTTCTATTTTCTGTTGGATGTTTCATTTCCTGTAACGGTCCGAAAAAAATAGGGTAGGTACATGTACATGTAGGTCGGTAAAAAATATTTTTTTGGATTATTTATATGGTCAAAAATGTCTGTTTTATGCATGTTTTACGTTGATTGGGAGATGGAAGTGCGGAAAAAACTTTAAGGTAGGGATTTTTTAAATTAAAAACTTGTTAGGGTAGGGTTACAGGAAAAAAACACTTTTTAGGCCTTACATATGTTTTAACTGTAACACTGCAGTCAAAAATTAAGACACATACATACATACATACATACATACATGCATACATACATACATACATACATACATACATACATACATACATACATATAAACCAACACTCGCCTAACTGATGACTTGACGCAATTCCGTGAACAATCTTAATTTCAAGAGGCCCAATATTTAGGAATAATATATTTTTCGATAATCATGGTAGATCTATTGAGCGTAAACTATTGGTCAAAGACCAGCAAGTGATTCCTACGGAGCATGTAATGAAAACGTTGATTCGTTGACAGACGGATTAATTGACATCTTGAGCGGTCAAACCTCCGTTATATCAAGGATGGTATGCATGCTCTGTTCAAGCTGCAATCCCATGACAGGAATTGCGCACACTGAACTAAAGGAAGTCAATAAATGCCACTTTCTAAAGGGCCCTAGAACTCCTACATCAAGTTTCTAACTATTGTATCATATAATTCCTTCAATGAATATCCCACTTTTGTGCAGCCATTTCCAGGAAAGCTGCTTTTATACTCAATCTTCTTCAACGAGTGGAAATCTGTAAAGCTGTCACTCCTTGTGTTGACACCCCCGCCAATACACATAACAACCAGAACGTCCGGGCCTGCCAGAGGTATCGTTCCCGAGGGGGTCGACTAGACAGGAAGCACGGCTGTATCACAGTGTGCCATCGTCCTGGAGACTCCACAAGTGGAGTTTCCAGGACTGTTGGCAGTGTGGCCATATCCTGTAATGCCCCACCAGAATATATCTGGGATTCAATGGCATACCTATTCATTTATATAGGAATGAGGATTTTTATTGGTTTGTGTTCCCAGAATCGGCTTCAGCATAGTAATTGCACTTTTGTACATGTGTCTGTCTGTCTTATTCATGTATGTATGCATGTATGTATGTATGTATGTATGTATGCATGTATGTATGTATGTATGTATGTATGTATGTATGTATGTATGTATGTATGTATGTATGTAAGTATGCATGCATGTATGTATGTGTGTATGCATGCATGCATGTATGTATGTATGTAAGTATGTATGCATGTATGTATGTATGTACGTATGTATGTACGTACGTACGTATGTAAGTATGTATGTATGTGTGCACGTATGTATGTATATATGTTCATATGTTTATGTTTATTTGTGTGCATTAATGTAAGTATGTGATTATGCAATACAGAACACACTAAGGATATAACTATAAGTATCTTAAGGATATAAGTATCTCATCCATTGAACAAACTGCTACTCTGTGTGGCTAGATATGGTATTTAATGGCGGGCGCTCCCTTTGATTGGTCTAGATATCACGACGATATTTATTTATGCGATTGGCAGTGTCTACTAAAGCATTTTCTAACTTATTACTTTCTGCGTCAATGTGACCCTCCCTTAATTAGGACCATCGATATAAGTCGCGTGTGATATTAAATGTCTGCGGCGCATCCCGGGGGCCCGTCTCGTAGTTTGTGCATTTGATATGAGATGTATGAATTGGTGTCAGTTAGTTTGCTCATTTACTACATGAATTCTACTCAATCAATGAAAGCCGGAAATAGATCTCTAAGTAGAAATACGACATCGCCAGAATTGCCATAAACAACCGGTAAACTGACATAGATGAAATTGAAACAGAGCATTAGCAGTTACCTCGATGGGTTTTGAGTATTCTATATGTTTACACTTATTTCTTAAACCCATGAATTTGTTGTTATACTATAATCAGTCCGTTGTATCATCATACTAATATGCTATGCTATGCTGAATGAAAAAGAAAAGTACCTCAGCAACTAAATATTTAGAGTGTTGCCACTGTTTTTATAGATTGCTCAGATGTAAAAGGAGGAACTGACTTTCAGGTTCATACGAACGCCACATTTAACATGAAAGTCATCCCTTAATATCGTTGGGCGAATATCTAATCAGAAATAAAAATGTTTGGCGTTTGTCCCAGTATAAATTGAACCCTACATGTATGCTGAATGAAATAGGTACCCCAAAAACTAAACATTTAGAGTGTTGCCACTGTTTTTATAGGTTGCTCAGATGTATATGAAGAAGGAGTCTGCTTTTGGTTCATGTGAACGCCACATTTAGCATGAACGTCATCCCTTAATATCGTTGGGCGAATATCTAATCAGAAATGAAAATGTTTGGCGTTTGTCCCAGTATAAATTGAACCCTTGCTAGCCCCGGCATGAGATTGAACTCTGGACTCCTCTGATCATATCACTCCGCCCGAAACTCTTAAAACATCGCCGTTGAGTTTTTGGCAATCTTTAGTAGAATGATTTACATTTCAAAACCATTCGCAATGTTTTTTTTAATTTTTTTTCTTTTGTCATACTCCTACTTTAATCCCAGTTGATGGATGGAATTATGGTTTGCTGTCACGGTAATCAGTAATCGTGTGTTGACTGAATATGTACTCATACGTACGCAAAATCTAGTAGTAATTTTCTCTATAATTTGTATCCACTTAAATATGTAGGTATAGGATTTAAAGTAAGCACACAATACACTCATTGGAAATACGTCAAAGGAAGAAAGGAAGGAATAGGGTTTTACGTCTCTTTCAACAGCTTAGGTCATATCGCGACGAGATAGAAACCCAGAACCGGGAAGAAATTCCCTTCTTTGTACGAATCCAAGGGTCTTTCAGTTTCAGGACATAGGCATCCCTACACAACGCCGCACATTTATATAGCGACCAAGCCAACCCGCTTGGGAATCCAGCGAAGACTCGGACCAGCGAACTCACGATTGTATATGTACAATATAATTTTAAGCTAAAACTAAACAGTCACGTTTTCAAAGTATACGCTGGTTCATATAACGTATCCGTTAATCTCGCATTAAGGTTTGTGTTACGCTCAAGGGAGCGCATTTTGATACCAAAGCATTCAATCTTATTCACTCAATCTGTCAATTTGAATCACATTAATCTTGATAAGCAGACATTGATGACGTTAGAGCAAATATACCCCTGACACCGGAACCAATGAGGAGCCGACCCATCAATTAAGCCCATCTGGTGATTAACCCCCCCCCCTCCCCCCACCCCTATAGTATTGCATGCTACTTTGTTCCAGGCAGAGCATCATCACCTGTGATCGATTTCACCTGTACATTTCAGCAAGAGATGGATTACAGTCGCACTGGGCTAGGCTAATGGCGGCATCCATTGCCTACACCTCTAGCCAGCCTCGACGTGGCTCATCATTTAGAGGTGTCTGTCTGTGCGTGACCAGGAAGTCAACAGGGTGGCGCAAATGAACCGACCAATATCCGCTCTTTGGGCGCGGCTTTAATTGACAGTGATCGATTTCAGTTTCGAACCAAAATGAGGCTTGCACGTGCGCCTGTTTTGTCCAGTGCAAGAGGGGCAGGGTTAATGCATGAATCGGTTACATAAGGCAACAGTGTGTCTATAGTGTATCGAATAAACACTTAAACAGTACTGGTATTTAATTCCTACACCAGTTGACCGGGCGCTTGACTGTGCCCGCGCCTGACTGTGCCCATTTGTAGAAACACCCATAGATGATATGTCAAAAGATTAAGCCAAGCACATTGATGAACCACGTAGCTTGCGAATCAAATCTACGTTCAGTGGTGAGGTCCAGCCATCCATGCCCAGAAAACTTGGTGCCAACTGGTCGTATACTATGCCCGGGCTGCCCGTGCATTTAGTGCAGGAATTGAATGTCAGCACTGTACCCGGGCTCACAACAATCTCAATGCATGTGAGGGGGTTGCCAGTGACTTGTATTTTATGATATGCTTTATGGACTGCGCGACATGTTTAAAATCATACAAGGTACAACACTCTATAGAACTCAAACATCAAACAAAATGTAAACGAAACAAGAAAACAAAAAGAAAAATTGACAGAAAATACAAACTATTATACAGAGGCACAAATATAAATACCATGTATTGTCGTCAGCAATAGTAAGTATTGCATATACATTACAAGACATTATACAAATATGACATCCCTGTGGGGTTTTCACCAGGAATAACTTCCTCTCGAAGTTATTCCGGGTGGAAACCCCACAGGGATGTCATATCTGTCTTATTATACCGAACAAATACAAAACACAAAAGTTGGAAAAATTACAAACACCAGAGATTTTGGATAAATACTCGTCGTCTGCCTTGTTGAACTAGTTTCACCGGTAGGTCACTCGGCAAACTCCGTAGGTGTTTGGGCTAGCGGTCACTATTCTTCGGGCTAGCGGTAATTATTCAACTATTTCATGACTGTTGCCGTGAATTATTCAACTATTTCATAAGCTGTTAAGAACAACAGTCTGACACTAAGGAGTGAGGAAATTATGACGATTAATCCATGGCCCTTGACCAACCAGAATCAAGAATCTTCACGTGAGGTATAATAAACATAAGTATGGTACCTATGGTAAGGCGATGGTTTTCCTCGGGTACCTCCACCAATGGCAATTGGTAAGGCACGATCTTCAATATGGCATAAATGTGACAAATGATAACAAAATTCCCTTCCAGAAGCCGTTTTACAGTTCTATAATATCACGCTGCCATTTAAGCTTCCTTCCAGGTGTACAAGATGAAATAAAGATTGACAGAACTTACTGATAAGTATTGTATTGTATTGTATTGTATCTTTATTGACTATACCGCTAAGTATAAACGGATACATAACGCAACATAAATAACATATACAAATAAGTGAACGAAATAGATAACAAAATAGAGCAGACATGCCTTTGGAGCATAGCAAAGATAACACACATGCTAAGAATATAGATTATGGTAATAAACGTTGAAACATATAATACTTGCTCGTACTAGATCATACACTACCAACATACACAGGGTTTCTATCAGATAAGGAAATGATCCTTTTCTAATAAGCATATAATGCTTCGGACATGGTATATGTTTCCGATGTCTTGGCAAAAAATAAATATCCATGACAAAAGGATACTAATATCACAGACCTTAGTGCATGTCCTGATTCGTTATCCTCGTCCCCCACAGCCAAGCGCCCTACCGCGTTGCAAACTGACTGCTCAATGCTTCACTACTTTTTATTTGTTCAGAAACAAATAATATTTCCTCATTTATACAACATGGAAACCCATTCAACTGTCATTTCATTTTTTATCATCTACAGTTATACAATACCGAAACTTATTCAACCGTCATTTCCGATCTTCGTTTTTTAATTCTGTTGAACTAGGTCAACTAGGATAAACTATTCGTCTTATGTAGCTCAAAGTGAGTGCATTTCGTCACAGTGTGGTAAACATGTACTCATTACCATCACTGCATTGTCAGCTTTTACACAAGAACTTAGTCCAACATGATTGAAAGAAATGGAATCATATTGCGATCAAACACTGCCTCCTGTGATTTAAGATTCATGCATTAACAATTATATCACGTTGTAATAACAGCATTATATATATCACGTAATGTATAGTCAAATGATCCACATTTAAAAATAATGATATACAGTGCCAACATTTGAATCCTGGACTAAATGCCTGGGCAACCCGGGCATAATTCACGACCGAAAGACCGATTGCCAGCCAGTTTCCTGGGCATGGATGCATGGATGACCTCATAACATCTCACCGAAGCTTCGATACGTAAACAACGTGGGTCATTGATGTGCCTGGCTTAATCTTTGACATCATATCGATGGGTTTTTGTACAACCATGCATTGACAGACGTCCGGTCGACTGGTGCAGGAATTAAATGCCTGTACTGTAATTAGCAAAACAAGACGAGTTTAATGTGCCTGCTTCACCACGTCATGGCATCGATTCAAAACCCGTGACAGCTGGCAAAGACTTTTTTAAACATTTTTTTTATAATTTGTTCAATATAAACCTTTGATCAATATCCATACACCTTACTTTCGTTCTACAAAACAAATTTTATGTTATCTACATGTATCGTGTCTCGATATCTGTTTATGTTTTGTCCAATGTCAAAGCATATGAATGTGTACAGTGCTACTTTCTTGCTACAGACCCAACCCTATCAATGCTGAGTCTACTTTCGTCAAAGCATAGGAACGCAAAAAATTAAAAAACAACATCTAAACCCTATCGTATTGGTATTCATTTGATAGCTCTTGCTGAGTACTCTCATATGGGTACCCATATGCCAGTGTTTCAGTCATTCTTCAAGTTTTTTTGCATCATTTTGGATTGGCCAAAAAAGCCAACAGCAGTATAGGCCTTATAAGCACATACCCGTACCCGTATGTACCTAGCCCGAACAGTATACAGATACAGACGGCCATTTTAATGTCAGACTCAGATGTTATTTACGAGGCTAAGGCGATATGTTATGATTAATTCATCAAAAGAAATTTAATGATGAATGGATATCACATGATCTTAGTAGAATGAATGGCTTTATAAATCACTATAAATCTGTTCAGTCGACATATCGCTGCACGTGGAATTCGTTTCTAATTCCGAATAACATCCAATGCATAGGTCTACTGCCATTTTATATCACCACGTGTACTATTTATTAGTAGTCTTCTCTCGCTAAAGTCCATTTTTGTGCGGGCAGTGACTTTTTCTCCTTACCTCATCCACGCTTGTACATGTAACGTATCTCACAATGCATTGTACATGTATGTGCCAATCTTACTTTCGCCATTCTCTCAGTCCTTCTCATTTCTATTGCGTAATATGCAACATGGGCTAACAGACTTAACCCTTCCAATGCTGAGTCTACTTTCGTCAAAACATAGGAACGCAAAGATTTTTTTAAACCATCTAAACCATGTCGTGTTGGTATTCATTTGATAGCTCCTGCTGAGTACTCTCATATGGGCACCCTTATGCCAGTGTTTCAGTCATTTTTCAAGTTTTAACCAAAGGATATAATGAGATATAAGGATAAACAACCCATAAAACATGGTTTTAGACACTTAGATCTTGTTTCTACCATACTTTAAGGCTGAGATATGATGAAAAACAGATTTTTGTGGCGGCCATTTTGAAATCCAATATGGCGCTGGTTACCATGGCAACCTGGGTGGGTACCCGGCTTTAAATGATTCTACATTGTCCAAAGTACAACTGTGCCAATTTTCACACTTTTGTCAAAAAAGTGAACGATTCGCCCAATTTTGGGCTCTTAGCCTCCCCATTATATAATTGCATGTAGCGAAAACAATACCGGGTTAATAATTCATGATAACAGTGCTGTTGCGATTGTTAGCTTGATGGACTGTAATATACAGATCATTTGATAATCTTTGTATTTATGTCTGCATGTATATGCATTGATTTTTAATTTGCATTACAGAATTGACATACATATAAAAAAAAACATGACCCTGCATAAACTTGCAGATAGGTGGAACATGGTGTATGACTCCGAGACACTTTGAAAATGGAGATATAAATATATTTTCCTTTATGCTTGCTGTCCCGATTTATGTGTTTGTATATTATATCTTTATTGCAGGTAATATGATATCTGTATCGAAAACTAATTGAGTACCTTTGTTCAAACACGATAAGGTGATGAATGTGTACTTATTAATGCAATGAAAATAATCTCGTTGAGAATTAAAAAGAAATTAGATATTACTTTGACCAGTTCCATTGTACTGTGTGGGCGTTTTTTGCATTTCATTGACCTATACTTTAGAGTTATGAATCTACAGAACCGACATTTAGTTCCTGCACCAGTCGACCGGACGTCTGCCGGTGCCTGGTTGTACAAACACCCTTAGATAACATGTCAAAAAAGGCCAAGCACATCAATTACCCACGTAGGTTGCGAATCAAAGCTACGTTCAGTTGTGAGCTAACCCATGCATTCATACCTAAAGAACTGGGTGGCAATCGGGCGTCCGGTCGTGTACTATTCCTCCGGCTGCCCACGCATTTAGTGCAGGAATTAAATGTCAACACTGTACCATGCATTTCAATCTCTTCCCGGGATTGCAGTATGGAAATCGCCCCCAACCATTTCTTTATATCTCAAATTTCGTAATGACAGATTAAAAGTTTCTTTTCCTATGTCAAATTTTAATACTATCTTCAAACGAATGAACGCAAAGATTCTTACGTTGAGACGTTTTCGAATGCGTAGGAGGTAGGAAATGAAACAAGATTCATAAAATGATAATAAAAAAAACATCTTCAATATCATATATGAAAATTGAAAAAATATTTCCAATTTCATCTTGTCAATCAAAATAAGAACGAATCAACATTTTTTATGAGATTGTTCCCGGAAAACTGACATATCAAAAGCGCTGTACAGGTGAATTATTTCGATGAATAGTGGTTCGTACGTGTCTTCATATTATAGTTTTGTGTTTGTTGGTACATGTACATGTATTGTGTTTTCGACTAAACATAAGTTTCATGGCGACAAAACACTGTCTATTTTCTATTTTTTTGTCTATTTTTTTCTTAATGTACTTTTAGGGTTTGCTATGGAGGCACCCCCCTTAAAGTCTGGTGAATGACACATCAACTACACTGCATCCATGAAATAAGTCAATAGGTATTTCTCTTGCAGTTGCCTAAGCAGGAGAAATTGCATTATGTGTAAATGATGATTGAAAACTTGCAAACCAAGTCTATGAAGTTACTTTTAAACTTTTTTTCACCATGTGTAAACTCGTCACCATTTGAGACATTCTTTATGAGTTGTCTAATAGGTTTGCTAATTAGCATCCAAACTTCACACTTAAGCGACATTAGCCAACTTGTTATCACAGTCTGAAAATAACATGGTTGAGAAAATTACATATACAAACTCCAGAATGGAAAGAATTTGCTTGTCACTATAAAATAGATCGTTTAATATGGACTGGCTCAAACTACCATAATTCACTCAAAAACAAGGTGAAAAATCCATTCTGGCAAAGTGTACTCATATCATATTCAAAATGGTATCGAGCCTTCAATACCTTAGACTTTCTTCCAATTCCTTTTCAGCCCATATGGGGAAACGATAACATGAACATCCCATTCAATATTAATTTTTACAATCATAACATCATTTTTATCCATGACTTATTTGATCCAAATGGCCAGCCCCGTACAAAGGAATCTCTAGAGCAAACAATTGGCAATAATATTATGTTCACTACATACCATGCCATAAGAACATCTCTACCAAAAACCTGGAAAGATTTTCTTTTAGAGAATTCCAAAGATGCCAACTTAATTTTACCACCTATACTATCATGGTTATTAAGGGACAAAAAGGGCACAAAGAGCATCCGTAATATTTGGACAAAAATTAACAATGACATTATACCTACTGGACAGGTCAAGTGGGCCCTAGAGTTAGATAATTCACATTTGCTAAACTGGAAGGAAATTTATTCAAACCCTACCATATGTAAAATGAACGCAAGAATTACTTACTTCCAGTATCAAATAACTCATCGGTCTTTGATTACAAACAAAAAACTCCAACAGTTTGGAATAAGAGATAGTGATGAATGTGAATTGTGTAACACTACTGAAACAATTGTACATCTGCTTATCGAATGTCCCATTGCTCAAAGAATTTGGGATAGTATTTCACTATGGTTAAACACAACATTAAATTCCACCCTGTACCTGGGTACAAATGACATTTTACTAGGAAATTCGAAAAACGAGATTGTTACCCAGTGTATCATCTATATTGTAAAACATGAACTGTACAAACGCAAATGGAACAAAAATAACTTGACATTACCAGGCTTAAAAAGGATCATTAAAAGTCACATGGAATTAGATTGTTTTCTCGGCAGAATTCAAGGAAGACCTCAAAAAGCAATTGGCAAATGGTCGTCAATATATCATGATCTGCAAAGGATTTAAAAAAAATCAATCAGAACTGTATATATATTATTCTTTAGAAAACCTTGGTTATTTATTGTTACTTATATAAAAATTATTTATATTTCTTTGTCTGTGATATACTATATATAACATTGCTGTATTATTATGTCCACAAGAGCAATAAAATTATAAAAAAAAAACTTGTTATCACAGGTAATTGGTACGAGCAGCGTACTATATCATGTCCAGCAAAAATAGCCTTGGCACTATTTCTGTTTCAAATTATTCGGGAGGATGTCATAGCTCATCCTTGTTGTTAATGATCACGCCTATACTTTACTGTGGTCTAATTTACCTATCTTGTTATAATGAAGATAGATATAACATCACTTACTAGCTCCGCGGCTATCTGTAATAGACACTCAGTAAATGCATAGCACATTGGTATTGCACTTAAAAGTAGCGCTCTTTTGTATAAGTGACACAGAAATTGAGACAGTTAACCCATTTGCTGGTTGCTAATATAGTCAAAATGAAATGATGACAAAAAGCAGAGAAATGACTGAAACCATGACGGCGATAGCTTTCCAATGAATACCAACATGACTTTTCACATTTTTTTTGCCTTTTTGTGCATTGGCCGAAAGCAACCGCAGCAGCATAAGGGTTAATAAAAAATGACGCAAACTCTTTAAAAATGTTATTTGTTTTTTAGTTCATCTTCAAAGTGTTAATTTCTTGACGTAAGACGAGCAAGAGGTTAGAACTATCAAAGAGGCTTCATGCTTGTTAGAAATAAGTCGGGATATCGAAGTAAATTGAATACTGTATTCCATTCCATAAAGCATTATATCAAATGGCATTAGAAAGTACTATCCCTATATGTATATTCTATAAATTAATTTAAGAACGACCAATTTTACAACAAAGAATATTCTTATTTGAGTTCATGGTATGATTATGTTGCCTTGTATACGACATAAGTTAAAGAGATAATAAAAATCAAACAAATTAATTTGAAAAAAAAGAACAAACATCTGACTTCAATTTCGTTGGCGGAAGAATTATTACCGTGTACATCCCGACATTTCCTATTATCTTTAATTCATCTTAATTGCCTCCCACATCTTACGAGAAAAGACTTGATAAGTGGATCCAATAGTAGACTAATTGAGTTGATGAGATTGCAGTTAGGCATAGATGATTCATGCAGGCCAGATATTGGAATAATAAGGTCTTCGTATCCATACATTTCATCCACAATTGCTGGTATTAAAGACAAATTGACTGTATGCTTCCCCTATATTTTGAAGAAATGCAAGCAAGTGCTCTTTATGTCAAATCCATGTTTGAATATCTGTATTGCTGGATGGTTGTAACATATTAAAGTGGAATATAGTTATGATGAAGGTGTTGGTGTTACATGTACATTAACACACTCCTATGATTATGATATAAGAAAAAAGTATTTATATTTATGAATCTGACGGTGATCGTTATATATATATATATATATATATATATATATATATATATATATATATATATATATATATATATACATATATATATATATTTATATATATATATATATATATATATATATATATATATATATATATATATATATATATATATATATATATATTTATATATATATATATATATATATATATATATATATATATATATATATATATATATATATATATATATATATATATATATATT
>OZ012693.1:33139463-33151963 GCA_963942565.1 Maea johnstoni | reverse complement strand
GCCACTGATATCTCTCAACTAATCAGAAGCAAGGCTGGCAGTCACTTCCTGCCACTGATATCTCTCGACCAATCAAAAGTAGTTGCCAATTTTTTTGGGACCCAGTTTCTAAATCCTAGCTAAGAACCTGCACCTGTCTCTGACCACTACCTGGGTGTGAACCATGTTCAGGGCATGTAAGAAAGTTGCCAGTATTGTGTATTTTATTAGTTATTGACCATGGGATATGAAATATACAGATACAACTGTATATAAGCGAAAAAAGTGACAAACAAAAGTACAGCTTATATTACCCTTGGCAAAGACAAGAACCAATTAAGCACATAGCTGTTGCTCAGTGACTTGTGGTTAACCCTTCCAATGCTGAGGCTATTTTCAACCAAAGCACAAGGACGCAGAATCTTTGAAACCCATCTTAACCCTATCATGTTGGTATTCATTGGATAGCTCTCGCTGAGTTCTCTTAAATGAGTACCCATTTGCCAGGGTTTCAGTCATTTTTTCGTTTTTTTGCATCATTTTGTACTGGCCGAATTAGCCACCGGCAGCATAAGGGTTAAGCGGTTGTTTTACCGGGTACTTTCCTTTACCGCTTACACCTAACGAGTCAAGATCTCCATGCAGACTCTATATGGCAGAAAATGTGACGATAGACGAAATTCAAATTCCAAAATATAATACGATATAATATAATAGCGTTAGAGAAGTCGAGAAGTAGTCCTGAAATGTATTTGTAATTTCATATCTCATGTAATATGGTCAATAAAGACTACAATACAATACAATACAATACAATATACTTGATCACCAATAGTATCATAAATACGTTTCTTACTACACTGTACATACAATATTAGTTTAACATACTTTTTGTGCCTTCATAATCGTTTCCTATTACTACCATACTGCCTCCTTTGTTTTATAAGAATCATGTTTATAATTTCGTTATTTTTCTTTCTATTTTATGATTCCTGTTTATTTTTTGTAGTGAAATGATTTTGCAATTCTGGATTACAGTCAATAAACTCACAATACAATACATTACAATACTCGGCCGTGGGGGAATCCCTCAAGCCGCACTATAACTGTAACTTTGACATTATGATACGGTATACAAACATTATTCTGCTCGCTGGACTGGACACTGATTGACCCTGGGTCTTCCTGTCCAAATCTCATCTTCTTTGATGATTTACAAGCGGAATCTTCTATGCATTTTCGCCTACTACGACACCGTAGAGGGTTGTTCTGTGGAAATCAATAGCCTATGGGCATCCCCAATAACCCGTCAGCAGCGTCGTCGCTCGTTCTACGCCACACACACTTGTCATTCTGAAGCAGCCCCGTATCAGAGCGACTTGTTACTATTAGCCAAGCCGTGAGGAGGAATCGGGAATCAGGGTTAGATTGGCGCATGACAAGTGGTGTTTGGACAACATTGCATCAACGTCGTCTTTGGTGAGCAGCCGTGGTTGCGGTTAACCTATTATCGCTCACATCGACCAATCTCAACCCATTGGCACTCAGAGCGGCCAAAACAGGCCTGACTATTGTGTTGATATTTTCCTCACAACAGCGTTTTTATCAAAAATATTTGAAGGAGAAATGTTTATCAGAATATTACCAACAGCTCGCCTTCAAATATTTTGTGAGAATTTGCTTTATTTCCACGTTATTTTCAAAAGTATGAGAATAGCAGACGATACTTTCCTGGGGAACTCTGAGTGCAAATGGGTTTAAGCAGCCTGACGATTTTGATGAAGTCACGCTGGCAGAAGCATATTTGGGGATTTTTTTTGATGGAGAAATGTTAATCTGAAAATTACGAAGAACTTCAAATATTTAAAAAAAAAGTTATTGTCAAAAGTATCATTGATCCAGACGAAATTCTTTTGAGGAACTCTTAAGCATTAATGGGTTAACTGATTTATGCACCCTGCTGCCGAAAGGAATCTTTTTGTTATATCTTTGTGATAAATAGAGCCCGAAGAAAGAGGTTATATTCCCGAGGTACTGCGAGGCGAAACATATGAACTCCCGAGGGAATACATGCACCAAAGCTTCAAGGGGTCTACATGTATACAGGCAACTCTGCTTAATCCGGACTGATGTGGCCCCTTAATTTCTGTCCGGATTAGGCAAAATCCGGATTATGCGTATAGGAATTATATGTATAGGAAGGCACTGGGACCTTCCAATCTGTCCGGTTTATACGAAAATCCGGATTACACATGTCCGTATTAAGCAGAGTTGCCTGTACAGCTTATAACGTATAAGTTTGAATTCCACCAATATCAGATCAAGAAGAAATGGCTGAACGGTCCTATTCAAGATGTTTGGTAACACCCTAATGGTTTGGGTAGCTTAGAGACCAAGGGCCCAAAAAGTGTGCGGTATGTCCGGTACTACATGTACATACTTTTCAAGGCTTGTTATTAGGCGTAATACAGCTGATAGAATCGCTGATCGGAAAACATTAGAAGCATACATGAAGATGTTAATAGCAATCTTATCACCAATTACCGAAAAATAGTTTTTATTTATCCCATTACCTTATCTAACGGAGATAATGTAGTATACAATTACGAATTCTCAATATACACTCTTTTTGATTTTTTTGGAATGTCTTTGTTTTATTCATTTCCAACATGCAATCTTTCACAAACGATATGGTGTTTCCTTACCACACTCAATGCCAAGTTTATTTACATATTTTAATTCACACGTAATTGCTAATAAATATCAGACTTCCAGACGATACTCTTCACGAGTATCGTGCGAATAGCTGGATTGAAATGTTATATATTTTCTTTCAGTGTTAATTAAACACATGCGATGGTGCAGGTGTGAACGGTAGATTTAAAGAATTCATTTTTTCCTCTGTTTTTCTGGGGAAAAAACAGATTTTCTTTTCTTCCACTGTTTTTCCAAAAAACAGCAGAATATTTTCCACCGTTTTCCAAAAACAGCTGAATAAAAGAATTTCCACCATTTCCGGAAAAGTGACCGATTTTAAAACAGAATATTTCGTCTCCCATTTGTTTGCAAGCTGGTCCTCTGTCCCCCTTTACCACTTTCAAGGGAGCACTAATTATTTGAATTCAATGAAGAAATTGTACACACTTTCCATCAAAAATTTAGGATATATTCTATATTCCTTGAACATTCTAAAGGTGTTCGTAGATCCTGACGTAGCGCGGACATGCTAAGATATTTGCTTTAGTTCCTGCTACTGAGGCCAACTCAACCGATGAATAAGATTTCAATCGATCTCAATTACAGAAACTATCAACATGTTTACAGGCGCTGGCAGGTTATAACTCTCTTCATTATGTGAGTTGTCAAAGGTAATATATTACCGTCATTCCTTCGGCTATCCATTCCCGACCCTCATGACAGTTCTGGCGTGAGGAGACCACATAATAACATTAAATTACCTTCATCAGTTAAAGCATGTAACTAAAACCTACTTAAAATGTATTGATGCAAAGGTCCAATGCTGTACAGAACACCAAGTGTTATATATATGTATATATATATATATATATATATATATATATATATATATATATATATATATATATATATATATATATATATATATATATATATATATATATATATATATATATATATATATATATATATATATATATATATATATATATATATATATACATACATACATACATACATACATACATACATACATACATACATACATACATACATACATACATACATACATACATACATACATACATACATACATACATACATACATACATACATACATACATACATACATACATACATACATACATACATACATACATACATACATACATACATACATACATACATACATATATATATATATATATATATATATATATATATATATATATATATATATATATACACGTCATGACGATGCGTTGATATATACAGCTCAAAATCTTTCAATAGCATTTTTACTCTATCAAAAGAATGTGTTTTTTGGGAAGGGCTTTAGACAAATGGAATCCACTACCTCTCTGTGAAGGTCTTTCGCTTTACTACTGTGACTGCTCAAAGGTCTGGTAGTAAATTAATCATACCAATCACTTGAGATTTAGTGTGAAATTCAAGCCACTTTCTCCAAACAAAGTGTGATTGAAAAGCGTCTAGAAACCGGCATTACAATCCCCCATTGTCACCTTTAGGAATGCGATTCCCCATAACCCTTCCTGATAACCATTTAACTGCTTCAACACAGTACATTCAATTCCTATTAGCGTGTGGCATATCTCTTGAGAAATGTATATAACGCAACTCTCTGTATTGTTCCGTTACCGCAATCCATCATCTTTCAAACTCCCTTGATGGTAAAGCAAAGTCTCCTATCCACTGATCTAGTAATTCGCTTAGTCCTTGTATGTACCAATATAAGTAAAAATATTTCTTGATCCATTTACACTCAGAGCAGCCAAAAGAGGCCTGACAATTTTAGAAATATTTCCCTTACAAAAGCATTTTTTTGAAAGCATTTGAATGAGAAATGTTGATCAGAAGACAAACAACAGATCTCTCTCAAATATTTGGAGAAATTGCGCTTCATTCCCAAGTTATTTTCAAAAGTATGAAAGTAGCAGACGATATTTTGAGAGGAACTCTTGAGTGTGAATGGGTTAATAATGCAAAAGGTCCCTGGTCCGCTAAGCGAGTAATTCGTTTTGTTTCTATCGACACAAAGGACAGGATCAATTATCAATGTCCTATACCCATAGCGAGAGCATACTACTATTGTATTCTTACTAGATTATAATCAACATTCTGTCGAGTAGAACAATAACTTAATGTAATAAAATTGGAGAAATCTAAAATGGCTACCTTCCGATTTATGGAAACCTCGCTAGGCATATCAATTGCTCAAATATTATAAACGTGAAGGTTCGTACTTGTCTTGATATTATATTGTTTATTTGGGGTGCATTGTCGACACTTACAACAAATCAAGTTGAATTGCTAAGAGATAGATACCTGGGACTGGAAAAGGCCCCTTCACATAACGTGTGTATAGCGACAAGGATACTCTACAAAAAGAAGCTCTTATTTTGAAAAGCCTTGCATATATATATATATATATATATATATATATATATATATATATATATATATATACATATATATATATATATATATATATATATATATATATATATATATACATATATATATATATATATATATATATATATATATATATATATATATATATATATATATATATATATATATATATATATATATATATATATATATATATATATATATATATATATATATATATATATGAAGAAGAAATCCGGAGAACTTGTCGATGTATGTATTTTAACTATCAATGATTAATAGAAGAACTCTTGGGCGTGAATAGGTTAATGTGTAACTGTGGTCTGTGTCTCGACCACGCAGCGCTATCTGCTAGCAATCCAGACGTTAAGTGGGGATGAAACATGTAGGGCTAATAAGTTAATAATACAGGCTTCCAGGAGGTAAGCTCGGGTTACTCAGTACAACTTCAAAGATCATTTCTAAGGGGCAGCCCCCAAAGCCCAGGGGTCTAGGTAATTGGTGCACCAACCTCCCACTGCGTCTCACCGAACCAGTGTACGAGGCTCGGGAGTCAGGTTCGTGGCAAATGAGAAATGTACCAGTCCTTTGTGTTATATTAGTCGTTTCTTTTTCTCTGAGTGCTCCGGTTACCCGTAATAATTAATTACAATAAAACCCCATTCAGCCAAGAATTGTAAGAAAGGTGTTTGTAGATATATACTGTAACCAATTCCAGTCATTGGTGTATGCAAATCCGTAAGCTTAAACTGATCACGTGCATGTGAACTAAGGCCTTCTTTCAGATAGTATATGCAAATACAAATATGTGCCTCCGTCTACATGGGACTTATTTATGTATGTTCTACGAAGTACACAGCTTACCGGTAGATGATCGCTGACAGATATGAGAGATATATCTAATTTTAGAAAAACCTTAGTCCTATTCCTTAGGCAAAATATTATATTTTCCTACTGAATAATGTACACGTTTGCTGGATAAATCTCCTACGCATTAGTTCATTCTATATTGTATAATTGCATTAGGGATTACCTATACGTACAATAAATGAATTAATTGTATTGTATAAAGATGGTTATTATACATATATTTATGGCAAAGAAAAATAACTTTTATATGCATATAGTTCATTCTAATAAAATTATATCAATCTCAAAACAATGCAATGTGTCTATTCCATTTTGATATGCGACCTCTAAAAACCTCTAGGATCCTTCTTAAAATCGTGTATGTATGTATGTACATATGTATGTATGTATGTAAGTTTGTGTGTATTTTTGTGTTTATGCATGTATGTATGTATGTATGTTTGTGTGTATGTTTGTGTGTATGCATGTATGTATGTTTGTATGTAAGTTTGTATGTATGTTTGTATGTATGTATGTATGCATGCATGTATGTATGTATGTATGTATGTATGTATGTATGTTTGTGTGTGTCGAGGTCGATTGAAAACCTCAAATATATATTTGGTTTTGCCTGAAAAATCGATAGAGAAGTTTACTGAATTACCAGAACTCTCTCTAACTTATTAGCACTTTCCTTGACTGTCAGGCTACAGAGCTGATGACACAGACCCTGTTGGAAGCTATGTCATAAGTGGTATAATCAACCAGACCGATGCAAAGAATGCCTAATGAATTTGCTTTGACTGTACATGTCAATACAGATTATTTTTGTCACAAATAATTACCCTCTTTGACTCAGAGTCGTGGGACTCATCGGGATGTTCCACACCCTGTCGAAAGCTTTGTCAAAATCGTCCAAACCCACGCATCGATCATACACACGCGTCACATCGATAAAAATTCATATAGAATTTTTTTCATTCCAGTATTTTTCTGAATGGCTGCTCACACAATTAAGCCCATCACATCCGAGGCATGAAAAATCATTAATAGTGGGCGTCCACAGGCAAGGATTGCTCTCACTAAGGGGAAAGAGCGAAATAAATCTTCCATGTTGATATTCTCCCCAGAGAGCGTTGATTGGAGGGCGGGATGGGCGAGAAGAGGACGGAGATAGCCAGACACTGGCTCGCTCCTACTCATCTTCAATTCACTTTTCCCTGATTAAAGTGAAAATATTACGCCGCGGGAGTTGCTAAAGATATCACGCGAAGATACCATTCAGGGAAAATGGGGCGTTTCCCTATAGATGCAAGGAATGGATTGAAATGGATTTGTGCGTTTATTGACCTTTTCTGCCAGTATTGGCTAAATTGCAAGTATCCAGTAGATGTTGCTTTTGCCTGTGGGAATCAAATAAAAAGACCGTTTTCAATGAGGTGGTGTTAGGCAGTGGATTCCCTGAATTGTCCGGTATCCTCCACTACCTTCAACTGGCTAGTCATGAAGGATGCATATGTTGATATGGTCAAAAAGGGCGATCAACACAATTCCTAATTTGGTCAGCTACCTTGCACGTTAAATGCCATTTGGCTGAATATTACCTATTCGCACACATGTATATATATATATATATATATATATATATATATATATATATATATATATATATATATATATATATATATATATATATATATATATATATATATATATATATATATATATATATATATATAAATGCTAATAAAAATACAAGTATGCGGTGAATACATCAGACAGCTCGAATACAGGGGCTACCCTTTGCACACTTTAGAACGTTGCATATGCTTGTTCTTATATTTTTTGTATTTGTATTTGTATGTTTATTGACTGTATGATAAAATACAAAATCATACATTATACAAAACGTTACAATAGAGCCAAGCAAAGGAGCGTCAGCTGGGAACAAAAACATGATATAAACATATTCAAAATAAATACATAGAAAGCAAAGTGATAATACATTTCGTTACATTGTCTTTTAACTCGATTAGAGATTACTATTATTATCTGCTTTTGTTTTGACATTTTTTCTACGTTTTCATATCTTATTGTTTCATATATAAAAAGCATGTATAAGTATGATTTTGTAAAAATATGTGCAGTCAATAAAACATACATACATACATACATACATGCGTACATACATACATACATACGTACGTACGGCTTAAACGATACTTCATGAACCATCTCCGCCGAATAGAACCCTTTTTTAAAAATTGTAATTGACAAATTGTACCTCATTATAACCATTTGTCAAAGCAGACAGTCCTTCTCTAATGGTCCCAAATGTTTTGGTTGGTAATTAAAACTCTTCCAGTAAGAACATTTAATCTGCTTTGTAACCCTTTTGGGTAGAAGCCCTATCAATTATATGAAGATGAACTAGGTTATACAACTACTTTTGCAACGAAGGTAAATATGGTTTGCAATCATAATATTGTATACATGTTGTTTACAAATACTTTCATGTACGTTAACGCCTTTAGTTCTAGACCACTCGGCTATCGGTGCTGGACTATTCACATATATTCATACGCCTGTGGCTACTGTTTGCTTAGAAAGAATCCGCATTTTAAACTCAGGTTTTCAAATAATTGGTCCCATTTTAGTAAACCGTGATGTATGTACGTGTACATGTATTTTTTAATCCATCATAGTTAACTATGCCCTGTTTCTCTTAAAGAAGGTACGTTGAACCACTGACAGGACTAAAAGGTGATTTGTCTTACCCTCGGCGTCGCCTTGTTGTATTAGAAATTATATATCATTTCATATCAATTGCGTTTATTGTGTTTACAAAATTTCTATATTTTCGATTACTGTCATGACAGTCAATGAGGATTTCACAATCCTTGCGACTAGCGTATTGATAATTTCGAGGTGCAAAGTTTTGCCATCAATGACAATAACAAAATCATTCAGTGACAATAACAAAGTCACTCAGCATGAAGAATGGCTTGATACAGGATTTATCGCCAAAATTCAGCACACCACAGACGAGATCAAAGAAGTTTGATTGGCAGCCGGTATCGTCTCCTGAAAGCCGCTAATAACCTGTCTTCGTCACGGAGGAATTACAGTACAGACATTTAATTCCTGCACCAGTCGACCGGACCTCTGCCAGTACCTAATTGTACAGACGCTCATAGATTACATGTCAAAAGATAGGAGAAGCACATCAATGACACACGTGGCTTTGTGAATCAAAGCTTCGCTCAGTTGTGAGGTCATCCAAGCATCTACGGTATTCTCAGGAAACTTGGTGGCCATCGGGCGTCCGGTCGTTCATACGCCCTGCTGCCCACGCGTTTAGAGCAGGAATCAAAATGGGCACTTAACGACTTATCCCGCTCCTATTGCATCGGGGGCTGCCCCTATAGATGAGTAGTCTAACACAGTGCGCATTGACTGCTTAATGTCGCCCACCAAATGTCCACTGTTCATGGATTCATAATCTTGGTTCATCTCTGAACATCTACGACCTATCCCGCTCCTACTGCATAGGGGGCTGCCCCTATAGATGGGTGGTCTAACGCATTGCGTATTGCCTAACTAATATCTATCACCATTGGCAGCAGGTATCCTACCCTAAAAATCCACTGTTCCAGGACTGCTAACATGTCTTCATCAATGAGCAACACTACTTAACGCATCCATACTTGCATCGTGAGGCCACCCCCATTATCGAGTGGACTAGGGCATTGTGTATTGGTAGCTAAATGTTTCTCCCTTCTGGCAATCTGTCTTCGTCGCAGAGTATGTGAATCTCATCCCATCCTTACCTGTACAGGGGGGGGGGGGGGGAGAGGTTGCCCGCAGCCAAGTACATTGCACATGGAGAGGTCACCCTCTCTCAGCAATGGAAACAATAAATATACATATATATATATATATATATATATATATATATATATATATATATATATATATATATATGTATATATATATATATATATATATATATATATATATATATATATATATATATATATGTATATATATATTTATATATACATATGTATATATATATTAATATATAGTCATCATATAGTCATAACAAAATCATGTTTTTTGTTATCATTAGTGAAGCATATTTTGCAGAAAGGGCGTCGACAAGAAAAAAATCACTGTCTCAGTCTCCTGGAAACTTTGGTTCATCCGAAAGTCGCCCGCGCCCTTGAAAGGAATCAATATACATACTAGAGTGTCATCGTGCGCAAGGCATCATGGGAGACAATCAACTATATTGTCCGGCAGGGAGTCGTTTGGGCGACAAGTTGTGCGATTATATCTCTGGGTTGGTGATCTTATCAGCTCTTTTGCCAAGATATTCGCATACGTATTGATTGGCATTGATATTAGTGAGACGGTCCAAGGCGTATCATACTTTCTGTGAGAGAAAAAACAACCTTAGGGATGGGACATAGGTATAGCAGTTATAGTGTATATGATAGTATTGAATGATATTTGTTTAAGTGTGTACATGTGTGGATAGGGGATATATCGATTTCGTGTACGCGTTGTATCATATAATCTACTACTGGCCGCGTTTGAATCTTGCTCGGTGTATTACAGAGAAATGCTACAGTGCCGACATTTAATTCCTGCACTAAATGCATGGGCAGTCGGTGCATAATGCACGACCACACGCCCGATTGTCACCAAGTTTGCTGATCACGGATGCATGGATGACCTCACAACTGAACGTAGCTTTGATTCACAAGCTACGTGGAATATCTATATGTTACCCATGGCCGTTCGTACAACCCGGCACTCGCTGACGTCCGGTCGACTGGTGCGGAAATATATGTCTGTACTGTACAACTGACTTGTGGTAAGGCTGTGGAACAACCAGCGCCACCAACGGCCGAATATTGAAAATCCATTTAAATCAATTTAGAATATACCCCGCTAAAATAATTCCACGAAACTTTGCATAAGCTATTCTTGTCATATCCCCTTTGGAAATCCAAAATAAAAGGGGAGTCACTGGCCGTCCCGCCCTTAGAGGTGGCTCCAATGTGGCGCTAAATTTGCAAATTTCATGTCTAAAATTAAAATTCTATTTAAAAAATTCCCAGCAATAAGAATTTTACGAGACCTTGCACAGGCTTTCATTGGCAGGTCCTCTTTGAAAATCCAAATTAAGAGAGTACCCGCGGGGTATATTTAAATGGATTTTCAATATTCGGCCATTAGTGGCGTTGGCTGTATTCCCCGATCTCGTCTGTTTTATATCGTATACTTATGTATATCCCATACATTCAATAAAATACAAATACTTGGCCCCCTCTTTAAACTTAGTAATGCTTTTGTATTAAGATTTTCTATATTAATGATAAAAAGTAAAATCGTCCGATTATAGTATTCGTATTAGTATTCGTATTCTTTATTACAAATACAACAATAAAACAAACATATATTCATAAAATACAGATCGAGATTAGATAGATAATCACTGTAGCTGTTACCATGAATTTTAAAATCTCATTGGCATCACTGAGTTAGCTGAGCTGTTACTTAAGGAACTTGGATTAATTTAAGTCATGAATTCATTTATACAGATTTATAAAGATTATGCCACCGCGTATACATCGCGAAACACCGCATTCAATCAACCTGGATATTCATATTCATATTCAATTATAATGTGCACTAGAAATGTGCGAACACATTTTAACCTTGCAACAATACGTGACCTACAGTACAGACATTTAATTCCTGCACCAGTCGACCGGACGTTTGCCAGTGACTGGTTGTACTATCACGCATGGATAACATGTCAAAAGAATAAGCCAAGCACAGCAACGACTCAAGTACATTGTAGCTTGCGAATCAAAACTACGTTCAGTTGTGAGATCATCCATGCATCCATGCCCAGAAAACTTGGTTGCAATCGGGCGTGCGGTCGTGAATTATGTCCAGGCTGCCCACGCATTTAGTGCAGGAATTAAATGTCGGCACTGTAGAATGCCATACAGAGAAATGAAATCATTGTGTTGATAATGCACGCTTATTGACCATCTAATACATAGTAATTGTGCTGAGAAACCCATCTAATTGTCAACATAAAACATTTATTGTGTTGAGAAAACACGATTTCAGGTTTGGCTGTGAATTATCTACATGTACAGCGAATGCCTCTACGGTTTATAGATATTTTTTTACCATAGAAAAAGTGACGAATTAGAAATCCAGAAAGGCTTAATTCAAGAGGTAAAACTTTGGGTGTAATACTTTATTAGATCACGCGAAGTTGTGCGGAGACAGTGCTCCCGCGACGGCGCATCAGGTGGAGAAAGATTAGGTCAATCTCACTAAACTCTAGAGACAATTAAGCTGATCACCTCCCCACCCCATCCCATCCAACGGGTTCGTTTACACTCGTGAAGCCAAGGATACACTATTTTACTGGCAGATGATCATAATGGAACGCTTTTAAGTGTGAAAGAGACGAAAGGTTATCGGTGCGATCACGTGGTCACATTCTC
>OZ012693.1:33131963-33134463 GCA_963942565.1 Maea johnstoni | reverse complement strand
TATATATATTTACTATATATATATTTGTGCAAATCCATCTTCGATTGATGCTAATATTGTTTGACCTTGGCCATATTTGTTTTGGTTGGACACAGGCCAGCTATAAATCATAGATTAGTGCGATAAATCTGCGTAGATTAAAAGCGAATACACGCCTCTCTTAATCCAGATTACGACGTCAAATATTCACGACCAAATCAAAGCTAGACAGGTTCTGATAAAAATGATCAGCTCTCAGGAAATTCGTTTATTCCTGTTAGTAATGGAGTTAAGGCTTCTAGAGGAAGGCCCAGTGGCAAGATAGTATCTATATTTGACACACTGTTCACAGAGTGGCCGGGTGCAGACAAATTCTTATCTAAGACAAAAACAATCAAAATGGCCACCAGACTAGATCGAATAGAGGACAATAAGTATTGGATCGAAAAGAAACAATGATAAATGCCCATTATTGTTTTGACCCTAACTGACTCCGCAGTTTTTTACAATGTCCGCCCGAGGGTAATATTTGTACCACAATCCCCCCCCCCACCCCCCCCCCCCCCCCACTACAAGCCTGCAGCACCCAAATAGACCAATGTTTTGTATTCCGCGAGGGTACTATAGTACCACCAAATGAACCAATATTTTTGCTGATTTATGTTTAACAGAATATATTCTTCAGGTGGTATTTGAAAGATAGATGCTAATCAAAACGCCATCTATAACAAGTCTATTAATATGTTGTACACATGTGTTTCAATCATTACTTAGCTATTATCGAAAGAATGAAACTACACACGATAATTGTTAAAAGGTACAATTGGGTGCTTCAAAATTGACTGGTATGATGTTTCTACAAAACGATTTAAACATTGTCAAATAGAATTCAAACGTGTAAGATTATTCAATAACATTTTTATATATACGTAAGTGACAGAATGAGGAGCGATACTCATTTTAAGTAATTTGACCCAATACAATATATCGAGTTTCATGGATGTTATTATATGTACAGTGTGGGTATTTAATTCTTGCACTAAATGCGTGGGTAGCCCGGAAATAATAGACGACCGCATGCCCGATGTCACCCAGATGCATGGATGACCTCACAACTGAACGAAGCTTAGATTTGAAAGCTACGCGAGTCATTGGTGTGCTTGGCTTAATTTTTGACAAGATGTCCATGGGTGTTTGTACAACCAGGCACTGACAGATGCCCGGTATACTGGTGCAGGAATTAAATGTCCTGTACTGTATGTATGTGTAAGTGGGAGTATTAGATTGACCATATATAAGTGTTAACAAAAGCTGGAACTACGACCATGTATTTAGCCATGTTTTACTGAAAATCTCCTAATTGCATGTATAATTCCAAAAATTACATGTTCAGTTAGACATTACAAATTACTATGGTGCTGTTTTGAATTCACTTATTAATAGAGGACCCACTGTAGTTACGCATTCGTACGTGACAATAGTAAAAGCATCTATCAGATCTGCTAAGATGAGTGATATCAAAAATGATATCCGAAAACTTCAGCTTATAATAAGCATATGATATGACACGACTGAATATGCTTAAAAACATGTCACGAAAATGTCAAAAATTCACCTAGTTCAATGAACCAAATAAGTATACATTCATGAATTAAGGATCTACTTCCTGGCAGAGGACAACAATGATGAAAAGCACAACAATACATTTGCGCAATGAAATTAAACACAACTTTTGAGAAATGCTAAAAAGATATATGCAAAATTATGAAATTATAAAAGAAATAACAAAACAGTTATATGCAAACTTTAAACAGGAAGTGGTATTTCCAACGGATGGAGATCCAGACCAGCATTATGTAGAAATCGGTACATTAGTTGTGCCAAAACATTAAGCAAAACTATATTAAAACATGTTACGCAAATATATGCAGATTAAATACCAATCCTAACCAGGAAATGATACCTTTCAACTAATAAAATTAGCCTTGGTTATAAAGGTAGGTAAACAATGATAACAGCATGTAATAATGCTTATGATAAAACATTATACAATAATGGTTAGTTGGCTTACTATGTGCAAATATGAAATAGGGAATACTATGTCCACAAACTAGGTGTTGGACGTTGTGAAAGAGGTCAGTGATAATTAAATCATGTATTTGCACAACAAGCTATTGTACGAAACGCCTGTTACATAATAAAGGCATTGCTAACTAATTACACATTTGAACCAGGAAATGCTACTTCACGAATTGAAGATCTATTTCGAGGGGTACGTCAGCAAAAATATTACGCAAAAACAAAATTCAAAACACTTCACGCAATAACAAGGTGTAAACCATGTAGATCCGCGATAATTGTGAAAGTGTATTTGCGCAATGGACATTATTTAGAACGTATTGAGCAAAAAGTGTAAACAAATTTTAACCGGAACATTACATGTACGTTTCACGTACTGAAAATCTACTTCATGATAAAGGTTGGTTTGCTACCTAGAACTCTAGGAAAATGGTCTAGCTTC
>OZ012693.1:33127582-33131763 GCA_963942565.1 Maea johnstoni | reverse complement strand
CATATAAGGGATATGACATATACAGATACAACTTTATATAAGCAAAAAAAGTGACAAACAAAAGTACAGCTTATATTACACTTGGCAAAAACAAGAACCAATTAAGCATATAGCTGTTGCTCAGTGACTTGGGGTTAAGCGGTTGTTTTACCGGGTACTCCTTTACTTCACCACTTACACCTAACGAGTCAAGATCTACATGCAGCCTCTCTATGGCAAAAAATGTGACGATAGACGAAATTCAAATTCCAACATCTAATAGAATAGAGTTAGAGAAGTCGAGAAGTAGTCCTGAAATGTATTTGTAATTTTACATCCCATGTAATGTGGTCAATAAAGAATTCAATACAATACTAGTAGTTATCCTCCTTGTAAAAAAGGGATACGGCCTGGTATCTGCGAGAAGCCAGCCGTATCGCACAAGGCCAGAGGCCGAGTGCGATACGGCTGGCAGAACGCAGATACCAGGCCGTATCCCTTTTTTACAAGGAGGATAACGAATTTATCATTTTTTTAAATTAAAAAAAAATCATATCTAAAATAAATTTTAAAAAAAATTCAATTTTTTTATCTATTTATCTATTTTTTAAATTTTTATTCATTTATTTAAAAATTCAATTTTTTTTTTCAATTTTTTTTCATTTTTTTTAAATTTCATATATATATATATATTTTTGATTAAACATTTAGAATGGGGATAACACACTCATTGGGATACTAACATTGACAATTAATGAAAGCAATGCTAGGATCCCAATAAAGTCCAGTACACCACAGCTATTGACCAATCACCTGCTAGTATCAGAGTGGAGCTGATGATAAAAAACATTATCATCAGCTCCACTGTGATACTCGCAGCTGATTGGTCAATTGCTGTTGGGTACTGGATTGTATTTCATTGCTTCTCATTAAATGGCAATGTTAGGATCCGGATAAGTGTTTTATCCCCACTCTCAAAGTTTTATCCCACTTCGCCATGGCAACTATGGGTTTGACCTCAAGTTTACAGGTCACAGCCTCGTTTTGAACCCTTGGCGACGAAAAATAAAATGGCGGACATTCCTTTTCACTTTGCCGCCTGACGGATTCTTTTGGCGTTTAAAACACTATTTGCGCATGTTAGTCTGCCAACATGGTGTATACATGAAAATAAAGATGGCAGAAAGAAAATAAGATGGATTTAGGTTGGTAATTTGCACATACATATGAGAAATAATTGCGTATGGTTGGGAGCTGATGATAAATTCGTTATCCTCCTTGTAAAAAAGGGATACGGCCTGGTATCTGCGTTCAGCCAGTCGTATCACACTCGGCCTCCGGCCTCGTGTGATACGACTGGCTTCACGCAGATACCAGGCCGTATCCCTTTTTTACAAGGAGGATAACTAATAATATACTTGCTCACCAATAATATCATAAATACGTTTCTTACTACATACAATATTAGTTTAACATACTTTTGTGCCTTCATAATCGTTTCCTATTACTACCACACTGCCTCCTTTGTTTTATGAGAATCATGTTTATTATTTCGTTATGTTTCTTTCTATTTTATGATTCCTGTTTATTTTTTTGTAGTGAAATGATTTTGCAATTCTGGATTACAGTCAATAAACATACAATGCAATACATTACACTACTCGGCCGTGGGGGAATCCCTCAAGCCGCACTATAACTGTAACTATGACATTATGATACAGTATACAAACATTATTCTGCTCGCTGGACTGGACACTGATTGACCCTGGGTCTTCCTGTCCAAATCTCATCTTCTTTGATGATTTACAAGCAGAATCTTCTATGCATTTTCGCCTACTACGACACCGTAGAGGGTTGTTCTCTGGAATCAATAGCCTATGGGCATCCCCAATAACCCGTCAGCAGCGTCGCCGCTCGTTCTACGCCACACACACTTGTCATTCTGAAGCAGCCCCGTATCAGAGAGACTTGTTACTATTAGCCAAGCCGTGAGGAGGAATCAAGAATCAGGGTTAGATTGACGCATGACAAGTGGTGTTTGGACAACATTGCATCAACGTCGTCTTTGGTGAGCAGCCGTGGTTGCGGTTAACCTATTAACGCTCACATCAACCAATCTTAATCCATTGGCACTCAGAGCGGCCAACACAGGCCTGACTATTTTGTTGATATTTTCCTCACAAAAGCGTTTTTATCAAAAGTATTTGAAGGAGAAATGTTTATCAGAATATTCAAATATTTTGTGAGAATTTGCTTTATTTCCAAGTTATTTTCAAAAGTATGAGAATAGCAGACGATACTTTCCTGGAAACTCTGAGTGCGAATGGGTTAAAGCAGCCTGACAATTTTGATGAAGTCACGCTGGCAAAAGCATATTCGGGGATTTTTTGATAGAGAAATGTTTATCTGAAAATTACGAAGAAGTTCAAATATTTTTAAGAAGTTATTGTAAAAAGTATCATAGATCCAGACGAAAGATTTTGGAGGAACTCCTAAGCATTAACGGGTTAATTGATTGTATGACCCCTGCTGCCGAAAGGAACCTTTTTGTTATATCTTTGTGAGAGATAGAGCCCGAAGAAAGAGGTTATATACCCGAGGTGCTGCGAGGCGAAACAAATGAACTCCCGAGGGAATACATGCGCCACAGCTTCCAGGGGTCTATATGTATACAGGCAACTCTGCTTAATCCGGACTGATGTGGGCCCTTAGTTTCTGTCCGGATTAGGCAAAATCCGGATTATGCGTATAGGAAATATACGTATAGGAAGGCACTGGGACCTTCCAATCTGTCCGGTTTATACGAAAATCCGGATTACAGATGTCCGGATTAAGCAGAGTTGCCTGCACAGCTTATAACGTATTAGTCTGAATTACCACCAATCACAGATCAAGAAGAAATGGCTGAACGGTCTTATTCAAGATGTTTAGTAACGCCCTTATGGTGTGGGTAGCTTAGAGACCAAGGGCTCAAAAAGTGTGCGGTACAGAACAGACATTTAATTTTCTGCACCAGTCGACCGGATTTCTGCCATTGCCTGGTTGTACAAACACCCATGAATAACATGTCAAAAAATAAGGCAAGCATATCAATGACCCACATAGCTTGCAACTCAAAGCTACGTTCAGTTGTGAGGTCATCCATAAATCCATGACCTGGTAGCAATCTTGCGTGCAGTCGTGTATTTTGCCCGGGATGCCCACGCATTTAGTGCAGGAATTAAATGTCATCACTGTATGTCCTGTACTACATACTTTTCAAGGCCTGTGATTGGGCGGAATACAGCCATCTGTGAAAGTCGATGATCAGAAAATATTCGATGCATACATGAAGATGTTAATCGCAATCTTATCACCACTTACCAAAAAATAGTTTTTATTTATCCCATAACCTTATCTAACGTAGTTAATGTGGTATCCAATTATTAAATGCGAATTTTCAATATACACTCTTTTTGATTTTTTGGAATATCTTTGTTTTATTCATTTCCAACAAGCAATATTTCACAAACGATATGGTGTTTGCTTATCACTGTCAATGCCAAGCTTATTAACATCTTTTAATTCACAATTAATTGGTAATAAATATCAGACTTGCAGACGATACTCTTCACGACTTTCGTGCGAATAGCTGGATCGAAATGTTATATATACGTTTCAGTATTAATTAAATAAGCGATGGTGCAGGTGTGAACGGTAGAATTAAAGGAATTATTTTTAAAAATATTTTTT
Source organism: Maea johnstoni (assembly GCA_963942565.1). Lineage (NCBI taxonomy): Eukaryota > Metazoa > Annelida > Polychaeta > Spionida > Magelonidae > Maea > Maea johnstoni. Next base: position 33,128,052 of record OZ012693.1, on the reverse strand, counting down.
CTTCCACTGTTTTTCCAAAAGACAGCAGAATATCTTCCACCGTTTTCCTAAAACAGCCGAAAAAAAGAATTTCCACCATTTTTGAAAAAGTGACCGATTATTAAAAAGAATATTTCGTCTCCAATTTGTTTACAGGCTGGTCCTCTGTCCCCCTTTACCACTTTCAAGGGAGCACTAATTATTTAAATTCAATGGAGAAATTGTACACAATTTCCATCAAAAAGGACCTGTTCTGGTTTACTATACAAATTACCCAATTTTTTCAAGTTTCATGAATTTAACCAAAATTCTTATGATTATGTAGCTGAGGTGTTGCTTGTTCATAATTACTAACTTATTCCCCAACCCTCACCCTGAATGTTGCATATGACCGCTCTGAAATGACATGTGTCAGCATATTTGCATTGACTCATATTTCAGCTATAACTGTACCCAGTTGATCAAAAACCTATTTTATGGGTAAACTATGA
>OZ012693.1:33097582-33122582 GCA_963942565.1 Maea johnstoni | reverse complement strand
GTGTGTCTGTCTGTATTTATGTATGTATGTATGTATGTATTTATGTTTGTATGTATGTATGTATGTATGTATGTATGCATGTATGTCTGTATGTATTTATGTACGTATGTATGTATGTATGTATGTATGTATGTTTGTGTGATGTATGTTTGTATGTATGTATGTATGTATGTATTTATGTATGTACATGTATGTATGTATGTATGTATGTATGTATGTAAAGATGTATGCATGTATGTATGTTTGTGTCTGTGTCGAGGTCGATTGAAAACCTCTAATATATATTTGGTTTTGCCTGAAAAATCGATAAAGAAGTGTATTACATTACCAGAACTCTCTCTAACTTATTAGCACTTTCGTTGACTGTCAGCCTACAGAGCTGATGACACAGACCCTGTTAGAAGCGATGTCATAAGTGGTATAATTTACCAGACCGATGCAAAGAATGCCTAATGAATTTGCGTTGACTGTACAAGCCAATACAGATTACTTTTGTCACAAATAATTACCCTCTTTGACTCAGAGTCGCGGGACTCATCGGGATGTTCCACACCCTGTCGAAAGCTTTGTCAAAATCGTCCAAACCCACGCATCGATCATACACACGCGTCACATCGATAAAAATTCATATAGATTTTTTTTCATTCCAGTATTTTTCTGAATGGCTGCTCACACAATTAAGCCCATCACATCCGAGGCATGAAAAATCATTAATAGTGGGCGTCCACAGGCAAGGATTGCTCTCACTTAGGGGAAAGAGCGAAATAAATCTTCCATGTTGATATTCTCCCTAGAGTTCGTTGATTGGAGGGCGGGATGGGCGAGAAGAGGACGGAGATAGCCAGACACCGGCTCGCTCCTACTCATCTTCAATTCACTTTTCCTGATTAAAGTGAAAATATTACGCCGCGGGAGTTGCTAAAGATATCACGCAAAGATACCATTCAGGGAAAAGGCGTTTCCTTAAAGATGCACCGAATGGATAGAAATGGACTTTGCGTTTATTGACCTTTTCTGCCGGTATTGGCTAAATTGCAAGTATCCAGTAGATGTTGCTTTTGCCTGTGGGAATCAAATAAAAAGACCGTTTTCAATAAGGTGGTGTTAGGCAGTGGATTGCCCGGGTTTGCCGGTATCCTCCACTACCTTCAACTGGCTAGTCATGATAGATGCATATGTTGATATGGTCAAAAGGGGAGATCAACACAACTCCTAAATTGGTCAGCCACCTTGCACGTTAAATACCATGTGGCTGAATATTACCTTCTCGCACACACACACACATATATATATATATATATATATATATATATATATATATATATATATATATATATATATATATATATATATATATATATATATATATATATATATATATATATATATATATGTATATCTGCTACTAAAATACAAGTATGCGGTGGATACATCAGACAGCTCGAATACAGGGGCTACCTTTTGCACACTTTAGAACGTTGCATATGCTTGTTCTTATATTTTTTTGTATTTGTATTTGTATGTTTATTGACTGTATGATAAAATACAAAATCATACATTATACACAACGTTACAATAGAGCCAAGCAAAGGAGCGTCAGCTGGGAACAAAAACATGATATTAACATATTCAAAATAAATACATAGAAAGCAAAGTGATAATACATTTCGTTACATTGTCTTTTAACTCGATTAGAGATTACTATTATTATCTGCTTTTGTTTTGACATTTTTTCTACGTTTTCATATCTTATTGTTTCATATATAAAAAGCATGTATAAGTATGATTTTGTAAAAATATGTGCAGTCAATAAAACATACATACATACATACATACATGCGTACATACATACATACGTACGTACGTACGGCTTAAACGATACTTCATGAACCATCTCCGCCGACTAGAACCCTTTTTTAAAAATTGTAATTGACAAATTGTACCTCATTATAACCATTTGTCAAAGCAGACAGTCCTTCTCTAATGGTCCCAAATGTTTTGGTTGGTAATTAAAACTCTTCCAGTAAGAACATTTAATCTGCTTTGTAACCCTTTTGGGTAGAAGCCCTATCAATTATATGAAGATGAACTAGATTATACAACTACTTTTGCAACGAAGGTAAATATGGTTTGCAATCATAATATTGTATACATGTTGTTTACAAATACTTCCATGTACGTTAACGCCTTTAGTTCTAGACCACTCGGCTATCGGTGCTGGACTATTCACACATATTCATAGGCCTGTGGCAACTGTTTGCTTAGAAAGAATCCGCATTTTAAACTCAGGTTTTCAAATAATTGGTCCCATTTTAGTAAACCGTGATGTATGTACGTGTACATGTATGTTATTGAATCTATCATAGTTAACTATGCCCTGTTTCCTTTAGAGATGGTATGTTGAACCACTGACAGTACTAAAAGGTGATTTGTCTTACCCTCGGCGTCGCCTCGTTGTATTAGCTAATCCGGTGGTTAGTGTAAACAATAACACATACTATTGAATGAGTGACTGCCCTAAGTAAGTACATCACACACGCGATGTTGTTGTCACGTTTTTTGTTTGAGAATGTGCAAGAAATCATTTTCCCCACTCCTTGTTTGCAATATATATGTTTACAATATACCTGTTACATATACATGTTCCTGATAGGTTTCTGAAAGGAATAATAAATATTTCAAAGTGGAATTTCATATTTCTTGGGACATAGTACATCGCAAATCTTCAAGAGGTGTAAATGATAAAGGACACCTGGATTTATATATATATATATATATATATATATATATATATATATATATATATATATATATATATATATATATATATATATATATATATATATATATATATATCAGAAATTCCTGAAACCCTTTACATACAACAATTTATTTCATATCGATTGCGTTTATTATGTTTACAAAATTTCTATATTTTCGATTACTGTCATGACAGTCAATGAGGATTTCACAATCCTTGCGCCTAGCGTATTGAAAATTTCGAGGTGCGAAGTTTTGCCATCAATGACAATAACAAAATCATTCAGTGACAATAACAAAGTCACTCAGCATGAAGAATGGCTTGATACAGCATTTATCGCCAAAATTCAGCACACCACAGACGAGATCAAAGAAGTTTTGATTGGCAGCCGGTATCGTCTCCTGAAATCCCGCTAATAACCTGTCTTCGTCACGGAGGAATTACAGTACTACAGTACAGACATTTATTCCTGCACCAGTCGACCGGACCTCTGCAAAACCTGATTGAACAACACCCATAGATTACATGTCACAAGATAGGAGAAGCACATCAATGACACACGTGGCTTTGTGAATCAAAGCTTCGCTCAGTTGTGAGGTCATCCAAGCATCTACGGTATTCTCAGGAAACTTGGTGGCCATCGGGCGTCCGGTCGTTCATACGCCCGGCTTCCCACGCATTTAGAGCAAGAATTAAATATCGGTACTTTACGACTAATCCCGCTCCTATTGCATCGGGGGCTGCCCCTATAGATGAGTAGTCTAACACAGTGCGCATTGACTGCTTAATGTCGCCCACCAAAAGTCCACTGTTCATGGATTTATAATCTTGGTTCATCTCTGAGCATATACGACCTATCCCGCTCCTACTGCATAGGGGGCTGCCCCTATAGATGGGTGGTCTAACGCATTGCGTATTGACTATCTAATGTCTATCACCATTGACAGCAGGTATCGTACCCAAGAAGTCAACTCTTCCAGGACTGCTACCCTGTCTTCATCATTGAGCAACACTACTTAACACATCCATACTTGCATCGTGAGGCCAGCCCCATAGTTGAGTGGTCTAGGGCAGCTCAATGTTCCTTTCTCGCAATCTGTCTTCGTCGCAGAGTATGTGAATCTCATCCAATCCTTACCTGTACAGCGGGGGGGGGGGGGGGGGGGGGGGGAGGGTTGTGCCCGCAGCCAAGTGGGCTAGTACATTGCACATGGAGAGTTTACCGTCTCTCAGCAATGGAAACAATACATATACATACACACACATATATATATATATATATATATATATATATATATATATATATATATATATATATATATATATACATATATACATATATACATACATACATACATACATACATACATACATACATACATACATACAGTACAGACATTTAATTCCTGCACCAGTCGACCGGACGTCTGCCAGAGCATTGTTGTACAAATACACGTGGGTAGTGGGCAACATGTCAAAATAAGCCAAGCGCATCAATGACCCACGTAGCTTGCGAATCAAAGCCACGTCCATTTTCTTGAGATCATCCATGCCCTGGAAACGTGGTGGCAACTGGACGTGTAGTCGTGTATTATGCCCGGGCTGCTCAGGCATTTAGTGCAGGGATTAAAGGTCGGCACTGTACATACATACATACATACATACATACATACATACATACATACATACATACATACATACATACATACATACATACATACATACATACATACATACATACATACATACATACATACATACATACATACATACATACATACATACATACATACATACATACATACATACATACATACATACATACATACATACATACATACATACATACATACATACATACATACATACATACATATATATATATATATATATATATATATATATATATATATATATATATATATATATAGTCATAACACAATAATGTTTTGGTTATCATTAGTGTAAGCATATTCTACAGAAGAGGCATCGACAAGAAAAAATCACTGTCTCAGGCTCCTGGAAATATAGGTTCATACGAAGGCCCGGACTCAAGCCCGAGCAGCCCGCGCCCTTAAAAGGAATCAATACGCATGATAGAGTCTCATCGTGCGCAAGGCATCATGGGAGTCTCATCGTGCGCAAGGCATCATGGGAGACAATCAACTATATTGTCCGGCAGGGAGTCGTTTGGGCGACAAGTTGTGCGATTATATCTCTGGCTTGGTGATCTTATCAGCTCTTTTGCCAAAATATTCGCATACGTATTGATTAGCATTGATATTAGTGAGACGGTCCTGAAGGCGTATCACACTTTCTGTGAGAGAAAAAACAACCTTGGGGATGGGACATAGGTATAGCAGTTATAGTGTATATGATAGTAGTGAATGATATTTTTAACGTGTGTACATGTGTGGATATAGGATGTATATATATATGGATTTCGTGTACGCGTTGTATCATATAATCTACTACTGGCCGCGCGTGAATCTTGCTCGGTGTATTACTGAGAAATGCTACAGTGCCGACATTTAATTCCTGCACTAAATGCATGGGCAGTCGGTGCATAATGCACGACCACACGCCCGATTGTCACCAAGTTAGCTGATCACGGATGCATGGATGACCTCACAACTGAACGTAGCTTTGATTCACAAGCTACGTGGAATATCTATATGTTACCCATGGCCGTTCGTACAACCCGGCACTCGCAGACGTCCGGTCGACTGGTGCGGAAATATATGTCTGTACTGTACAACTGACTTGTGGTAAGGCTGTGGAACAACCAGCGCCACCAACGGCCGAATATTGAAAATCCATTTAAATCAATTTAGAATATACCCCGCTAAAATAATTCCACGAAACTTTGCATAAGCTATTCTTGTCATATCCCCTTTGGAAATCCAAAATAAAAGGGGAGTCACTGGCTGTCCCGCCCTGAAAGGTGCCGCCAATGTGGCGCTAAATTTGCAAATTTCATTTCTAAAATTGAAATTCTATTTAAAAAATACCCAGCAATAAGAATTTTACGAGACCTTGCACAGGCTTTCATTGTCAGGTCCCCTTTGAATATCCAAAATAAGAGAGTACTTGCGGGGTATATTTAAATGGATTTTCAATATTCGGCCGTTGGTGGCGCTGGCTGTATTCCCCGATCTCGTCTTTAAATGTACAAGTTGAATATATCGTATACTTATGTATATCCCATACATTCAATACAAATACAAATACTTGGCCCCCTCTTTAAACTTAGTAATGCTTTTGTACTAAGATTTTCTATATTAATGATAAAAAGTAAAATCGTCCGATTATCGTATTGGTATTTGTATTCGTATCTTTTATTGACCGAATCTTTTGATTCGAAATTACAAATACAACAATATAAAACAAACATATATTTATAAAATACAGATGGAGATTAGATAGATAATCACTGTAGCTGTTACCATGAATTTCAAAATCCCATTGGCATGACTGAATAGCTGAGCTGTTAATTAAGGAACTTGGATTAATTTAAGTCATGAATTCATTCCTACAGATTATGCCACCGCGTATACATCACGAAGCACCGCATTCACTCAACCTAGACATTCATATTCATATTCATATTCTATTGTAATGTGCACTAGAAATGTGCGAACACATTTTAACCTTGCAACAATACGTGACCTACAGTACAGACATTTAATTCCTGCACCAGTCGACCGGACGTTTGCCAATGACTGGTTGTACTTAATCACGCATGGATAACGTGTCAAAAGAATAAGCCAAGCACAGCAACGACCCAAGTAGCTTGCGAATCAAAACTACGTTCAGTTGTGAGATCATCCATGCATCCATGCCCAGAAAACTTGGTTGCAATCGGGCGTGCGGTCGTGAATTATGCCCAGGCTGCCCACGCATTTAGTGCAGAAATTAAATGTCGGCACTGTAGAATGCCATACAGAGAAATGAAATCATTGTGTTAGTAATACACACTTATTGACCATCTAATACATAGTAATTATGCTGAGAAACCCATCTCATTGTCAACATAAAACATATATATTGTGTTGAGAAAACACGATACGGGTTTGGCTGTGGATTATCTACATGTACAACGAATGCCTCTACGCTTTTTATAGATATTTTCACGATAGAAAAAGTGACGAATTAGAAATCCAGAAAGGCTTAATTGAAGAGGTATATTTAACTTTGGGTGTAATACTTTATTAGATCACGCGAAGTTGTGCGGAGACACTGCTCCCGCGACGGCGCATCAGGTGGAGAAAGATTAGGTCAATCTCACTAAACTCTAGAGACAATTAACCCATTTACACTCGGAGCGGCCAAAAGAGGCCTGACAATTTTGGAAGTATTTTACTTTCAGAAGCATTTTCTTGTAAACATTTGAAGGAGAAGGGTTGATCAGAAGCCAAACAACAACTCTGCTTCAAATAATTTGTGAATATTCGCTTTATCCCAAAGTTATTTTCAAAAGTATGAAAGTAGCAGACGATACTTTCTAAAGGAACTCTGAGTGTGAAGCTGATCACCTCCCCACCCCATCCATTCCAACGGGTTCGTTTACACTCGTGAAGCCAATATTTTACTGGCAGAAGATCATAACGGAACACGTTTAAGTGTGAAAGAGACGAAAGGTTATCGATGCAATCACGTGGTCACATTCTCTCCATGATTTTTTATAACCAGTTACACCTCTAGTGAGAGGGCGCTGTGAGCAGGGGTTGGATGGGGAGCAAGCTCGCAAGATAAACCAAGAATTGGCGCAAAATCGTCAAGAACTACAATCAATCGTTGAGTAGTAACACACGCGCGACTTCTTTTTCTTATTTATTATAATCGGGGAAATTTATAAATGTATTTATAATCGGGAAATTTATAACTGTATCGCATGCTTGGACTTGTTTATCATCAACGTAAATTTACAGCTGCACTACTTTATTTCATCGCTAATTTACAACTGCACCGTTAACTTTATTTGTGATGATTTATCATAAAACGAAATTCCTACTGCCTCTGAAACACTGTTGCTTACTAACAGAAAGAAAAGTCTTTCCTAGTAAACAATTACAAATACATGTATTCCAGTATTCATTTTACGTTTTAAATGTACTCATTTACATGACGTAGCAGGTAATTTGTGTTAACATATCACACCTGTTCTCATCAAGCTTCACTGGCTACCAATCAAATTCCGCATCCAATTTAAGTTCCTACTGCTGGTATACAAGGCGCTAAACGGACTTGCACCTAAGTACATCAAGGAGCTGCTCGTGCCTTATAAACCCAGACGCCATCTACGATCAGAATCAAAGGGCCTTCTGGATGAGCCTGGGACTAGACTCAAATTTGGAGATCGCGCTTTCTCCATTAGTGCACCGAGATTATGGAATGCGCTTCCACAACACCTGAAGGATTCTACATCGTGTTAGGCCTTCAAGAAATGTCTCAAGACATGTGTACCATTATATTTCATTATACCTCACGTGAAGATTCTTGACCCTGGCTGGTCAAGGGCCATAGAGTAATCGTTATGTTATACTCGTCTCCTTAGCGACAGGCTGTGGTCCCTATCAGCGGGATTCATTTGATTCAATGAATCCCGCTGGCCCGAATACCTGCGAACACCCACGGAAATTGCCGACTGTACAAAAGAGTATACATGTATATCCAACATCTCTGAAGTTTGTCAATTATTTTTCCTTTTTGTGTTTTATATTTTGTTTGGTATAATAAAACAAATATGACATCCCTAGGGTGTTTACAACAGGAATGCTGTGTACCTACCGGGTCAAGCATGGTGTTACCTTTCTTTAAAAATAGTATTGCAACTTGTTTGCCCTTTGTTGAAATAAATGGAAAAGACAGCAATATTTGTGCCAAACTCAAATGAAAGATAATTTCTGTTCAGCTTTATATATTTGTATGTAATCTTAAGTCATATACCTATCCAATCTAGTGGCCTGGAAGGTAGGAAGGAATTGTTTTACGTCGCTTTCAACAGATTAGGTCGTAACACTTCCTTCTCTTCACTAATAGTTTCAAGCGGTCTTTCTAATTTTCTGTTCAAGTTTATATCTAAGTGGTTAGCGATGTATTTGATTTTTCACGTATTTGTAACTTCCGTACTTGGTCAATAAATGTCGTAATATTACAATTACAATTGCAGAAGCACCACAGACAGCACTCTACAAAGCCGCACATTTTATAGCGACCAGATTATACCGCTAATGAGGATCTAGCGGATACTCGAACTTACGGCCGCACGCTTGTGAACCAGGGCATCGTAACCACTAGGCGACGGCGAATTTCGTATCAACCCATTCACACTCAGAGTTCCTCTAGAAAGTATAGTCTGCTTCTTCCATACTTTTGAAAATAACTTAGGAATAAAGCGAAAATTCATGAAATATTTGAAGAAGAATTATTGCTTGGGATTTGGTCAATATTTCTCCTTCAAAGTTTTTCCCCCAAAATTCTTTTGTTAGAAAAATATTTCCAAAATTGTCAGGCCTCGTTTTGGCTGGCCTGAGTGTAAATGGGTTAACTTGGGCGAAAAATCTATTTCACTGCAGCAGCCCAAAGTGGCATGACCACCGTAGTTTAAACATTTCTTCTTGACCTTTTCACATCTCTAGCATACATACTGTCTTGCAAAATTGGAACTAGCTCGATGACAAAGCAACCTATTAAGAAATGAAATAGATGCACTAACGTCTTGGTTCCAATTTGTCTTTGCAATACCTCTTTTCCAATAGAAGTATATTTCTTGAGTCAAGCTCAAAGCCCACAACTCTCCCTCAAATAGTATGCGATTTTAATCACATTTTCAAAGATAATATCAAAACAATTTGCGAGGATGCATTGCATCTACGTCTTGAATATGTTTGCCCTTATGCTGCTGGTGGCTAATTTTGCCAATACGAAATGAAGCAAAAAAGCTGAAAATGACTGAAACCCTGGCACATGGATACTCATCCGATAGTACTCAGAGAGGGCTTTCCAATGACTATCAACATGACAGGGTTTAGACTGTTTTCAAAAATCTGTAAGTCCTTGTGCTTTCGAGGAAAGTAGTCCCAGCATAAGAGGCCTGGACATGTGAGAAAGTTGCCAGTGACTTGGGGCTAGGCGGTGGTTTTCGCGGGGTACTGTGACGAAAAACGAAATTCCAAACTCCCAGCATTAGAAGGGTGAATCAAGGCGACAATTCTACCACAGTCTCGTACCACAGCACACAGCAATTGGTGGCCATGCTTGATAATGATGTCGCCTGAGATTGATGAATGTGTCTGCTCTTTTCACATTCTCCTCTCTCTGATGGCCGCTAAGTGTGTGTGTCGAGTTGTAATTACACAACCTCCTACTTAATCTAGCCAGAGTAAACCCACAGGCAGTTAGAAACAATCACTCACTTAGCTCTAGCTTTTTATCGATCTACTTACCCCACGATGTACCTACACACCTATTATATATTTCTATAGCTTAGAAACAATTCTCTGGGCTCAGTTTTTATCGTCACCTAATTATGAGATAACTAGCCCCTTTTTGACGTGACTAGTAGTAGTAGTAGTAGTAGTAGTAGTAGTAGTAGTAGTAGTAGTAGTAGTAGTAGTAGTAGTAGTAGTAGTAGTAGTAGTAGTAGTAGTAGCAGCAGCAGTAGTAGTATAGTAGTACATGTAGTAGAAGTAGTTGTAGTAAGAGTAGTAGTAGAAGTAGTAATAGTAGTAGTAGTAGTAGTAGTAGTAGTAGTAGTAGTAGTAGTAGTAGTAGTAGCAGCAGCAGCAGTAGTATAGTAGTACATGTAGTAGAAGTAGTAGTAGCATTAGTAGTAGTAGTAGTAGTAGTAGTAGTAGTAGTAGTAGTAGTAGTAGTAGTAGTAGTAGTAGTAGTAGTAGTAGTAATAGTTGTGGTACGGTTGTAGTCATAGCAGCAGTAGCAGTAGTAGCAGTAGTAGTAGTAGTAGTAGTAGTAGTAGTAGTAGTAGTAGTAGTAGTAGTAGTAGTAGTAATGGTGGTAGTAGTAGTAGTTGTGGTACGGTTGTAGTCATAGCAGCAGTAGCAGTAGTAGCAGTAGTGATAGTAGTAGTGATTGGCTATGACACTAGGATACAAAATCATACTAGTACATTGTGTGCATCAATATAAAACGTGGCCCAAACGTAATATGATAATATTCATACTATCAGCCATTCAACTGCTACCCCATCACTTACTGATATCATAATTGATTTGTTGTTTAGCGTTATTTTTCCTAACAAAACTTGCATATACAAAAAGTATGTATCAACTTGTTTTTGATGCAGAAACGTAAATTAATAGTCCAACATTTTACAGCAAATAAACGTGCGAATACTGCTACTTTTCGGTACAGATCGACGCATGGATCACACTTGATTATTATTTTATTCACAAACGATATATTATATGTTAGTCAAGCACGCATACATAGATTATAATTAGATGGGATCAATATGGAAATATGTTAGAAGAATATTTCCAATTATATTCCTGTACATCTAATCGTCCGATAGTCGATTTATATATATATCTATCTATATATATATCTATATATATATATCTATATATATATATATATCTATATATATCTATATATATATATATATATATATATATAAATATATATATATCTATATATATATATCTATATATATATATATATATACATATATATATATATATATATATATATATACATATATATATATATACATATATATATATATATATATATATATATATATATATATATATATATATATATATATATATATATATATATATATATATATATATATATATATATATATATATATATATATATATTTGTGCAAATCCATCTTCGATTGATGCTGATATTGTTTGACCTTGGCCATATTTGTTTTGGTTGGACACAGGCCAGCTATAAATCATAGATTAGTGCGATAAATCTGCGTAGATTAAGAGCGAATACACGCCTCTCTTAATCCAGATTACGACGTCAAATATTCACGACCAAATCAAAGCTAGACAGGTTCTGATAAAAATGATCAGCTCTCAGGAAATTCGTTTATTCCTGTTAGTAATGGAGTTAAGGCTTCTAGAAGAAGGCCCAGTGGCAAGATAGTATCTATATTTGACACACTGTTCACACAGTGGCCGGGTGCAGACAAATTCTTATCTAAGACAAAAACAATCAAAATGGCCGCCGGACTAGATCGAATAGAGACAATAAATATTGGATTGAAAAGAAACAATGATAAATGCTCTTTATTGTTTTGACCCTCACTGACTCCGCAGTTTTTACCATGTCCGCCCGAGGGTAATATATGTACCACAATCCCCCCCCCCCCCCCTACATGCCTGTAGCGCCCAAATAGACCAATGTTTTGTATTCCGCGAGGGTACTATAGTACCACCAAATAGACCAATATTTTTGCTGATATTTGTTGAACAACATTCAGTACAGACATACAATTCCTGCACCAGTCGACCGGACGTCTGCCAGTACCTGGTTGTACAAACGACCATGGATGGCATGTCAGAAATATTAGCCAAGGACATCTATGATACACGTAACTTGCAAACCAAAGCTTCTTTCAGTTTTGAGGTAATCCATGCATCAATGACCTGAAAATTGGGTTGCAATCGGGCATGCAGTTTTGTATTTTGCCCGGGCTGCCCACGCATTTAGTGCTGGAATTAAATGTCCGTATTGTATATTCCTCAGGTGGTATTTGAAAGATAGATGTTAATCGAAACGCCATCTATAACAAGTCTATTAATATGTTGTACACATGTGTTTCAATCATTACTTAGCTATTATCGAAAGAATCAAAACTACACACGAATGACACGATAATTGTCAATGAGCACTCCGTGCGTATGTTAAAAGGTACAATTGGATGCTTCAAAATTGACTGGTATGATTCTTTCTACAAGGCGAATTTAAACATTGTCAAATAGAATTCAAACGTATATGATTATTCAATAATATTTTTATATATACGTAAGTGACTGAATGATGAGCGATGCACATTTTAAGTAGTTTGACTCAATACATTTTTTTGAGGTCTCGGACAACCGCAAGTTTCATGGATGTAATTATATGTATGTATGTGTGAGTGGGAGTATTAAATTGGCATGTGAGAAAGTTGCCAGTGACTTGGGGTTAGGCAGTGGTTTTCGCCGGGAAATCCGGTTTCCTCCACTACATATAACTGGCTAGTCACGAATTAGCCACAACTGGCGTAAATGTGACGAAAAACAAAATTCCAAATTCCAAAGTATTAGATTGACCATATATAAGAGTTAACAAAAGCTGGAACTACCACCATATATTTTGCCATGTTTTACTGAAAATCTCCTTATTGCATGTGTAATTTCTAAAAGTACATGTTCAGTTAGACATTACACATTAGTATGGTGCGGTTTTGAAATCACTTATTGATAGAGACCTACTGTAGTTACGCATCCGTAACGTGACAATATTACAAGCATCTATCAGATCTGCTAGGATAAGTGATATCAAAAATGATATCCGAAAACTTCCGCTTATAATAAGCATATGATATGAAACGACTGAATATGATTAAAAACATGTCACGAAAATGTCAAAAATTCACCTAGTTCAATGAACCAAAAAAGTATACATTCATGAATTAAGTATCTGCTTCGTGGCAGAAGACAACAGTGATGATAAGAACAACAATACATTTGCGCAATGAAATTAAACACAACTTTTGAGAAATGCTAAAAAGATATATGCAAAATTATGAAATTATAAAAAAAATAACAAAACAGTTATATGCAAACTTTAAACAGGAAGTGGTACTTCCAACGGATGGAGATCCAGACCAGCATTATGTAGAAATCGGTACATTATTTGTGCCAAAACATTAAGCAAAACTATACTAAAACATGTTACGCAGATATATGCAGATTAAGTACCAATCCTAACCAGGAAATGATACCTTTCAACTAATAAAATCAGCCTTGGTTATAAAGGTAGGTAAGAAATGATAACAGCATGTAATAATGCTAATGATAAAACATTATACAATAATGGTTAGTTGTTTACTATGTGCAAATATGAAATAGGGAATACTATGTCCACAAACTTGGTGTTGACGTTGTGAAAGAGGTCAGTGATAATTAAATCATGTACTTGCACAACAAGCTTTTGTACGAAACGCTGTTACATAATAAAGGCATTGCGAACTAATTACACATTTGAACCAGGAAATGCTACTTCACGAATTGAAGATCTATTTCGAGGGGTACGTCAGCAAAAGTATTACGCAAAAACAAAATTCAAAACACTTCACGCAATAACAAGGTGTAAACCATGTAGATCCGCGATAATTGTGAAAGTGTATTTGCGCAATAGACATTATTTAGAATGTATGGAACAAAAAGTGTAAACTAATTTTAACCGGAACATTACGTTTCACAAACTGAAAATCTACTTCATGATATACAGTGCCGACACTTAATTCCTGCACTAAATACGTGGGCAACCGGGCATGATACACGACCGCATGACCGATTGCCACCAATTCTCTGAGCATGGATGACCTCACAACGGAACGTTCCTTCGATTCGAAGACAGCATGGGTCATTGATGTGTTTGGCTTAGTTTTTGACATGTTATCCATGAGTGTTTGTACAACCAGGCACTGGCAGACGTCCGGTCGACTGGTGCAGGAATTAAATGTCTGTAGGTTGGTTTGCTACCTAGCACTCTAGGAAAATGGTCTAGCTTCTACAATATATTAAGGGCTATTTGAGGAAAGACACTGTATAACATACTGTACAAATATATGTGAATAAAAGTTGATGCTATAACTATGTACCGCTGTATTTTGTAAAAAGGAACAATAAAATGATTAAAAAAAGGTTGGTTTGCAGGCGATTTAAAACGTCAATTTGAACGATATATAACGCAAAGAAAAGGCAAACAGTGTTTGTGTTAGCGAATAATTATTTTTCTCTGATTACAGTGTTACGTCATGGCGTGGGTCCACATTAATTACACAAATTTATTGACACCTATTGTAACACACAAACAGTATTACGCAATGAAGGCATTGCAATATTAGAGCATAGATTAGAACCCACTGCGTGATAAAGGAATATGTAATGTTAGCAGTAACTGAACAAATGTAGTTTCGGAAAGCATTATACAAAATACATTACGCAATACAACGTTTGGAAATTCAATGAGATCTTAACCAGGAAGTGTCATCTCGACTGGAGATTTAAAACTATTTCGTGATATAGATTACCTTAGCAATAACTAAAATCTGTGGTATGCAAACATCTTGAGTGCAACATTCAACCAGGAAGTGCTATATGTATTTCCACTAACTGTTAAAGATGAACTTCGTGTTTGCATGCTGTGTTTTCCGATTCTCCTCATTCGGAAGACACGAGTGTGAAGACACCCCCGGCGAGCACCGGTAAAATAATTCAGAATTAGACCCCTGCCCCTTAAAAATCGTCTGTTCCTCCCCCCCCCCCCCACACCACACTCACACTTCTATCTTCTAAGCATCCCCTAACTGTTAAAGATGTTCTTCTTGTTAGTATGTTGTGTTTTCCAATACTCCTCATTCAGAAGTCACGTGTGTGAAGAAAACCCCGGGCAAGCACGGGTAAAATAATTCATACCTTAAAAATCTTCTGTTCCCCCCCCCCCCCACCCCCACACCACACACTTCTAAGCAGAACATCTCTAACTGTTAAAGATGTTCTTCGTGTTAGCATGTTATGTCTTCCAATCCTCCTCATTCAGAAGTCACGTGGGCAAAGAAAGCCTCGGGCGAGTTTCTTCGCCACCTCGCTTTCGTCACGTGTCGAGAGGGGGACCATTCATTAATTGGCGTCTACCCCAGCGAGGGCATGGATGCAATGACAGATCCTCGACCTTCTGGGCCACAGACAGGATTCTTGGCACATTGTCGATGGGGGAATATAGAGGCTGATAGATCATGTAATAAGAAGCAGCGCTCGTGACAAACTTGATAGTTCAGACGGGGAGAAACTGAGAAGGGCGTTATTTCCTAGACCTTTGGTATAATTAGCTAGTACCTTCCACCACCGCTGAGACACGGTAAGAATATGGGAAATACTTCAAGACATCGGCAGTCAAATAGACTTTCTAAATGCACTACATAGTTCATTATCGCTTTGCGGAAGCTCGTGGGTCTTCTTTTACCCTTTTGTATTTGGCTATTCACCTTAGCCAAAGAATACATTACCGGAAAGTTTCTGGTGAAAAATAAACATCATAAACGTGCCTCCCAGCATTGTGAATAAAGTAAGTGTTAACAAAGGAGTGTGCCTAATCATATATGCAAATCGAGGACCATTAACTTCCCAAATGTGGAGGACATTTCCAAACGGAGAAGAGGATATCGTATGTATTTTCCAGTTTTCTGGTGACGAATTCTTTATAATTATTTGCTTAAAAGGATATGTGTTTTTTCAACTTATAGATTGTATAAATTTAGAGCAAAATAAAAATCTAAGATAAAATACAATTTTCTTTTCAATAGATACTCTCTTGGCGATAAATTTATGGGGTGCAACTACATTTCTCATAGAAAGTGATGCTCTAATACAAGTACACTGTTCAATGCTAATTTTAATTTTGCGTTCGAGGCTAAAAGCTAAAACCGCAAAAATTAAATTAACGCACTCTTTTCCGAATTTATAGTAGTCTCATTTTCAATATCTGCCAAGCTGTTCAAATCCTTAAGTGAAATATCTAACACAGTAAAAGGAAATTTTAAAACCAAGTCAAAGGATCACCTTAGTGCTCAGGCTCATCCTCATACCACACACACAAATGACACAGCATGAAAATAATGCTTCTGCTTTATGAAGGAATAGTCTAGGCGCCTCTTGTACAGAAAAGACTCGCCATGGGGTTACTAGCCAATGTTTCATGAAATTGATTTCATGCGAATTTCATCCAAACAACACATATGCATGTCCTGTTTATCCTACGGGAGTACTGCAGCTTGATTGGGTCAAGGCACTGTTTATATTGGAATAACAAAGCCATGCTTTATGGAGGTCTATAAGGAAGTCTTTGTTATCAGATAGCGTGCTGAACATAGGGTGTTTATAAGTGTGTGTGTGTATATATATATATATATATATATATATATATATATATATATATATATATATATATATATATATATATATATATATATATATATATATAAATATTTATATATATTATATATATATACATGTATATATATATATATATATATATATATATATATATATATATATATTTATATATATATATATATATATATATATATATATATATATATATATACATATATATATATACATATATATATATATATATATATATATATAGATATATGTATATATATATATATATATATATATATATATATATATATATATATATATATATATATATATATATATATATATATATATATACTGTAAATCACTTAAGTATAGCGGGAACAATAATATAGCGATAATAGCGCTCTGCCCATATGCGCTATTATAAAATCCCCGTCTTTATTAAATTCTTAATTGAACTTGCTGCTGCCGTACCCGTTCACCGCTAAACTGAGATCACGCTATCCAGGGCTGTGCCGTAACTGCGCTATATAATGTTCACGCTATATTTAAATGATGTACAGTATATATATATATATATATATATATATATATATATATATATATATATATATATATATATGTATATATATATATATATATATATATATATATATATATATATATATATATATATATATATATATATATATATATATATATATGTATATATATATATATATGCGTGTATGTGGAACATGCATGTATGAGTATACATACAATCAATTTGAGCTCCTCAGGTCAAAATGTATAAGGTAAGCAGCACGGAAGTAGTAACACTGGAAATAACAACGCACATATCCGTTTCCCAGTTACTGTTATCTAGTAGAAATGTCATTTATATTTCCTTGTCGGCCCTCGTGCTAGTTCTTGACTTAGGGCTCCTTATATGTAGAGGCTCTCGTTGGCGTGAAGTGGTTTGAAAAAAAGTTGACGGAATGTATGCTGCCCTGGCGCCGTTAGCCACTTGTAAAGCTACAAGTTGAAGCAACGGTAAATAGCAGTACATTTCGGTCCTTGGAATCGTGTTATGTGTCAATATAGAAATAGAAATAGAATTGAGACTCTAGAACCTTTATAGAAATAGATTTTGATTGTGTTGAAACAACAAGAATAACAAAATTATACTAACATTATCTTTTGTTAAATTAATCTAAACACTGTATATTTTCAAACTTTAATGCGAACATATTTGTTGTTGTAATTATTGTTTAATTTGTTGTTGAAGAAGTTATTATTGCTGTCGTGGTGTTTATTGTTGTTGTTGTTGATGATGATTTTGTTATTGCTGTTGTTGTTGTTGCTGTTGGTGTTGTTTTTGTCGTAGTTTTATTGATGCTTTTGTTAAGGCGAATGGTGCGGTGGAATGGAATTGCACTTTGTATCATGTGACCTTTCTTGGCTAAGATGGTGACTACTTGGATTAAAGAGTAGTGGAGGGAACCGGAGTACTGGGACAAACTACCGACCTACACAAGGTCTTTTATCTTAAAAGCTGACATCTGAATCTTGCACAGCAGTAAGGAGCGCCGAACGGTCGGTTCGACCGCTCAGTTGTGGGGGTGCACCCGTTTGAAAGATGCAAGGCATTGATGTATAAAGGCAGAGAGCAATGGCGATACAGTGGCCTATGGTCTAATGGCATCTGAATACTTGTACAGCAAACAGGAGTTAGACCACTCAGTCATGGGGTGCACCCGCTTGACGTACACCAGGCATTGATCTATACAGGCAGCAGCGCAATGGCGATACGGTTAGACTGCTTAGTCAGGGGGGTGCACCCGCTTGACGTAATCTAGGCATTGATCAATACGGTGGCTTATGGTCTAATGGCATCTGAATACTTGTACAGCAATAAGGAGTTAGACCGCCTAGTCATGTGGGCACCCGCTTAACGGATGCTAGGCATTGATCGATACAGGCAGCAATGCAATGGCGATACAGTGGCTTATGGCCTTAAGGCTTCTGAATACTTATACAGCAAAAAGGAGTTAGACCGCTCAGTCATAGTGGAGCACCCGTTTGACGTATGCCAGGCATTGATCGATACGGTGGTTTATTGGCGGGGCCCTCAGGCCACGCGTATATAGGAAGCTGTTTTGAAATGTTCATAGTCCGGACGGCCATGTTGGAAATCCTGAGGCCGGACTGAATATAATTCTCTATTCTGATTGGTTATAATATAAATGTTTGCCCGGTAAAGCTGTCAACAGAACCTTTGCCGCGGACAATCGTGCCTTCCTTATTTTAATTCAGCATGAAGTTTTCAAATACATAAAATATTTTAAGCGGACATAAAGTATATTTTTCAGTATAGGAAGGAAAATTACTAAAGAAAAAAATTACTATGTGTATAGAATAATATCAGGAGACTTCTTATTACCAAACTGGTTCGTAACCAAACTGATGCGTACCCAAGTAGCTTCGCAACCAAGTGATTTCGAAGTCTCCAGCTTGCGCCCAGAATTCCGATATTTGTTTCATTTCTACAAAAATGATACAAATCTAGTCATTATAAATTATTTTCCTCTATAATGTTAATGTTCTTTATACATCCGGTTCCCTCACAAGTTCATAAATAACTTAGCCCCGCCTTTTGACTATTGATGGTTTGCATCAACAAACGTTCCTGTGGTCTAATGGCATCTACCTACTTGGACAGCATTAAGGAGTTAGACCGCTCATTTATGGGGGAGCACCCGCTTGACGTATGCCAGGCTTTGATCGATACGGTGGCTTATGGTCTAATGGCATCTATATCAATATCTCTCGCTGAAGGATAGAGGTGGGAAATCTCATGCATAACCTTCGCCTGATATCGGTTCTTGCTAACATATTAGGCTTTTCGAGACTTCGGCAAACACGGACGCTCGAAAAGTTCCAGCAATACTCTATTTATGATTCCGACTCTGAAGCTGAAAGCACTCAATGGATGTTAATACGTATGAAATGAGTCTGCTTGCGTAGAAAACGTATTAAGAAGGAAGCGATGTTAGTGGCAAATTCCTGCTCTATGTGATGGTTACTTCACACTCTCTTTCCGTTTCGAATTGATGTTTAACCTCTGATGTAAATAAGGCAAAGCTACAGTACAGGCATTTAATTCCTGCACCAGTCAACCGGACGTCCGCCAGTGCCTGGTTGTACAAACACCCCTGGATAACATGTCAAAAAAATCAGCCAAACACATCAAGGACCCACGTAGCTTGCAAATCAAAGTTACGTTCATTACGATCAACAACACGAGCCAAAGAGTGGGGTGCATAACTTTATTCTTTAACTAAGTTTTCTACCTGAACCAACAATAACAACAAGTCCTCATAGTGTAAAGAATTAACTAAGCGTAGTATACGGAACAAGTACAAATCAAGAGGATACAAAGTATCTTATCATGCAGGGTGTAACTCGGGTGCATGAAGAAAGGGGGGGGTTATAAAATGATACAATGTATCCATCTGAATGGGGTGTAACTCGGTTGCCAGAAAGGGGTCCCCACCGGCTACAAAGTAACTATCTAAGGGCCCGCTGGTGCCCGGTGAATATGAGGCCCCGAGTCGCGCTGAGACGGGCTGACCCCGGTGCGAGTCCCTCGTAAGGTCGCAACAAAGTAACAAGTGGTCGTATGATGGCCGTCGTGTGGGGGTCAGCAAGTCCCTGACAGGATGCGACTAGGTCTGTAGTGTAAAGGGTGGGGCTAAATTAGTTTCCACGGGTCCTGCAAGTGAAAACAAAAAAACAAAAACAAAACACACACAACAACACAAAACAAAATAGTGGGTGGGCGGGTCGGGAAATCTGTAAGTTGACCGCTTGCAGGACGTAGACTGGAGTGGTTTGGACGGAGTAGAGTGGTGAAGCGCTGCGAGATGTGTGTTGGGCAAGCAAGCCCAAATACGTAGATTGCCTGTGCCTGGACGCTGCGAGGATGACAACAGGCCGCCAAAACAACAAGCGCGTGCAATTAGAGAGATCGCGTGCGTTAACCCTTGCCAGCCAAAGTGCCTCCACCTGCCGGGGGTGTGACTGGCTGCATCGAACTGCGGGCACGGTTGGATCGCAATGCCCTGGAATGTACCATTCCCCAACCATTTGTAAGGTCCTCCATGCATCCATGCCCAGGAAACTGGTAGGCAATCGGGCGAGCGGTCGTTTATTATGACCGGGCTGCCCGTTCATTAAGTGCATGAATTAAATGTCGGCACTGTAGCTGTGCTGCCCGTTTCTCAAAGCCCCTTCACACCGAGTATGTGATCCCCATTGCAAGTAAAATTGTTCATAAACGATACCCTTTAGTATCTTAGTGCTAACTAAATAGAACTGCACGCAGAACGAGTATCTTAGACATTGTGAATACTTGATCTCGATATCCAACTAGTGTAATCACGGACACTTCAGGAGTGCGGTGGACGAAGCGAAAGTAACTATCAAAATACCTTAGTGTTGTCTGATACCGAAACAACGAATAATTGAAAAACAACAACATTCGTTTCAGTAATTACTGTATTAGCAACCCATCCTTACTCTTCCATTGCTTAGGCTACTTTTTCCAAAGCACAAGGATGCAAAGATCTTTGATTACCCTCCAAACCCTCTCATGTTGGTATTCATTAGAAAGCTCTCGCTGAGTACTCGCGGATGAGTACCCATTTGACAGGGTTTCAGTCATTATTCAGCTTTTATGCATCGTTTTGTATCGGCAAAATTAACCACCAGCAGCACAAGGGTTAATGTAACTGATTACCCTCTCTAAGCAATACTTGAATAATAACACTAGTGACCAGGGTTGCTTATTCATCATTTACAACCCCAAGATTGTGAATTCCCTAACCTCCATCTCAATCAATTGAGTCTGACAACTATTATTACGTGAAGCAATAAAAAATGCTCCTAAAATGGTAGAGAATATAAAGCTGAATCAGCAACTATACTTGCGTCAAGCAATACAAGTGACGTCATGAATAGTAGATTTGGAATTTGGAATTTCATTTTTTGTCACTTTTTCTGCAATGTTGCGCCTACGACGTGACTAGCCAGTTGTACCTGATGGAAGAAACCGGTGGACCCGGCGAAAATCATCGCCTAACCCAAAGTCACTGGCAACTTGCTCACATGCCCCAGGTGCGATTCGAAGCCGGGCGGTGGAGAAAGACAGCTTGCAGTCAGTGGCAACGCCTTAGACCACACAGCCATCAAGGCAGGGCCTCATAAATAGTAGACGTTATAGGGTTGAACATTCAGTTCGTCCCGCGGGGAAACATGGGTGTCTAGGTACAGTACAGATATTTAATTCCTGCACCCGTTGACCGGACGTCTGCCAGTGCCTGGTTGTACAAGCACCCATGGATAACATGTGAAAAAGTAAGCCAAGAACACCAATGACCCACGTAGCTGGCGAATCAAAACTACGTTCACTTGCGAGGTCATCCATGCATCCATGCCCAGGAAACTGGAAGGCAATTGGGGGTGCGGTCGTGTATTATACCCGGGCTGCCCACGCATTTAGTGCAGGAATTAAATGTCTGTACTGTATAAGTACAATGTAGACATGATTATCATTGTGTTATTTATTGACGTTTCCGTTCTAAGACCAGTCTCAGCACACGTGTAGGGAAACAACGAAACACAGCCCCCCTGTCACAGAGTGTTTAGTCTGACTGTCGAATGACTGGTTTAGAACCTTCTACAACCAATAAACAAAGCCATAGGAATAAAGAATGTTCATCTCCAAGCGCCTGTGGTTAAGGTGGATTGCATAAAGGTAAGGAAACGTACTCAATTTCGCATAACCCTGGCCTGCCTCTCACCCTCAGGCCATATTCAGATGGCATCCCTTGAGGATGGATCACACTGAGTGAGGGTAGTTGGAAGTGCCAACCCCCGTGTGGCAATTGCGTGAACTAAATGGTATACAAAAAGCCCTTACGTACGTGCAGGCATAGAACTATTTTTGTGTCTATGTATCTATCTATGTATCAATCTACGCGTATATATATATATATATATATATATATATATATATATATATATATATATATATATATATATATATATATATATATATATATATATATATATATATATAGCTAGCATAAGCTTAATAGATAGACGAACAGATATAAACGAATGGCGGTGGTATGTTCGCTAGAGTCATGGTTCATCAAAAAATGGGAGAAAATAATACAATTCGAACTTTGAATGACCAAAGGTTTTGTGGACTATCTGTAAAACCTGACATACCTAATATGAAAAGTGACGACAAATTAGATACAAAGCACCCAGTAAAGAACCTCTTCGTTCTTGGTATATAGGGGGTTCGCTATTCCTGGTTTACAGTATAGTCATTCAATTCTGCACCAGTTGACCGGACATCAGCCAGTGCCTGGTTGTACAAACACCATTGGATAACATGTCAATAAAATAAGCTAAGCTCATCAATGACCCACGTAGCTTGAGAATCAATGCTATGAGTTGAGGTCATCAATGCATCCATGCCCAAAAAACTGGGTGGCAATCCATCGTACGGTCGTGTATCATGCCCGGGCATCCCACGTATTTAGTGCAGGAATTAAATGTCGGCACTGTACATGAGACGTGTCACAGTGCTCCACCGCATCTCTGCTAAATGTCAGGTAGGTTTTGATTTGTGACCAATACGGTAGGGCATAAATCATCAACGAACCGCATCGATGTTTATGCAAAGTTCAAGGATAGAAATGCAATACATAATAATTTTATTCACCGTGCGCAACTGTCTGCCTATCATGTGAAAAGGAGGGAATAAAATATTTTGTTTACCTCTGTCAAACATTCTTGAAAAAAATGATACTTCCCGACTTACTATGATAAATGACTTTACGGATCGTTGATAATTTAGTACTTCCTCTCAAAGATCAAAGCTATCCCTTTGACACCATCCACCACCAGCAGTGGATATGCCATTGTCTCATCCCATGCTACCTAACACCGACACAGCTAGCAATGCTTTGGCCCATTAGGCACGTCACGAGGCTTGTCAAAAACAACTCACAATGGCACTGGCTAGAGGCTCGCTCAATTTCTAGCCTGGTAGAGTCAATTGTATATCCTCCTTTCGGGTCTAAGTTAGGATTAGAATTTGCAATTATATATATATATATATATATATATATATATATATATATATATATATATATATATATATATATATATATATATATATATATATATATATATATATATATATATATATATATATATACATATATATATATATATATATATATATATATATATATATATATATATATATATATATATTATATATATATATATATATATATATATATATATATATATATATATATATATATATATATATATATATATATATATATATATATATATATATATATATATATATATATATATATATATATATATATATATGTGTATATATATACATATATACATATACTAGTATATATATATATATATATATATATATATATATATATATATATATATATATATATATATATATATATATACATATATATATATATATATATATATATATATATATATATATATATATATATATATATATATATATATATATATATATAGTTAATACAAAATTAATTATAATATGTATAAAGTAAAAACCTATCACCCTCTGAAAATGTGAATCTGAATCTCTTAACACCTTACTTCAATCATATTCTTTTTTGCTTACATATCGATGTCTCTGGTTCGTCGAAGTGGAAGTGATTACTATTTACTATTCCCACGTCTATTACCAAAATTAACCCGTTCGCGCCCAATTTCGCCTGGATATAAGATACATTAACCCTTAAGACGAATCATTCAATCACTAATTGAAGGAGGATAATTTGTTTAATTCCTATTAACAATTCTCCTCCATATAGTTATTCTCGGATATTTTTTCTGTGAATGATATCATCAAAGTAGACAGGCCGTTCATTCCCCTAGCGAAATGAAGGGTTAACAATCACTATCCCGTTTGTGTTTAATTGTCTAACATCTTAGTCGTTGCTTGGAAATCTCCGCTACAAAGGAA
>OZ012693.1:33072920-33097382 GCA_963942565.1 Maea johnstoni | reverse complement strand
GTGTATGGCATATGAATCTTGGCGTATTGATGCAAGCAAAGTAAATCAAACAAACGTTCGACCTTGTCTGACAGTTCAGGACAGCGTCTATGAATACTAGTATGTGGCATGCTGAACTCTCTCTCTCTCTCTCTCTCTCTCTCTCTCTCTCTCCTCTCTCTCTCTCTCTCACACACACACACGCGCACACACACGCACACAATCTCTCTCTCTCTCTCTCACACAACACACAGACACACTCTCTCACACACACACACACACACACACACACACACACACACACACTCTCTCTCTCTCTCTCTCTCTCTCTCTCTCTCTCTCTCTCAGGGTTGATTAACATCTTTACCAACTTTTGACATGGATTAGCTTGTTTGCTTTTTATTGTTTTTTTCCTTAGAGAGAGGATACATGTGGAACACGTTCAAACTTAATTATTTTACAGGGTGGTTATTCAATTTCTTTATTGATGGGCCGTTATATGTTTTTTTTTACATTTTAATGCAATCAACCACTTGTTGTGCACCTGATTTTTATTTTCAAAGGACAATATATATCACAAAAATAACAAAAATAAGAATAAATAAAGAGAACGCCACATAGGACATCGTATGTACTTAGAAATTTATCTTAAATTTCCAATGTCTGTCATCTTGACCACAAAGTATCCATATTAAAAGTACATACTTATATTGTCCTTTTAATTTTTGGTCTCTTGACCTTTTCTGACACACAAACATCTGATACACACTTGTCTTGTAACAGGAAAATGCATAATAAATATAATAAAGGGCCGTTATATGGTTGGTAGAACCATCGTGAATGCAATAATTGTTTTTTGAAAGATCAAATTTGACAAAAATCTATTGTCTTCTTATTAAAAGTGATAATATCTGTAGGATAACCTCCATATGTTGACGAAGTGGAATTTTCCATTTGTCCCATGGGTGTACAAATTACACGGGTAATCTCCGTAGGTTTTCAAATACAAGATTTAACTTGTTTTACTTGCGAAAAAATACGAATTGGTTAATATCATCATTACGACAGTAGAAATTATCAGCTGCACACATAGAAATACAGTAGTTCTGCTGATCCCACTTTTTTGTGAGAGATCTATTTCTGACTGAAAAGTACTGGCCAGAAACGAATGAGAAACAACTTTCATATCATGGCGTTTGGCATCCAATATACACAGATCCTCTCAATTGTGGATCATATATCTTTTATGCAAGGAGTGCATATTGCTATAACCACTTCTCATTTATATCTCTCTTTATAGGGGCACTAAACCCGGAAATAGATACACATTTATGTGAAAGGAAACCACTTTTTAAGCCATCATTCATTGACCCAAACCAATGAGTGCCCACTGGGCAGGGAGAGTGTGTATTCCAGTAGCCCCATTTCCTCTATGTGAGCAGCTATATTTCACTCATACTCATCCTGCAGGTGCCAGGATGTAACAGTCACCCGTAGGCATAACAGGCTAAATTAGTACGCACGTAGTGTAAAAACTCTTGTTTTTTACTCTGTTTCCAGTTTTTTGGTATAGGTGAATGGACCTGCAGAAGCTGATGATAGCAAAATCATAATGGTGAATTCATGTGCTGCCTTTGGCGGTAGTAATAGATGTGAAAGTGGCAATGGCTTTCACAAGATTCCATGTAATAAAGGGAGACAGACGTTGTGGCTTATTGCACTTATACATGCTTCGCCACCTAATCTAAAGCATGCCCTAGTATCCTGTGACCATTGTCTGGACGAGGATTTTAATGCCAGGTGTGGAGACAGTGCAGACTTCATTGA
The DNA here is from genome assembly GCA_963942565.1 of Maea johnstoni. NCBI lineage: Eukaryota > Metazoa > Annelida > Polychaeta > Spionida > Magelonidae > Maea > Maea johnstoni. The sequence goes on along the minus strand of OZ012693.1, from coordinate 33,095,576 downwards.
AGGTGTGGATAATTTGCCGTTTCGTTCCACAATTGATTTTAAACGCAATGAATCAGGTGATCTGCTTATTGATTTTCTATGTAATGCTGGTTGTGTAATGCTTAATGGTAGAAGTCCCTCTAATGACTTCACTTGTTTTACACACAGTGGTCAATCAGTTGTTGACTATTGTTTAGTTCCCAGTGAATATATAAACATGTACAATGATTTTGCTGTCCATCCACCTCTTTCCCTTAAAGATCGTCTCCGTAATTCTTTCTTAGAGTCCCTTCCTGACCATGCCCTTCTAACATGGTCAGTGACTTTTCCTGTTATTGCTCCAGGAGTCAAAGGACTCCCGCCTAGTCCAGACTTGCCTGGGATTAGCTCAGGTGAGTCTTTCGGTCAATCTGCACCTAAAAGATACAGGGTTGACTCAGTCCCATGCAACTTTTTTTCTAGTCCTGATATTATGTCTAGGATTGACAATTTAATTTCAGAGTTCGATCAGAGGGAATTGGGACAGCAGGTTATTGATACTGTATACGGTAACTTCACTGATCTTCTTAAAAATGAAATGGGTTCTACATTCTCACCTGCTTCTTACTCTGAGCCCAATGTTCCTTCTTCTCTTCCTATACGTTTCCATAAACCTTGGTGGAATAATGTTCTTAAAAAACTCAATCAAGAGAAAAATGCCGCCGAGAAAAATTGGAGACGTTGCACAAGCATAAGTAGCAGGTCGCATTTCAAGGAAGTTTTTATCAAAAAGAGTAAACTATTTAATCGTGAAAAACAACAAGCTAAGAGACGGTACTGGAAGGAGCAACAGGATGAACTTGTCCTCCTCCAGTCCTCAAACCCAAAGTCTTTTTGGGAGCATATTGGTAAGCTTGGAGTAGCAAATGAGAGAAAGCAAAGTATCCCCTGGGAAGTAAAGAACCCAGATGGCTCCATTTGTAATGATATACAAGCAGTGATCTCTAAATGGTATCAGGATTATTCTTCATTATACTCCAAGGTGTCCATAAATAAAGACTTCGATGAAGACTTTGCTCATATGGCTCGTACAAAAGTTAACTCCATGGAAACCGAACTTGGTAGTTTTGTTTCTGATTCATTAGATGGGGCTGGTCTGAATAATGAGATCTCCCTATTAGAGGTACAGCAGGCAATACTTAAAGCAAAAGCTGATAAGGCTCCTGGTTGGGATGCCATTCCAGCAAAAGTGATAAAAAATGAAGCCTGCATCAAATATCTTACCTCTCTTTTTCAAACTTGTTTTATGTCAGGAATAATTCCTTCCCAATGGTTATGTAGTATCATCCAACCCGTCCCCAAACATGGTGAAGACCCATCAGATCCTCTTACGGGATATAGAGGTATTGCTCTTACTTCTGCCATTTACAAAGTATACTGTGATATTCTAAATGCAAGACTTACTCAGTGGGCAGAAGATAATGGAAAGTTGTGTGAAGAACAAAGTGGCTTCCGTAAAGCCCGTAATTGTATTGATCATATTTTTGTATTATCTACTATTCTAGAAAACAGACTTCGGAAAAAAAAGGAAACTTTTGCTTGCTTTGTGGACGCCCGAAAAGCCTTTGATCGTGTTGACAGGGACTTATTATGGTTTCGTCTGATCTCAATGGGTGTTTCAGGTACCTTTTTAAATGCACTTAGGTCCCTTTATAAGGGTGTCAAAGCCTGTGTTCGTATAAATGGTAAACTAACTGACTGGTTCAATGCTGACCTGGGCGTAAAGCAAGGCTGTCTTTTATCACCATGTCTGTTTAACCTGTTCTTTGATAGTCTCTCTGATGAAATCAAGTCATTGCAGAAAGGAGTTCCTTTTGGTAATGAAAAGCTTTCGATATTACTTTATGCTGATGATGTGGTTCTACTGGCTGAAACGGAGGCGGACCTACAGATAATGCTCAATGTTTTATACAAATGGTGTATTAAATGGCGGCTAGAGATTAATGACACAAAAACTCAGGTTATACATTTTCGAAACCCTTCTAAGCAGAGGTCGAGTGTCCAATTTTATTGTGGTGACCAGTTGCTTAAAACGGTCCCTCAATATAAGTATCTAAGCCTTGTTTTTAATGAGTTTCATGATCTGGCGCAAACTGCCAAATCTGTGGCTGCCTCCGCTAGTAGGGCCTTAGGTCTTATTATTTCAAAATTTTATGCTAATGGCGGTATGCCTTATAAAGTATTTACTAAAGTGTATGAGTCTCTTGTTGCACCTGTCATTGACTATGGAGCAGCCATTTGGGGTACAAGGGAATTCAGTTGTATAAATGCTGTCCAAAATAGGGCTTGCCGAGTATTCTTGGGTCTTGGTCGTTATGCACCCAATGCTGGAGTTCAGGGTGAAATGGGCTGGTTCTTACCTATCCATAAGCAATGGATGAGCATCTCTAGGTTTCGCTGCCGACTTTCCCAAATGAGTGAGGATAGACTTCCTAGTAAAGTCTTTAAATGGGCATTAGCACAGAATATCAGAAACACCTGGCCCACTAAGGTGCGAAAACAATTCAAGACTCTCGGTCTTCATAGGCTTAACGATGTAAATGATGTTGTTGCATTCCCAGAAATTGGGCAAGAGCTAAGTGATAAGCTTCTTAATGACTGCAATCTTAAGTGGCAGGCAACATTAGATAGAGCAACTAGCAACAAGTTAAGAACTTATAGATTATTGAAGACTGAGTTCATATCTGAGCCTTACCTGGAGATGCCCATCTCTAGAAAAGAGAGGAAAGCGCTAGCTAAAGTCAGGTGTGGAGTAGCTCCTTTAAGATTGGAAACGGGTCGCTGGGAGAAACGTAACAATATACAGATTCCTCATGAAGAAAGAGTGTGTTTGAATTGTTTTAAAAATGGATTTATTGAAACGGAAAATGAAGAACACTTTCTTGTGCGCTGTCTGCACCCTGACCTCAAAGTACTTAGAGAAAACCTTTTGCGTAAGGCTTGCACAGTCTTGCCATCCTTTATTTATTTAAATGACACTGATAAATTGGTGTTCCTACTGTCCAACTGTGATATTATCTTTTTCAGTGCCAAAACCTGTTCTAAAATGCTAAACATCAGAACAGATGTGTCCCGGACTGATTTTATATGATTATTTCATTTTAAAATTGTATATTTCTCTTTGTTCATATTGTATGGTCTCTCGTAGGTCAAATTTGACCGTCCTTTGTTTTATCTTGTCTTGTATGTATTATTTATCTATGGGTGAGACCTTAATAAAATTTTCTTATCTTATCTTATCTTATCTTTACTACCCAAATTATAAATTGCAATCAGAACTACTTGGTAGAAACGCAAAGAGGAGATACAGTGCCGCCATTTAATTCCTGCACTAAATTCGCGGCCAGCCCAGGCATACTACACGACCGCACATCCGATTGCAACCCATTCTCCTGGGTATGGATGCCTCTGATGACCTCACAACTGAATGTAGCTTTGATTCACAAGCTACATGGGTCATTGATGTACTTGGCATATCTTCTTGACATGTTATCCACTGGTTTTTTGTACAACCAGGCACTGGCAGACGTCTGGTCGGCTGGTGCAGGAATTAAATGTCTGTACTGTACCTGAGCATAGTTCTGTACGAAGTGTGTTTTCCTTCAACTCAGAAGGATCAAGAGAAATAGAAGCAAGATCTTAGTCTCAAAAAGTGTCTCAATGTTTCACTAGAAATCAACTAGATTATGTAAATCTCAATAAGTATTTTAAGAAGAATTACAGTGATACTTGAAATAGAAATATCAAATTGTCCAAAGAAGATTATCAATAGTTCAATAGACTACATGTACACTCGAAGATTTGATAAATACTCTCTCTCTCTCTCTATTTCTCTCTCTCTCTCTCTCTCTCTCTCTCTCTCTCTCTCTCTCTCTCTCTCTCTCTCTCATACACACACACATGTCCAGTTGTTTGCAACAGAGACATTTGTGGTAGGCATCCTGACACACTTAGTACAGGTACACCAGAGTATACTTTCAAGTCTCCAATCTTCTCAGGCTGTTTCTACAATCCAATACCTCAACTTCTTCATTATCTACTTATCTAGTACTTTGTCAGCAACGAAAGTCACCAACTTCCTTGCGAGTTTCAAAGTCATAAGGGTTGGCAAAATTAAAACACATCCATATTTAAGAAGTGGTATTATTAACCCCTTTGTACCGTATGACTATACTCTAGCTGTACGGCCCAGCAACTGGTTGCCCACAAGCATGCCATCACCGGATTAGCTGATAAGATGGCTTCCTGCCTAGGTCTCGAGTGGCTTATGGTCCTTCATTTCAATTTGCAATTTGTAATAATTTTGAGGAAAAAAGAGCTCCCAGGACATGGGATATGTATTATTTAGTACTCAAACAGTCATATAAGAATGTGATCTGCAAGATTGCCGGCCGAGTGCTAGGAGGCATGGGGTCCAGAGTTCAATCCCAGGCCGGGGCAAGTAGGGGTTAGATTTCTTTATAAACTGGGTCAACTACCGAAAACCTTCATTTCTTACTCTTTATTGTCTGTCACCCAATGGGAGAGATTACTTTGAGGAGTTTCATATTCATTTCATTTCATCATTCATGCTATCTGTGCCGTATGCATATACAAAACCACAAAAAAAGCTCTCCTTCTTCTATGTCGGATCCACCTTTAAAAAGGGGGTGCCGAACCCTTTAAAAATAAAAAATAAAATAACGTTATCTGTCCGAGGTTCAGTGCCCTTTTGATGCAATTGTTTCCTTAATACCACTATTTTCTATGATATTTTAAATGACTATTACATCTGAACTTTTTGCTATCGATGTGTCAATGTCATACCCTTTGTATGGTGAATGACATTTTTATAGGTTGCTTTCGTCATAATACATATATTATTTGTACCATCTTGGAGGAGCAGTGACACTGAAAATGATTTCAAACTTTAAAAAGGTTGCACTTTATATACCAACTGAGAGCAGGAATCATCAGTGTCACGTCTAACTCATATTCACCATTGCAACCTAGATTAGAATGAAAAAATTGCCCCCAAAATGTTCATGGGTTCACTGCAGGGATCTGATCATAGATAAGGCAGCAGATATATCCTGTTTCAACAGTTAGTGCCACCTAGTAATTATCTCGGAACTAAAAAAGCTTAGAAAAATGCCTCCTTTCATACATGAATACTTCATTTCATGCATGAATATTAAAATTCCAGGCATGAGATAAAAATTCCATGAATGAAATGAAAATTCCATGAATGAAATGAAAATTTCATGCATGAAATGAAAATTCCATGCATGATATAAAAATTTCATGCATGAAACTTTTCGCACGGGGACGCTCCTTTCCCTTCATTCCAGGAGAGGGAGGGGGGGGGGCTATCGCTTTAAAACCACTTACTCACTTACTTGATCTGATTTGTTAGCCCTCGTCCCTGTATAGTTACTCATTCTCTATTAGAGCTGGGCTGTGGCTGGATCCTGTCACGTGATAAAGGAGGCTTTTCTCAGACGCCATCACTCATCAGAAGAGTCCGTGGCTAATGAAGGCGAGGAACATAGGTGATATATGGTCCAACATAACCCAGGTCACCTCTGGAACTCTTACACATCAGTTTAACAAATAAATAAAACGTAGTATTTATTGCGGCAGCATTAATTTCGCGCTCTTTGTAAGTTTAATAAGTGCACGAAATTAACCTGCGTAAAAATAGTAGTAGTAGTAGTAGTAGTAGTAGTAGTAGTAGTAGTAGTAGTATTAGTAGTAGTAGAAGAAGTAGTAGTAGTAGTGGCTGTAGTAGTAGTAGTTTTATTGGTAGAAGAAGTAGTCGTAGCAGCAGCGGCAGTAGTAGTAGTAGTAGTAGTAGTAGTAGTAGTAGTAGTAGTAGTAGTAGTAGTAGAAGAAGTAGTAGTAGTAGTGGCTGTAGTAGTAGTAGTTTTATTGGTAGAAGAAGTAGTCGTAGCAGCAGCGGCAGTAGTAGTAGTAGTAGTAGTAGTAGTAGTAGTAGTAGTAGTAGTAGTAGTAGTAGTAGTAGTAATGAAGGCGAGGAACATAGGGGATGTATGGTCCAACATAACCCAGTTCACCTCTGGAACTCTTACACATCAGTTTAACAAATAAATAAAACGTAGTATTTATTGCGGCAGCATTAATTTCGCGCTCTTTGTAAGCTTAGTAAGTGCATGAAATTAACCTGCGTAAAATAGTAGTAGTAGTAGTAGTAGTAGTAGTAGTAGTAGTAGTAGTAGTAGTAGTAGTAGTAGTAGTAGTAGTAATGGAGGCAGGGAACATAGGTGATGTATGGTCCAACATAACCCAGTTCACCTCTGGAACTCTTACACATCAGTTTAGCAAATAAATAAAACGTAGTATTTATTGCGGCAGCATTAATTTCGCGCTATTTGAAGGCTTAGGAAGTGCCCGAAATTACACCTGCGTAAAAATAGTAGTAGTAGTTGTAGTAGTAGTAGTAGTAGTAGTAGTAGTAGTAGTAGTAGTAGTAGTAGTAGTAGTAGTAGTAGCAGTAGTAGTAGTAGTAGTAGTAGCGGCTGTAGTAGTAGTAGTAGTAGTAGTTGTAGTAGTAGTAATGAAGGTAGGGAATAAAGGTGATGTATGGTTAAACATAACCTAGTTCATGTCTGGAACTCTTACACATCAGTTTATTCAATAAACAACATGCAGTATTTATTACTGCTCGATTAATTTCGCGCTATTTGTCGGTTTAGGAAGTATGCAAAATTGAACCCGCGTAAACATAGTAGTAGTAGTAGTAGTAGTAGTAGTAGTAGTAGTAGTAGTAGTAGTAGTAGTAGTAGTAGTAGTAGTAGAAGTAGTAGTAAGAATGGTGGTTTATGACTATAGAGCATAAGTAGTAGTAGTAGTAGTAGCAGTGGCAGCATTGGCAGCAGCAGCAGCAGTAGTAGCAGCAGCAGCAGCAGCAGTAGTAGTATTAGTAGTAGAAGTAGTAGTGGCAGTAGTGGTGTATGAGCTCGAGTTTAAAGCATAAGTAGTAGTAGTAGTAGTAGAAGTAGCTGTTGTAGCATTAGCCGCAGGAGCAGCCGCAGCAGCAGTAGCAGCAGCAGCAGAAGCAGCAGCAGAAGCAGCAGTAGTAGTAGTAGTAGTAGTAGTAGTAGTAGTAGTAGTAGTAGTAGTAGTAGTAGTAGTAGTAGTAGCAGCAGCAGCAGCAGCAGCAGCAGCAGCAGCAGCAGCAGCAGTAGTAGTAGTAGTAGTAGTAGTAGTAGTAGTAGTAGTAGTAATATTAGTTACGCCCTGTTATAAAGTTCAATCCGGCCTGATATCTAACCGAAGTCATCCAGATCCCACGAAGACGAGTGGGATCTGGATGACTGAGGGCGGATAGCAGGCCGGATTGAACTTTCCAACAGGGCGTAACGAATTTATCACCTGCTCGTTTATTCTAAGAAAAAATAACAAATACATCTCATAAAATTTTAGAATAACTTTGGAGGTCAGAGCAAGTTTGACGGCCAAGTGGTAATATTGAATTCTGCCGTTGGTTATTGAATTCTGCCGTTGGATATTGAATCTACAAAGTGTGAACGGCTCCAGATCTAACACCTATTGACCAATCAGCATAGAGAATTACAGCAGAGCAGGTGATAAAGGTACATGACTATAAAGCATAAAACCATTGCCTCAGTGTGTGAAGCGATATGATATTTGAACCTACATGTAGACAGGAGAAAATGATCTCATCGCAGATACAGTGCCGACATTTAATTCCTGCACTAAATGCGTTGGCGTTCCGACAGTATGCCCGATTGCTACCCAGTTTCCTTGGCTTGCATGCATAGATGACCTTATAACTGAACCTAGCTTTAAATCGCAAGCTACAATGTACATGTAACATTGATGTGTTTGGATTTTTCCTTGGCATCCTAGCATTGCTTTCTATACAAACAGGCATTGGCACACGTCCGGTCGACTGGTGCAGAAATTAAATGTCTGTACTGTATTTGTTGAATACAGAGATAGGCAATAAGAAACCAGTGTTTAAGTTTGAAACAGGTAATACTCTCATATAGCAGGTGTTCACATTAGGAGGTGTTCCTGTATTCAACCCATAAACTCAGATCCATTCGTTGGAAAACAATTGATAACATGCTTTTAAGTACATCTGATTAAAAATATTAAGGGCATAGTCATGATTTATCAAATGATTTACCCCAATTTCCTCTACCATTTTTCAAATTCTGCTATATCGGATATTAAACATTGTGATTATGTTTTATAGGTGAACGATTCTTTTTCAGTTACTCTTGATTAAGTTACAATTATGTATTACGTTGACAGGGGGGGGGGGGGGTGAAGCATTAGCCGCTGTTAACCAATTATCGCGAGAATACAGAAAGCAATGATAGGTAACAAATCTCAATTCATCTGCAATAGCAGAAGACTTTCCACGATTGAGCCATAATATGACAAAACTTGGAAATGATTTGTTCATAATTTGAAGCCGCTAGAATATATTCTAAAGGAATGAATTAGATGGAACTTATTTTGTCATAAAACAAATTCTGCCATTTAAACCTAAATCTTGATTAGTCTTCTTTATCACGTGAAAAACTTTATTAACTTTCTGCAGCATGCGTATTGCGCATGCGCCGATCCGACGACCCAAATACTCAACTAAGTACTACATAGGAACTTATTGGAAACCCATTTCTGAGGATTTGAATAATAGAAATGGACAGTTTTTACCTTGATATTTTATCTTTAGATAAGATTATCTAACCTTTCTCACTTTAAATATACTCTTTTGAGCATCAACATTTCTTCGTTGAGTAATATAGTATAGTATAGTATTTATTGACTGTATCTACAGATACAAAACATACATTCATACAATTTTCATCAGGTGGTAACAAAAATAGAGCAAAAATATATAACATGTTCTGCTGTTAATTGACATTCATAAATTGTATAACACGGAAGTATTTGTGATTGACCATGTTATACCATGGTAACCGGATCCTATTAAGGTGGATCGCTAGTGTGGTGATTAAGGTAGCTACCCAATGCCTTTTCTGCTTGATATAGCTTTTTTGTACATCGTGTTTACAAAAACACCAGATATACTCCAAAACCATAGCATTTCATTCTCTTCCATTCCGGGGATCCTTCTTCCTAACAGGAAATATGGGATCAATTCTACGTTATTTTCACATAGCCTTTTTGCATTTGGGCATATTTCATATATTTCATCGAACATTTTGCATCTTTCCGGGTAATAGAAAGGGCATTGGAATATAACATGTAGAATATCCTCTACGCAAAACATATCACATTGAATACAGGTTTTATTACTCATAGACATACCTTTTAGTCTGTAATCATCTTTCTTTAGTAGACTAGCATGGCATACAATTTTGCTCATGTTTTCACACATACCGATTAGACGGTGGTCCAAATCGCTTAAGTACCACCATGTAAGATACCTTGTATCTCCTATTGTAAGGGACAAGAGGTCATTTTCTTTGAGGATAATATTAGCTGCCCTCCAGTTTGAGTCCTCAAGTTTCCAGGCTCGCTGCCACACCAGATTTGACCACCTCTTTTTTGGTGACACAGGCACTATGTTAAAGGTCATGTCTTTAATTACACCATATAATCCAAATTTAATGGCGATTTCCAGGATGTCAAAAATAATGAATACAACTATAGCAAAACCATTCCACAAATGTTTGCTATTACTAAGTGAATATTAGATATAACAAAATCATTTACAAATATTCTTAAATCAATTTAATTAGTCAAACTCACATATATATTTCCAAAATCAATAAATGAATAAAGAATATTGTAAAATGATATAAGCAGTGATGTATAACAACGAGCAATAGTCACAATGCCCTAGACCACTCGGATATCGGGACAAGCCATACAGTGCTGACATTTAATTCCTGCACTAAATGCGTGGGCAGCCTGGGCATAATAAATGACCGTATGCCTGATTGATACCCAGTTCCTTTGTCATGGATGTATAGATGGCCTTATAGCTGAACGTAGCTTTGATTCGCAAGCTATATGTGTCTTTGATGTGTTTGGATTATTTTTCTTGACCTCTTAGCATGGGCTTTTATACAACCAGACGTCCGGTCGACTGGTGCAGAAATTAAATATCCGTACTGTAGTTGAGTTAAGACAAGCAGTCGGTTTCCTATGCTCTATACCTATGCCTCGAGAGCTGAATGGTCCAGGGCTTTCCCACTAACCTCTTTCTGCCTCTCAATACTTCCCGGGTTCGGGCCCTGCGTGTGAGAAAGTGCAAGTGATATGAAACTACAGTGCTGACATTAAATCCCTGCACTAAATGCCTGAGCAGCCCAGGCATAATACACGACCACACGTCCAGTTGCCAGCAAGTTTCCAGGGCATGGATGCATGGATGATCTCACAAATGGATGTGGCTTTGATTCGCAAGCTACGATGGTCATTGATGAGCTTGGCCTATTTTGATATGCTATCTATGTGTGTTTGTACAAGCAGGCACTGGCAGATGTCCGGTCGACTGGTGCAGGAATTAAATGACTATACTGTAGGCTGTGGTTTTCACCGCATACTTGACTCTGATTGTCTCCATAATCAAATTCTGGTCACGATTTAGTCATAATATGGCAAAGTGACGATAAAATAAATTCCGAATCAAAATCAAATCCTCAATTTCCCAATTTGCTGGTTCGTGTTAAAGAGGGATTTTGTGTGAAGTTGTTTTAGAGAGACGTAATCTGCAGGACGTAACCTGCGTAAATTGAACATTCAGGGTCTGCCCCGATAGCTGGGCGGTCTAAGGCATCCGCTGCCTCTCAACACTGCATGGGTTCGCCGACACGGCTAAAGGTAATGCGAGAAAGTTGACAGTGACTTCGAACTAGTAGGCGTTTTAGTGGAGTATTTTAGCTTCCTTAACTATTTCAACTGGAAGGGATGATTGCATTGCCCTAGAATGGTAGATAGAGCAACGAGAAACAAAATTTCAAATATGAGCAGTATTATGCTGAGATTCAGTGGACACTTCATATATTTGAACAAGAATGGTCAGATCTAGTTCACATTTTAGGGTAATTTTTGGAAATAGTATCTCATGTTGACGAAATGTAGGGTATATCATTTACGATAGTTGTCTCTTAGTCCATAATCCTCCATTTTCTGTAGAGAAAGATGCATTTGCTTTGTGTTATTTGTACCAGTATGTTTTTATGTTTAGATGTTGTAAGAAATAAAAAAACATGCGTTTTGCAGAAATTAAAAAAAAAAAAGATTTCCAAATTCCTAATTTACTGCGGAAAATAACAGTGTGAATGTTCGCGGGTTCCTTTCTCTTATATAACGGAAAATGACTGCCGGCAAACAATGCTCAATATACGCAGGTGTTTGAAGTTCTGTATTTAGTTTGTCTGTTACGATTTATATCGCTTTGTGTGATTAAGGTCATGTAGCGATGAAATTGAAACCAGTAAACAAAGAAGATTTTTCCCTCTCTTTTTACGAGCAGTGTTCATGTTTCATGATTATACCCAATTTGCATTTTTATGACATATGACCATACGCTGATGAATACATTTCAAAAGGATGCAAGTCCAAAATATCATTGATAGTTTCTGTATAATTGCATGAGTGATCAATTATGATTATATTATTCTTGGTAAAACGAATTTTAAGTACAGACTTTCTTACGAAAACCTATTTTGAAAATAGCCAATTTAGCTGCAATTATTGGCTGTTGGTTTTCCTTGGTAGTAAAATTCTGGGTCGTTGATTTCATTTACGACGTTAAGGTTGCTATGTCAAAAACTATTCTACGGAAAGGTGCAATCTCCACAATCCTTAAATAGTTAATCTTATGATTAACTCTTAACAATATTTTCCCCAAAATATGTGAGTCCTCCTATTTGGTGTCGTAGCTAGGTCAAACGAAATTTGTTATTGTAGTTGTTGCCACAATATCGGAGATATCATCAAAAAGGACAATGGCGGACTGATATCAAACAAGATACATATGTGTCGTGGGTTAGACATCGACAGATTTTCCCTTAACCCTTCCAATGCTGAGGCTACTTTCGTCCAAAGGATAAGGACGCAAAGATTTTTTGAAAAACATCTTAACCCTGTCATATTGGTATTCATTGGATAGCTCTCGCTGAGTACTCTCAGATGAGTACCCATTTGCTAGGGTCTCAGTCATTTTAAACTTTTTTTGCATAATGTTGTATTAGCCAAATTAGCCACCAGCAGCATAAGGGTTAATATGCAGTACACGTGGCGATTTACCATGCAAACTGCTTTCGCTGTACATTACTTTGCATGCAACTCTACTACTGGGAAGTGTATGAATGAATGGAATACTAGTGGGTGGTTGCAGAGTAGTGTTATGTTATTCTCCATATCAAAATCTCAATAACAGTGAGAGTGACTGGAATACAACTATTTATTTCTAGTTTTATTCACTCTTCCACTTTTCTTTATGAAATATGGCTATAACAACATGTTTCTCCCAGAACTGGAGCAATGCATTGCTGGGGTCTGCCTCCATTGCCGAGCGTAGCCTTGGGACTAATCGGTGGTTTTCTCTCGGTATTCCAGTGCGAAGAAGAAACGAAGAAAAAGAAAACTGCTGTTCGTAGCTTCACAAAATCATGACACGTTGCATTCATAAAGGTTTAAGTTGAAAGTCGCCGCCACGACTCTGTTTCACTATTCAGCCTGGAATGGCAGAATACATATAGCTATCGTCAATAAAATGGGATACTGCAGAGAGAGAGACAGAGAGAGAGAGAGAGAGAGAGAGAGAGAGAGAGAGAGAGAGAGAGAGAGAGAGAGAGAGAGAGAGAGAGAGAGAGAGAGAGAGAGAGAGAAAGTGGGAGAGAGTGTGTGTGTGTGTGTCTGTGTGTGTGAGAGAGAGAGAGAAATAGAGAGAGATTGTGTGTGTGTGTGTGTGTGTGTGTGTGTGTGTGTGTGTGTGTGAGAGAGAGAGAGAGTGTGTGTGCGTGTGTGTGTGTGTGTGTGTGTGAGAGAGAGAGAGTGTGTGTGTGTGGGTGTGTGAGAGAGAGTGTGTGCGTGTGTGTGTGTGTGAGAGAGAGAGAGAGAGAGTGTGTGTGTGTGTGTCTGTGTGTGTGAGAGAGAGAGATAGAGAGAGAAAGAGTTGTGTGTGATGAGAGAGAAAGCGAGAGAGAGAGAGAGAGATAGAGCGAGAGAGAGAGAGAAGTGTGTGGTGCGTGTGTGAGAGAGAGAGAGAGAGAGAGAGAGAGAGAGAGAGAGAGAGAGAGAGAGAGAGGGGTGGGGGGGGGGGGGGGGGAGGGGGAGTTTTGCTTCTTGCGTGTTGAGATATTCAAAGTCAGTTCCGGGAAACGAAATACCACGCCTACATTCATTCCATTTGTAAGGTTGTCAACCCACACAGCAATGTGGGTGGGGGAGGGAGTGAGGGGATGAATGGTAGGAGAGTACTTACCCTTGGCTGCGACAATACAAGAATGAGTGGTTGTGAATTAGCTAGACATGTGCTATTGTATCAAGAGTCTGGACTCCTTCAGAATGGTTGATAAAGGGCCAAGCGCAGTAGGGGGATAAAATGAAGTGGACTTCATAACCAGCAGTGGGAGGATGCGGAGTCCCAAACAACAGCCAATGACGCCACTCTACATGTAGGAGGGGCTCCGTAACCCTTACGCTGCTGGTGGCTACTTTGGCCAATACATGATGATGCAAAAATCCTGAGAAATGACTGAAAACCTGGCAAATGGGTACTCATCTGAGAGTCCTCAGCGAGAGCTTTCCAATGAATACCAACATGACAGGGTTTAGATGGTTTTCAAAAGTCTCTGTGTCCTTGTTCTTTGGACAAACGTAGCCTCATCATCGACAGGGTTAAGGTGTTGCGAGACACAACCTTTAAGGATGCGATGCTGTTGCACGGCAGCAATCCCTCAGTGGGCAATGCGCTAGACTTTAGAAACCATTGAGGCAGCCCCTGAAACACGTGTGAATGAAATGCAGATCTCCATGTAATCCAAAAGACTCCAAAACCGAGTTATCTAAAGCCATAGGTTTTAATGCTGGTACTATTATCTGCCAGATATTTATAGTGAGAAAATAAAGAGCAAGCAAGAGCAAAGAAAAAATATAAGAAAAAGACAATCCAGATTCAATTTTCATCTGCCCCAGAAACACGTGTGGATGAAATGCAGATCTTGTTCATGTGATCTAAAAGACTCTAAAGCCGAGTTATCTAAAGCATAGGTTTTAATGCTGGTACTATTATCTGCAAGGTATTTATAGTGAGAAAATAAAGAGCAAGCAAGAGCAAAGAAAAAATATAAGAAAAAGACAATCCAGATTCACTTTTCATCTTTCTTTATTTCCCAGATTAATGTATCATATTCCAACCCAACATAAGTGTTTCTTAAGACTGTATTTTGTATGTATTTGTATGTTTATTGACTGTATCAAATATACAAAATCATACGTATACAAGACATATTATGCATATAATGGTAAACAAAATATTCAAATATAAGGTACATACAATAAAGGACGAGTTAAAACAATTCAAAAATTATAACCTAACACAAAACGCAGACTACGTACACTCTTGCACTGTTCACATACAGAGATTGCTTTCACATTTTTCTAAATACTGCAAGCGACTTCTGTTACGTTTCACATTACCGTTTGTTACCACAAAAACGGTTTCAACGTTCGAGTTGGATTTTGCCAGTAGGTGGCAGTATCTCCTGCCTATTACAGCACTTCTGTATATATTGCGTATGTGCTTTCCTGAGATTAACCATACTCTCGACAACATTTCGTTGAATTCAAATCCTTCAGGTTAATGCCGGTACATGTAACACACTCAACATAACCCATCTCCTAGTTTAGCACTCGTGTCTAGAATTTTATAAGCATTTGATTTAATAGTTGACATATGCAGGCATCAATCATATAATCCTTATATTAGTGTTATGCATGGTTTTTGTGTATCCCACTGGATTTCATACATGTACGACGTGAGGCGTTTAGGATCCGTGCTAAGTGTTAGTGTTGTTTTTTTGTTAAATATGTTTCGCGTCGTGTTTATATTTTTTGTACTTGTAATTTCGTGGTCAATAAAGAATACAATACAATACAATAAATACAATACAATGAAAATAGAAACTTTTCCGTGGAAATGACCACCCTATGTGTTATATTAAATAACGGGAAATAACTGTATAAGTCTTATAAATGTGGTTAACCGACAAAAGAAATGCGGAAGGGACTTTTCTTATACATCATCTACCCATATTTGCTGATATCAAAACAGTCAAAACAACTCTGAAATGTTCAATTGTCATTCTTGTTTAAGACGATTTTTCAATCATAAGTACCTTTGTATGTTAATGAAAATGAAGCATGCTCTCTCTATTAAAATGTACTTTTATTCAGTAAGGATCATTTAGCTAAGATTTCCAAGTGTGAGATACCTGAATACTGTAAATCACTTATAATGGCGTGAACATTATACAGCGCAATTACGGTACTGCCCTGGATAGCGTGATCTAAGTATAGCAGTGAACGGGAACAGCAGTAGCAATTTCAATTAAGAATTTAATAAAGACGGTGATTTTATAATAGCGCATATGGACAGAGCGCTATTATCGCTATCTTATTGTTCCCGCTATACATAAGGAATTTACAGTATACCATATGTAGTTTAGTAGTTTCCAGGCGAAGTGACAATGAAGATCAAGTTGTGTTACTGCATATCTAGATGCCTCCCTTGTGAGTCGTACGTTGATAATGATCTTTAAAATATTCACCGGTAATTCATCAACGGCTGGCCAGGTCTACACGGAGTGAGGCGACCCCTGTCTAGATGCAACTCTCAAGCAGTGCTACCAGCGTACCTCTGTTTACAAAGCACAGCATTTAAAGCCATTACTACTTAAAGGCACGAGTGCTTCAACAATTAAGAATATGCTAAACCTCGACAGTTGCCCACTGTGTCTAAGACAGAAACGCTTTCTTACAGTTTCGCTGGAACCTTCAATTTGTTAGTTCGTTTATCGTCATTTTTTGCTACTTTTATATTGGGCTAAGCCGTGATAGGCAAAACCAAACTTGTTTCATGCTTTATTCAACATTTAAAAGGCATTATGATAATACATAACGATAAGTAGGAATAAACAGAAAACCGGTAAAACGATCAGCGATGATTATTTTATGACTACATGGTGTATATATCCAATTCTCTGCTTTGTATTTCCATTATCAATAATAACGCTCTCGATGATGTATCATATCCAGAGGGATGTCATATTTGTTTTATTATACCGAACAAAATACAAAACACAAAAGGGGGGAAAATCACCAACACCAAAGATTTTTGATAAATGCTCGTCGTCTGCCTTGTTGAACTAGTTTCACCGGTAGGTCACTCGGCAAGCTTCGTGTGTGTATTCTTCGGACTAGCGGTAACTAAACAATTAGCCTATGTAGCTGTTGCTATGAGCTAATTGATTAGCCCATTAGCTATTAAGGAAAACAGCCTGTCGCTAAGGAGTGAGGAAAACATGACGATTAATCCATGGCTATACTTGACCAACCAGAATCAAAAATCTTCACGTGAGGTAAAAATAAACTAAAATATGTATCTTTTTGCAACGATAAAAGAAATACCCAGTTAAGCATCTAATGAAGGGGAAAATTGTTTTCCAATGCAAGATGTATAAAATATCAATGAGCTTTTAGCATATTACTACAAATATATACCGATAAATACAAATAGAATTTGTGCGCGAAACTCAAAAAAAATGGATAGGGCTCCAAATCAGTATACATAATTGGCCTAATTTTACACAAACGAAACAGTAGTTGTTCATAGTCCGTATTTTCCAAACGGTGATGTTCAGAGGAACCTCACATTTGGTCAACGTCTTCTGAAACGATTGGCAATTTATACATCGATGCTATTTTCTGGAGTTCGGTGATGCTCATTGTAAACTTTGATATCACTCGAATCTGCTTTTAATTAGTCGTTTACAGTCATTGCAGTTTATTTTACAGCCAAGTCAGAAATAAGCGCTTTGGCCACGGGCAATACCGTGATGCTACTTAGTGCCGTTGCAGAATAACAATTGATTGGCACAAACAATAATGGATATTTTAGCACCTCTGTAGGCAGGGTAAAGGATTCATGAAGGTGTAAACCCGCCAGACCTTTGCTTTAGGAGCAGGCATCCACTTTCCTGTGGCTATGAATATTTTTGCAGGGCAATGCTGTGATAATGAAGGTATGATCGGTATTGCAGGAGGCCCAATCTGCACTACGCGCTGCAATTTTGGTCAGGCTTATATATACTTTAGCGTCCGCACATGGTAGCACCAAGATATCTTGTTTGGAAAGTTACAAGAAATTCGCCAGATACACTTCGGCAAACCAACCAATTAATGCTGATATCTATATATCTGTCTGTCTGTCTGTCTATCTATTTAGCTGTCTTTCTATATATCTATCTATCTGTCTATCTATCTGTCTGTCTGTCTGTCCGTATGTCTATCTATCTATCTATCTATCTATCTATCTATCTATATACGTACCTAACCACTCACCCACCCATTCATCCAACCATCTGCCTGTCTGTCTATCTACCATGTATGTATGTATGTAAGTATGTATTTATGTATGTATGTATGTATGTATGTTTGTATCTATGTATGTATGTACATGTATGTATGTATGTATGTATGTATGTATGTACGTATATATGTATGCACCTACATACGTATGCATGCATGCATGCATGCATGCATGTATGTATGTTTATATGTGTACTTTATGAATGTATGTATGTAAGTATATATGTTTATGTATGTATGCATGTATGTATGCATGTATGTCTTTACATGTATGTATGCGTGTAAGCACACACGTCATGATATCTACTACTAATTGCGCATGTTTGCCAATGTGCCACTTGCCACTGTATGTATGCCCTGTTATATTTGTAGTAGGCGTCGTGATGTATATAGATAAGGTCACAGCGACGAACCTCTTTCCTAATGGCAGGAAGTGGAATACTGGTATTAATCATCTAATCGCGTATCACAAGATATTAAATCTCAAACCATTTCCGGTCCCTGGATGTATTTGCATTTGGAAAGTTGAATGGCCAGGTTTTGAATGTCCTTCAAAATCCTCATCCTTGCCACAAAAAGGCTATTTTCAACTGCAAGTTAGACGGTATATTTCCTCTCTTTACCAGGTTAAATATGACGTGAGGCAAATATTCTATCAGGAGAAATACATAGCAAAAATAAAAGGGAAAACTGGCAGATTTAAAGAAAATGGGCTTAACTTATGCAAGAGTGGATAAAAACGTATAAGGCAATTATGTGTTTCACTTGTTTCTCTATCATTTCATTCCATAATAGGCTACACCATTTAAAATCATGCTATTTTCACAGCATATCGTAGTGATATAATGCTATTTAAGTAATATTGTGAACATACATGAAAAGGCGGCATCTCCTTGATAAATATAATTGTTATACCTCACCCTATATTAAGAGTCATTTCATAATTCCCCCTATCTGTCAGAAAAGGTGGAATAATAGCACAAGCAGGTGAATAATTTTGCCAGTCAATAATCTACCCTATTCCATGGTTCAATGGTGGTTGGGCGCTTTTGATTCATAAAACAGGATAAAAATTGTAGTGGGCCAGGTGACAACTTACTATCAATAAAAATAAAATTACTATGATATTAGCTTGCCGAAACATTTATCAGGTGGTTATAAGAGTTCTTCAATGAATATGGCGAATTCAATGATAGATTTAAGTATACTGTATGGTGCACCGGGTCACCTGTTCATCAGACCGGTTTATTAAATGAATACAGTTTTTGCTGTCTGCATAATCGGAAACATGCAGCTGGCAAAGATGGTTATTGCTGTTTTATTTGCTTGTTGGGTCCAACTCAAGGAAAAAGGTACAGATCCATAACAGGACTAGTTGATTCTATATGATTCTCTTGATTTTATTTTTGAAGCCAGGATATTTTCAATGAAATTTTGATATATTATAGTATTGAGCGATAATAGAGATTAGAGTGAATTTTCATTCAAAAGATCGTCTGCAAAGCAGAGCAGCTTGGAGCACAGCATATTTTCAAATTGTCTCGGTTTGGCAGTGCTACCAAAGAAGATATTCAAGATTTGCATGACCAAAAAGACAGTTTAAACACCAAAAAATCAGTTAATCATTCTGTTAAGGTTGTGAGGGAGTACTGCAGGGAGAAAGGCAGCAATGTTGAGTTTGAGAAGTTGGATCCAAAGGAGTTACATGAGTATTGGAGTTATTCTATGTTGATATCAGGAAGAAAGATAGCAAACTCTACAAGTCTAGTGCATTTAGCCTTCATATTAAAGTGATTATGGTATAATTGAAGTAAGCTGTAGATGAGAAACTATGATATTCATACATTTTGTTATTACCCTTCATTAAAATTTTGAAATCAGCTCTTTTCTTAGGGCCGTTCCATTTAAAAGTGTGGTGGGGTGGAGGAACGGAAGGTAATTAAAAATTCGACACCCCCCTCCCCCTCCTGCCAGAAATCATATATACTCTAATGGTATAAACTAATTCAGAATTCGGCCCCTCCCCCCTTCAAAAAACCTTCCGTTCCTCCTCCCCCCCACACTTTTAAATGGAACAGCCCTTATCTTATGATTTTGCCCCTTGTTGCAAAATGTTCGGTATAACAAAACAGTTATTGCCTGGCTTGTTGGTGGATAGTGCAGATTATCACCCCGAGAGGGAAATAATTCCTTCTCGGGGTGATAATCTGCACTATCCACCAACAAGCCAGGCAATAACTGTTTAATAGCACATAGAGTTTAAGAATGAAATAAAATTGTACTTTACCGAACTGAACGAATGACAATTTACTGTTTTTCACTTTAGCAGTTATATGTTTCTGTTCTACATGTATACTTTGTTTATATTTATTTTTCACCTATTGTATTTTTGGATACCACTTTCTTTTAATGATTTATTATTATGTATTAGTAATTTTATAACGCTGCTTATGGTCAATAGACATTACATTGCATTACTGCATGGAACGAAAATATCAGAAACGTTGTATTTGAGGGAACGCATAATAAACCTATTTACACTATAATTTTCTTATGATTAGCTTCAGAATAAGTGTCACCGAAAAATGAAAAAAGACACTACAATATGGCAGCGTCATGTTAGCATGTTCCATGAATAAAAAAAACTTGTAGCTGCCAACGGAAACAATTTGTCGCTCCAAAACAGTCCGAGCGTTTCTCAATAGAAACGTTTATTCTTTCACATTTGGTTACTCTAGATACTAAATCTTGTGAATCTATCCACGGCAGAACCAACTCTCACTACTATGTATTGTTTTATTTTCAACAATAAACGAAGGCTCTTGCATGTATGTGCAAACCTATGGGAAAATAGTTTTTTTGGATAAGGCTTAAGATATAAAATTATCGTTTGTGCAAAGATTAAGATATTCACATTAAGGCATTCTCTTAGCAATTAAGTGAGATTCAGTATAATGCATTACCTTGATGCCTTGAAATATGCCTGGCTCCATTAAGACCATTTTTTCGGCGTTTAGTGTTTTCCTCTTATAAGCGATATGGGTGATTATGATATATCCCAAATGATTCCGAGGCATACCAAGAAAATGTAGAAAAATGGCCATCCTTTTAACACTTGCTAAAAGAGCTTTCGTTAAAGCTGTCCCCTATATCTCATCTAATGTCAAAAAATACCTGATATTAAAGCATTAACTTTTTTTTCTTCTCGGTAAAACCGATTTCTTTTACATTTTCCTGTTGGTTCACTCTGTATCATTAAGTATTCATAAAATGAGAATCGTGTACAGATAATATGACGTAATGCATGCAAACAGGTTCCTAGTATACAGTACAGACATTTAATTCCTGCACCGGGTGGCCAGACATCTGCCAGTCCCTGGTTGTACAAAACGCCCCATGGATTGTATGTCAAAAATATCAGCCAAGGACATCAATGACACACGTAACTTGCAAACCAAAGCTTCGTTCAGTTTTGAGGTAATCTACGCATCAATGCCCTGAAAACTGGGTTGCAATCGGGCATGCGGTTGTGCATTTTGCCCGAGCTGCCCACGCATTAGGTGCAGGAATTAAATGTCTGTACTGTATATGTTGGCATATAATTGATGGAGAAATTACCATGGAAGCATTGACTTAAATGAGCTTATAATGAAAGACATACATGAATGCTAAGTTCGGTATAGAATTTCTTTTATCGTCATATATCTGCCATATTGCGACTTAGTTGTAACTACAATGTAGCGAGTGACGGGTGGTGGGAGAACCCGCAGTAGCCGGAGAAAACCACCGCTTCACCCCAAACCGTTGCCAAATCGCTTAGATTTTTCGGTCGCAAGTCGAACCAGGGCAGATGAGAGAGACGAGCAGTCGGTGCCAAGGCCTAAGATTGCTGTTCTATAGTATCAGGAGAGGTCCCAGGCGTACTTGTGATACTATTTCTTCTTCGAAACATTTATCATATAAAGATGATTGAGATATGTTCACTGACATTTGCTAAACCTATTAGGCTACTCCTGGCTTAGATATACTACCACGTACACTTAGCCTCGACGTGTTATTGATACGAGTAAAGATATCTATTTTCTAAGCAACAAGGAGAATAAACAAGTATAAATGGACAAGGATAGTTTTGCCCCAGAGAAAAGGAAACCTTATGAAGGTGAACATGTGAATTTTATCTAGGATGACCCTATGCTCTGAACCTCTTTATTCACTTAGCTGTTGGAAAGTGGGAGGCATTTGATCTTAGTTTAATTCCGAGCGCAACCCGGAACCGGAAACCTCTCATGGGAGACTGGTATGCATATGGAGGTCAGATTGCGGCAGCGAGTGCAATGCGACTAAATTAGCAATATCCCCTGGTAGAACATGGCAGCTGAAGTGTATATTTAACATACCTGCGCTCAAAGCATCCGGATATCGACAGCACTTAAGGTAATACTAAACCCTGAAAGTCACCAGACTAAATAATGTTAAGTTGCTTGTACCAGTCTGCTCGGTAACGAATGGAGGACGTGAAAAGTGAAAAGTCACCAGACTAAATAATGTTAAGTTGCTTGTACCAGTCTGCTCGGTAACGAATGGAGGACGTGAAAAGTGCAATAGTAACTGTGATTTTGGAGATGTTCGCGAAAACAGGGTACACCTTTCCAAAGTCAAGATAGATTTATATAGTGGAATATATATATATATATATATATATATATATATATATATATATATATATATATATATATATATATATATATATATATATATAAATATATATATATATATATATATATATATATATATATATATATATATATATATATATATATATATATATATATATATATATATATATATATATATATATATATATATATATATATATATATATATATATATATGTATATACATATATATATATATATATATATATATATATATATATATATATATATATATATATATATATATATATATATATATATATATATATACATACATATATACATACATACATATATATATATATAAATATATATA
>OZ012693.1:33069208-33072720 GCA_963942565.1 Maea johnstoni | reverse complement strand
TCAGTTATCAGGGCAAAGTCAGCAGGGGTTCCTAAAAGACCTGATATACCACTGGTGTATCCTGCCAGCCGTATAAAGAAATAGACACTAGACTACTTGCCTATCAGGGCAACGTCAGCAGGGGTTCCTAAAAGACAACTGGTGTATCCTGCCAGCCATATAAAGGCATAGACACTAGACCACCCGGCTATGAGGGCAGAGTCATCAGGGGTTCCTAAAAGACCACTGGTGTATCCTGCCAGCCATATAAAGGAGTAGACACCTGACCACTCGGCTATCAGGGCAGAGTCAGCAGGGTTTCCTGATAGACCACTGGTGTATCCTGCCAGCCGTATAAAGTAGTAGACACTAGACCACTTGGCTATCACCGTTGAGTCAGCAGGGGTTCCTGATAGACCACTGGTGTATCCTGCTAGCCGTATAAAGAAATAGACACTAGACCACTTGGCTATCAGGGCAGAGTCAGCAGGAGTTCTTGATAGATCAATGGTGTATCCTGGCAGCCGTATAAAGGAGTAGATGCTAGACCACTCAGCTATCAGGGCAGAGTCAGCAGGCACCAAAGATCACTGGTGTATCCTGACATACATTTTAAGGAGTATACAATGGACTACTCAGCTGTCAGGGTAGGGTAAGCGCACAAGATAGAAACTTGGGTACAATGGCAGCCATATAAAGGAGTAGACAAAGCCGGGTTTCCTAATATTGGCATCTGGCAACTTTATTACTCAGGAAGAAGTTGCAGAATAATTGAACACGTTGGGGAGGAGTTATCATCTTCCCATTTATATACATCATGCACCAATTTAATTATTCAGTTTCATTTTTTGCAGGGTAGCTTATGGGGTTAATTCTATTTTTTTTAATTTAGCCTGCTTTTATTCAGCCGATACAAGGTATACATTTCCTGGGTGGTCCTCCTACGATATACATGTACGATATATACGTTATATATGTATCCTGCCAGCCATAGGCATATAAAGGAGTAGACACTAGACCACTCGGCTCTCAGGGTAGAGTCAGCAGGGTTATTTATTATTTATTTCCATTTTTAGAATATGTTACTATTGAATAACGTCAAAATTGGAAAATAATGATAGTATGTGGTAATAATAATAGTATAAGCTTTGTTGAAATTCTATATAGACTTACTGGCTCCTGTGCAGGCTTATACGACCTTCTGTTATAGGTAACCTAAAAATGTATTGTTCATGCCCTCCTTGGCTCTCTACACGTATGAATGGGTAAGTTGATAGCCAGAACATAACGCACGTCGTAAACATCTTATTTAGGTTAAATACTAGGTTCATTAGTAAAGGATTAATGAATGGGAGTGGCAATATTCCAGAGTTCAACTGAACAACACAATGTTAAGCTATTCTAAATCAGCTTTGATACTTGACCACGAGAATCGCACATTTATAGATAAATGGCATCATTGAAACGCTGATGGTAAACTATTTGGGAATGAGCAGATGATGTTACCACTAAAACACTTTGGGTAAGGTGGTGGTTTTGACCGGTTGCTCTGGTTTCCTCTACCACTAATAAGTCACAAATAAGTCAGAATATGCCAGAAACTGGAACAAAAATCGAAATTCAAATTTAAACTTAACAGATACAAACGTTTTTCGAGATGCAGTTGAAGGTAGCTCGCATTGTTTCAACAATTAATCTCCATAACCAATCAATTTGAAACGAACAAGCAGTACATATCCCTGTGTGATTAGGGCCCATTCGACATTGCACTATTAGTTACGCCCTGTTGAAAAATGCAGTCCGGCTTAATATCCACTTGAAGATATGCGCCTCGTGGCATTTGGGTGATTGAGGGTGGATGCAGACTGCACCACACTTTCCAACAGTGGGTAGCGAATTTATCACCTGCTCTTTCATGGTAAGAAAAAAAAACAAGTCATCTCATAAAATTCAAAATAACTTTGGAGGTCAGAATGAGGCTGGTAACCTTGAGGGGTCAGATTGCTGGCCAAGTGGTAATATCAATTAAAATGGTGGTTCAAGTGGTAATATTGAATTCTGCCATTCAATAATAAATCTTCAAAGTGTGAACTGCTACAGGTCTAAAACCTTCTGACTAATCAGCAGATGAAGTTACAGCAGGGCAGGTGATAAAATGACATGTCACATTGTACAAACATGTGTAGAGAGGAAGCATTAAAACGAATAATTGTTTTACTGTAAAACAAGAACAGCAAATAACAAAAAAGCTCAATATTAAAGCTCTTAATGTATCTTTGTAATGTCTCTTTACAATGTTGAATGGTGATATTACTGTTGAAATACCTGATAAGAAGAAAATGATAGCCAATGGCTGCTATATGGTCACCAATATGGTACTTTTACTACTTGTTTTTATATGCCCCAATGAGCATGCCCAGAAACCAGAAACCAGAGGTCAGGTGTCAGTCCATAACAGCAGCACACTAGCTGCAGTCTTTAAAACTGGGATAGATAGAGATATTACTCATAACGAATTATGAAGGAAATTCTTCGGGGAATCAGTCCCATTTAGTTATTCACTCAGTAATCTGATACTATTCAAATTAATCTCCTTCATAGATATAAATGACACAAATAGGGAAGGTGTTTTATACTGATGGGTTAAGGACGTTTGGGCCCTATTTTCACTGTGTCCACCAAACCCTTGATGTACGCACCATGGTAAAGAGTGAATGAAACAGGAAATATCTTTCCCAGTTCACCAAAAGACTTGGTGAAATCTAGAAAAAAAACATCATGTCACACCAAAATGAACATGAACATATTGACCATATCGAGTTCAAGATATGGACAGCACCGAACCAAAAAGCTTATAGAGGGGAGTCAATTTACCAGTCAATGGTAGGAAAGCGGTTTTGGTTGACAGGGCACACTCTGCATGGGAATCCAAACTAACTATAATCTATTTGCTGAGTAATTTTATTGCTTGTTATTGCGTGGAGAACAGGATTCTCGGTTTCATCTCATCATGTGAGTGCTGCATGACGTAGATTGTTTATATCAGCATGTGCGTATCTCGGGCAATCAACACAGCTGTTTGTTGACGATGCTATCTCGGACAGCCGCTCTCGCTTGGCACACGTCTGTCTCACTCTGAATTTTTCCCACCCTCCCACCCGTTGGATGGTTGTTGATTCTGCATGTCCACTTTAAACAAAACTTAACTTGTTGAAGTCTACGCTCACTTCATAGTAGAGTACATTCCGCAAGTGTTACTTTGTATATACTCAGTCATAATGTTTTGTATATATCTTTGTGGTTCATTCACAGATTACGTCCTTGGGTTGCCTCGGAGTTGGTTCCAACAACCGCATACTAAGCACACTAATAATATTTACATTTGGCGTCAGTTCCACGGTTATCTTTGGTTTTCTGCACTATGAAGTTAAGGATATTTATTAATTTTTTACGTCAACATGAACATATGGACTATATGAAGTTCAAGACATGGACAGCACCAAACCAAAATGCTTATAAAGGGGAATCAATTT
>OZ012693.1:32986708-33064208 GCA_963942565.1 Maea johnstoni | reverse complement strand
ATATATATATATATATATATATATATACATATATATGAATACAAATATATACATGCAAAGTATGCATCAATTAAAATGCCGCCATATTAACACAGTACACAGTATATATATATATATATATATATATATATATATATATATATATATATATATATATATATATATATATATATATATATATATATATATATATATATATATATATATATATATATATATATATATAATATATATATTATAAGAGAGGAGGCTCAATCCTTTGCAACGCATGATCTCCGTTGCCGCGCCTGTTTGCCTAATTCTGAGTTGGCAGTTTGGTGGACGAGTGTATCTAGATGGTTCGTAGCGTAAACTTATTTCAAAATATTTTACAAAAAGGTGCTTTTGATGCTGATTTCTCAACCTCGAGCGCGGCCGGGTTTGGTATGACCACCCGGCGATAGATGGTACTACCGATATCAAACTTCTGCTTCCACAGTGGGGTTACACAGCACAAACTTTGTTGGTTGTACGGTGGCAGAAGTGCGCTAACTGTAGTAGCGTCAAGCCTACCCGGGTGATTAAATCAAGAGCATGTACAGAACGGGTTGAGGCGCCATGGAGACCCTGGACATTGCCTGCATGGGCGCTTAGGGACAAATCCCATGGGGGAAAACACAAACAAGGGCAGAGTGCTTCGACAGAGATTCGTAGAACAAACCCAGACAGTTCAGCATACTATGGTGGCGCATGAGTAACATGCATATTTGAGCTTAAGAAAAATCTGAACTTTTCTATAGTTCAAAAAATGTTTTTCAGACAACCAGTATATAGGCTACGCGGGCTCAAATAATAACCATTTGAAAATGATCATTATGAAAAGAACTTGAAAATTGTGACGAAATATAATGTCTGTATAAACTTAGAACTACCTCAAGCCGTTATCACACTTTTCGGAAAATGAAAGGTCAGTTTGAAAAAAGTTCTAAATACAGCAACTAAAATGTTATAAACCCTTTTTATATAGCAACTTCGATAAACATTTTTATAAAAATCGATGGATCAAATACAAGTATCTATTCATATATACATATATATATATATATATATATATATATATATATATATATATATATATATATATATATATATATTTATATATATATATATATATATATATATATATATATATATATATATATATATATATATATATATATATATATATATGTATACATAGAGAGAGAGAGAGAGAGAGAGAGAGAGAGAAATGATATATTACGCCATACTCTAACTTTGAAAATAGTTTTGAGTAGAAATGATTAAGATTATATGTATCAGTGAAATCATAAATGTCCCATCTTTTATTACAGCCAGTTTAATAACCCATGATCTTATTTATGAAATGGTCTATCTATATGCCAAGTTTCTTGAATTATTGATACATAGGTTAGGGTTAGGTGGCCCTCAATGTGTGGTCTTACGGATATCCGAGTGTGTCTACATGGTTTTTAACGTAAACAAATTTCAAAAAGTTAAACAAAAAGGTGCTTTTGATGATGATTTTTAGAACTGCATATCTCTCCGGGAGGTCCGGTGAGGAGAACATGTGCACCTGATCAGGTTGAAATGAAGTTAATAGGCAAGCCACCCCAAAATAGCTGCGAACAATGAGGCCCTAACCACAAAACCCACTGGTGTGCCTGCGGTTTTATTTGCGAGGGGGTCGAGCCCGACGCAACGAGAACATAAGGCTTAAGTGGAACAAACAGGACAGGGTTTGAATGACGTCTAGGACATACAGACGGCAGTTTAACTTCGACTGTTCTCTTCGCCATTGATAAGGAAGAGGAGAATCTTAGGGGAATGAGATAAAACAGGATATTAGGGGATAGATGGATAACTTGGATTTCATTGAAGATGGTGAAATGATAAGGTGATATTGCCTCAATATATGGTGGGTTTACATGTAATTTAAAACAGTATTTTGTATTAACCATTGCACTTTCCCAGTTTAAAGAAAATGAAAGGTCAGTTTGATATAAACATTCTAAATTGCAGCTGTTAAAAGTTAAAACAAACCTTTTATGTAGGTATTTCAATACAAAAAATAGCAAACTCGATAGATCGAAAACAAGTATCAATGTGAAATAGATGATAATTTGTAACCATCTCTCAGCTCTTCTGCTGTAAAGACGACGTGTGCCACCCCAGGTGGTGGCACCTGAGACTCAAGATAGCAAGCGCTCAGTGCATATACTGTAGAAGGACTAAGGAACGGGTGTTCAGGTGTGACGAGGGAGAGACAGATAGCGATACAGAGAACGAGAGAGTAGGGAGGGAGAGAGAGATACAAAGAGAGAGCGGGGGAGGGAGAGAGATACAGAGAACGAGAGAGAAGGGAGGGAGAGCGAGATACAAAAAGAGAGCGGGGGAGGGAGAGAGATACAATGAGAGAGAGAGAGAGAGAGAGAGAGAGAGAGAGAGAGATACAACGAGAGAGAGCTACGAGCGAGAGAGGGGGGAGAGAGCGATACAATGAGAGAGAGATACAGCGAGAGAGATACGGGGGAGGGAGAGATACAGAGAGAGAGAGATACAATGAGAGAGAGAGAGAGAGAGGGGGGGGGGAGAGGGACATTCGGACAGACAGACAGACAGACAGATAGATGTACTAATGACATATGTTACGCCATACTTTCACTTTCAAAATAGTTTTGAGTGGAAATGATTATAATTAGATATATCAGTGATATCATGAACATACACAGCACTATATTCTTTATTACAGCCGGTATGATAAACCTTGATCTTATTTGTCGATGGTATATCTGTTTCTTCTTGAATTATTGATACATAGGTTAGGTGACCCTAAATGTGTGGTGTCAGAGATATCTGGGTGCTCTGATATGTCTGTCGTTATAAGATATTTCATGGTTTCCGTCCGCAGGACGGGTACTTTTCTAGTATATATATATATATATATATATATATATATATATATATATATATATATATATATATATATATATATATATATATATATATATATATATATATGTATATAGTTTTTTATGGGGTGTATGAGCAAGTTGTTTGTGAGTGAAATAGTTATCGTCCGCTAGGTATCAAGAATGACTCGCTTGTGGTATTAGCGTGACTTCGAGTCGCCCAGAACACAACTCCCATACGTCTCAGCCAGAACGCAGGTAGAAAGCGCACCTGAGATTTTAATCTTCCGGCGCACTGATGTCATTAAAGAAGATAAAAGGTCGAACTAGGCCATGATAATAATACAGCTTGGGAGAAAGTCGAATCTATCCCTTAAGTCCCCTCTTTGTGTGTAATGTGGTAAAAGAGGTGATAGTCGATATCACAGCTGGGGTACCCCTTCGCCGGCAGCCCACACCCCCTCTCAGTAACACTTCCGCACTCTGCTACCTTAACAACTGAACAGGTAAGTGGAAAAGTTAGAGGGGAATACACTTCTTCCCTCAAACATAAGAAAAATGACTAAAAAGCACTCTGTTGCCGTATGTATGTATGAATGTATGTATGTATGTACATATGCACGGATGTATGAAAGTACGTGTGTATGAATATATATATATATATATATATATATATATATATATATATATATATATATATACATGTATATATATATATATACATATATATATATATATATATATATATATATATATATATATATATATATATATATATATATATATATATATATATATATATATATATATATATATATATTTATATATATATATATATATAAATATATATATATATATATATATATATATATATATATATATATATATATATATATATATATATATATTATTAGTTATCAACTGTTTTGGAGTGTGATACAACTTATATCTCGCAATCAGAGGGCTGTATCACCCGAGGCGCAGCCGAATTTATCTCATGATTGCTTCCTCGACCTCTGCATAGGTAATAAAAATGAACATACATACATACATACAAATACTGGGAGGTTAATATAGGATTCTGAGAGGTTAATACAACTTCATATCATATGCCAATTAACCAATCAAAAGCCTAGAATTTTGCCAATCATGAGATAAATATATATATATATACTCCAAGCCAAACCTCCTTAGAACGGTTACTAAGCACTGCCTTATGAACTGATCATGTAATCGGAAAAGTCTTTTTTGAACATATCAATCGATGACAACACATGAGTTTACGAACCTGTCTTCTGATTATTTGTACAAGACTGTAGACTTTGTCAATGATAGCCAAAAGCATTGGAAAGTCAAGTGTAAGAGAATACAGGAAAATCTCTACATAGTGCTGCATGGTGCCAAACTCTAAAAAAAAAAAGTACATAGTTTTACGACAGTTCGATTTTCAGCTGGGGTTCAAGTATAATTACATCCGTACATATAGGGCAATGTATTCTAATTTTCTGGCATGGGTGTACTGGACTCACGTACATGTAGGGTGTGTCTGGGGGCAATTGGCCGGCTGTGACATAATACGTATGCTGCAGCGAGTTGACTCTAATCTTGTTCAGAACTCTTTACTTTAATCTAACCTCCATCAGAAGGGGCCTAGACGAACATGTTAGCAGCCTTTGCCACACCCCTCATTCTCACACTCGGACTCTCGGGGTATTATGCATAGGTAAAATAAGTGTGATAACTTGTAGAGCCACGATGGGCGGGTACTTCTTAGTGGAGCACTTTTAATTACGTTCTAGACTAAAACGGTGTGATTTTTTTCTTTGTAGATGGATATGTTTTAGTATCGACTGGAAAGGTAGTCTTACTATGGTAAATTCAAGTTACCATTCATATCCGCTGTATAAGACTCAATTTAAACGAGAGAAGAAACATTTACCTAATAATACAGAGAACGAAAGAAGAAACATTTACCTAATAATACAGAGAACGAAAGAAGAAACATATACCTAATAATACAGAGAACGAAAGAAGAAACATTTACCTAATAATACATAGAACGAGAGAAGAAACATATACCTAATAATACAGAGAACGAGAGAAGAAACATTTACCTAATAATACAGAGAACGAAAGAAGAAACATTTACCTAATAATACAGAGAACGAAAGAAGAAACATTTACCTAATAATACAGAGAACGAGAGAAGAAACATTTACCTAATAATACAGAGAACGAAAGAAGAAACATTTACCTAATAATACAGAGAACGAAAGAAGAAACATATACCTAATAATACAGAGAACGAAAGAAGAAACATTTACCTAATAATACAGAGAACGAAAGAAGAAACATTTACCTAATAATACATAGAACGAAAGAAGAAACATTTACCTAATAATACATAGAACGAAAGAAGAAACATTTACCTAATAATACATAGAACGAAAGAAGAAACATTTACCTAATAATACATAGAACGAAAGAAGAAACATTTACCTAATAATACATAGAACAAAAGAAGAAACATTTACCTAATAGTACAGAGAACGAAAGAAGAAATATTTACCTAATAGTAAACAGGACTGTAAGTTATTTTCATTCAGTCATCCTGTCATGCTATTCATAAAATACAGAAAAGGCATAAAATGGTGATTAAACTCAGGAGGCCACGTCTCCTTTCAGGGACTAGTGGTCATGATTAATGCACATTCTAGTATCACAAGGGAACCTCCCGGATGGTAACATGTCCTTTTTATTTAATGAATAGCATGCAATTATCAGTTTGGTAGTTTTGGTTCATACTTAAGGTTATACAGCGCATGTATTGACTGCAAAGCAGGTTACTAAGGGAGCAATTGCTATGTATAGCGGTGCTAGATTCATTACAAGAAGTACATGATATATGGGTGGGTGAGATGCAAGGTGTCTTGAGGGACAAATAAAACGAGTGCATTCAGATATAAATTCATATGGAAGAGAGAGTCCCATTCCGTTCCGTTCGAGGAAGCCCTTGGTACAGAAACACACTTCAAATACTGTAAATCACTTAAGTATAGCGGAAACAATAAGATAGCGATAATAGCGCTCTGCCCATATGCGCTATAATAACATCCCCGTCTTTATTAAATTCTACACTCTTGTTGTTAATGTGGGAAGGGGGTTTTATTGGATTGTGAAGTGTTATTTTGTCTTTGCTTTTATTGTTGTATGAATAGATCATGGTATTCGAAGATTAGATGGGGTATATGGTTAGATACAGAAAAATCGAAGTAAGACCCGACGCTGGAGACGATTGGAGGTCGCGAATGAATGAATGAATGATTGCTTAAAGGCAATTCGGCACACAAAGGCCATTTAGTGCCATAAAATTTGTGTAAAACAATGGTCCTTTGTTATTGTTGAAAATTGGAGGTCGTGAACTAACTCCTCCAAACCGCATCACTTATGGCAAATTATAATGCATATCTAACATAACATGACTTTGTATATCTTACAGTCAAAATGAAGTCATCTATTAAGCCAAAAGCAAAAGAAGAATGTGTTGAAATTTGTTGTATTGGTGAGTATTGGTTCATGCAACCATTGGACAATATGGCACAACTGTGAAAAGGCTATGGAGATTGTCTATGATCATGGGGATACCTGGAGGCATGAATTTAATGCAATGAAGAGCGTTATTATGGTGTATGGAGAAGGTAAGTAAGAGAATATTAGGAATTCATCTTTCAGAATTTTCAAGCTTGACCCTAATATGGTCAAGGAATGTACTAACTATGATCATGTCGGCGTTAGGGCATGTTTACTGGTTTAGAGGAACGTCTCTCCAAATCGAGACAGGCTCTTAATGCAATATCCGGTCTTGGCATAAGACGAAACGGTCTTAATACTATTTCCACATGTTGTCTAATATTTTGGTCGGTGGTTGTCCCAATAGCCAAGTTCGGGTCTGAGTTTCTATATCTCACCAATAATGTCCTTCATCCTTTTGAGGCATTCCAAGAGTACGCAGGAAAGAGGATTCAGAGGTCGAATGTCTTCGTGGCGTATTATGACGTCTCGAAGGCATTTGATTCTGTATGGATAGATGGGCTGTTTTACCAACTATATAGAATGGGTATAAAAGGCTCCCTGTGGAGAATGCTGTATAGAACTTATCAAAATTTCAAATGCTGTGTCAGAATCGGCGAAAATGTATCTAAGTGGTACAGTATGGAATGTGGAATTCACCAGGGAGGGTACCTCTCCCTGGTGAAATACACAGCATTTA
This sequence comes from Maea johnstoni, assembly GCA_963942565.1. NCBI lineage: Eukaryota > Metazoa > Annelida > Polychaeta > Spionida > Magelonidae > Maea > Maea johnstoni. The sequence goes on along the minus strand of OZ012693.1, from coordinate 33,057,008 downwards.
TAGACTCTCTTATATCTACCCTTGAAGTATCCAACCTGTGTAGTAACGTCTATCGAGTACAGGCATCTCCCTGTGGATATGCCGACGATGTTGCTGCAGCAACAATCTCTAGGCGTAAGATGGACCTAGTTATGAATGAGGTGTATGCACATAGTTGTCTATGGCGTTATTCTTTCAATGCAGGAAAAAGCGCCATCTTAATTTTTGGTGAAAGTCTTAAAGAAAGGCGTACCGGTTCCGCAAACAGGGTGTTTAAGTTAGGTCCCGAGCGTGTAAAGGAGCGCCTCCACTATGATCATGTAGGGGTAAAAACCTGTGTCCTAGGAGACACACACATAAGGACCGAAGAAAAGGTTAAAAAGGCTCGTAAAGTCCTAAACATGTCGACCTCTTTAGGAATTAAAAAAGGAGGACTTAATATAAATACTTGTAATATGATTTTTTGGACTGTTGTGGTACCGACACTTTTATTTGGATGTGAGGTATGGATGGTTAAAACCAAAGATATAGATATGATCATGGCCTTTCAGAGATATGCGGCTAGAAGACTCCAATGTTTCTATCCCAGATCTCTGAATAGCACATGTCTAGGTTGGATGGATATGGTGACGATAATCAAAGTACGTAAAATCATTTTCCTTAGAACAATTTTCAAGATGGAGGACCACGCCCCTTTAAAAAGAATTTTGTTAGAGAGAGTAAGGGAATTCCAAATAGATGATGATAACTTATACGATAGTCCGATGAAGCAAATGTTACAGTTCTGTCATGATTTTAATTTGTTAGAAAACATACGTGCAATGTCTGAGGGTGTTGTCCCTAGTAAGGGTTTATGGAAGAGAGCCGTGTGGCAAAAAGCATGGGAAATCGAGCAAGACACATGGGATAATTTAATGGTATCATGCAAATATGTAGACCTGCTTAAACAAGTAATGACACAGCCAAGTTATAGTATTTGGTGGATTATCTCAGATAATGATAGACGGTACATGCGCAGGTGTGAGGTCATGGTCAAACTTTTGTGTCACACAAGCTTACTTAAGGATGATAATTGTAAATTGAGGAATATGGACCCGAATGTGCTATTTATGCGACCTTGGCTGTATTGAGAATGCAAATCATGTAATAATGCAGTGTCCCTTTCAACAAGACTTGAGAAATGATATGTTCAATTGCATTAGTGCTATTTATCACGATATAGGAAATGTAAATGTGTTCAGTACCCTTTTAGGGAAACCAATTGAAGGTTTACATATACAACAGATGTACGAGATTTGGATTATAGCATGTACGTATGTTTCAAAAATGTATTGGGCAGTGCTGAGAGAGACAGAGAGAACGTAATTCTATCCCCAATGAAGTTTTAAAGGTAATTTTTCTCGATGGGGTTTTTAAAACCCTTTTTCAGCCAGCTTCGAATATACATACTCTCCTGGGCTAGGCAGGAGATGTGTGAATATCCGAACTTAACTCTAAGTTTTATCCTGTTCCTTTTTCGTTCTGATAAAAGGCCACGACCCTGTAACAGGTTTTTTTTCTCTTGACTCCGACTCTCTCAAAATGTTGGTGCACACGTAAAGTACGAGATACTAACTGCATTTCATACCACTGGACAATATCGACATGTCGCAATGGTATATCTAGAGATTCCAGTTATGTCAAGGTACCAGTCACTATGTCTGTCGCTCTAGATATCTCTCACAGTACAATCTTTTGCTAGTGTTCTGTCGAGATATCTTTTGGTGTTAACTTCCTCTTTATAATATAGATACAACACAAGCAGTTTTCTTAAGAAACATGCTTGTCCTCATGTTTAGTATACTTTAGTATGTATAAATTCTCTAGTTTTTTCCTTTTCTTGATTTTGTTATATGTTTTGAAAGTATGTACGATTTTGTAACATGAAGATTACAGCAAATAAATGTACTACTACTACTAATAGGTAAATAAAGATCATTTGTGCTTTCTATGCACTTTGCAGGATGAGACTTGAACGGTTGGTGGACATTAAGAAACTATTTTTTATCCGGACTATCCCGGCACTGGATAACTATGTCGCCAATAAGAAAGTGCTTGATGAAAGGTCTGAAAAAAATTCTTTGCCAACTCTGACTTCAGTAAGAACTCTTTTAGGAGCCCTGTTTACAACCTACTTTATACGTTATGTGACTTCGGCCTCGATAGGAATATCAGAGAGGGTAATATTTCTGGTGTTTGTATGTCTAAAACTAGGTGGAGAGACCCAGTGTGGAAGAGAGCACGGGAGCTAGAATATGTTTTGTGGGGGATACAGCTAGGCCTTATCTTACAAGAGCATCATTCGGTTTGATAGTCTCTGCTCCTGCTCTAGACATATCTGTTGCTGGGGTGTGTCTGATTGTCACCTGAATATGTTGGGTGCATGTGCGAAAGTCCTTAAATTATCAAGTAGAGCTAGTCTTCTGGAATGTGACAATGTCAAACTTAAGGGTATGACAAATTCATATAGATGGTGTGCTAGATACGATCTTACAGAAGAAGAGAATGCACGTCATATCCTGATAAGATGTCCAGCATATCAAGAGAAAAGGAATTCCAAGTTTAGCCAAATATGGCAAGTTAAGGGTGATTAAGGTGTTCTTTTTGTCAGGCCATGTTCGGATGTGATGTCTGTGGGGATGGGTAGACCAGTCAGGGAGCTGTTGTATGACAAGATGAAATGAATGAATGAGTGTTAAAAAGCACATCGGCACACAAAAGCCATTGCTATAAAATCTAAATATGAGGAGATGGAACCCTTGAGGTTGGTCATGTGTATGTACATAGACAGGATGTTGTCAGAATGCCCCAGGTCTCATAAATGTGTTGGATAGGTAGTTGCAACAGCTGCATGTCCTGGCTCTTGGGGGACCCCCTGCTGTGACTAGAACTACGTTTTGCAAAACATCTGGCATTATTGGGACAATTGATGCATATACGGCTTTTTGTTCTATGTAAGTTCAGTTTCTTTGTGCTGTGTGTACACTTGTAAGTATGTGATATCATGTTGATACTAACATCCTGCTGACTAATACATCTTCTGATGAGTACACCTCAGTATACCCTATTTGATTTAATTGTTGTTCAGTTACCTTTTAGTTTACTTAGGTTGTTTTCTAAGCTCAGGTATCTCCATTTTGTTAATAATGTATTACAATGTAGTTTATGTATTATTGATTTACCAATTGCAACTATTCATAGTTTTTATTTACCTAGTACTTTATTTGTATGCATTTTTACGGCGAGAACAGTAGTCAATAACGATACATACATACGTACATTAGTCATAAGTGATAACCCATCAATTACTGCCATATTATACTGTTTGTTTGACGATGACTAGGATTTTTTTAAACAATTACTGCACGGAGGACTTGAGTGATGTATTATACATACCAACTTCAACAATGCTGTAAATTTGGAAAAGATTACTTGAGATCATTTTTGTATTTTTTAGCATTTAGCCTCGTACACAAAATTGAAATTCACAATGATTAATGGTGCCACTTTAAGTGTATACATGTATACACAAGGCTAACACAGAACACCTAACACACACTTTCTTATCACTGCCATGTCTTGTTTATAATCCCCACTATATATACAGGCAAAGTGTTATAATGACCTTTTTAGCGCAATATAGAAAATATTATGTAAATATAAAAAAATATATTCTTCTATGCCAGCAAATGTAAATGTTAAAAATGTAAATGATAGCATTTAACAATTTGGATGTGGACGCCGACAAGAACTGTGCCAAAAACAATACATCTCCCCTTATAGCCTGGGGGAGACATAAATATATACCAGTACTGACTAAACTGTTTGGTGATGCTTATGAAGTGGCCTTTTTTAGCAACGCCAGTCCTTTTTAGGTGTGATTTAGACAAGAGTGGAATTTACATAAAATGTGATTACCAGATATTTTGAATATTGTCGACAAGTGTTGCAGTAGATGGATGTTCATATGTTGAAAGATTTAAAATAGATACCTTCTGCATGAAAGACAACATCTTGAAGTACACAATCGTATTTTTGGTATTCTTAGTATTTAAATGTGGACATATTTCATAAGATACCAATACAAGTATAACCCCTAGGCTATGCCTTTTCTAGTGTTTATGCAGGGTAGTTAAGAAATTTGATGGAAATATGAGAGGATTTTTTATTGGTGTGTCACCTACAGTGCCATCTACAGAAAAGAAAAAGAAATACTTCATTCAGCAATTAACCCCCCCCCCCCCCCCCAAAAAAAAATGGCTCGATTTTGAACGTAGCTCTTTAAACAATTATCTGTACATCAGGGAATGGATGCATGTGTATATTTACTGTCCATACATAAAAATGTGCAATATTGCAGTGGTAAGGTTCTAGATCGCAATAAGCAAGCTAAAATAAAATCATGGGAAATAAGATACATGTATATTGAATTGCCAAACACTATTAGAATATCATATTCATTTCCTTCCACAGACTGAAAGGTCTACTCAAGATGTCATATTTCAATTAGATTTTGTCTTTGCATCATGATCTGCATTTGGTTCATAAAATTATATTTACAAATCAATGCGGGATAGGCATTAAAACTTTAATTGTTTCCTGTAACCCTACCATAACAAGTTTTTACTCAGAGAAATACCTACCTTAAAGTGTGTTTCTGTCCATCAAACTCCCAATCAACATAACAAACATGCATAAATTTTACTCACGAAAGTAGGTCGACTACCTGTCCATTGTGACCTACTTTCCTAGGTAAAAATTTCCACCAAAATCGCGTGCTGTAAGGTATTCTCTTGCAGGAACTCCAAATTTGCCTTCCAGCTGCCCTAGCCTAGTATATTAAGCAGACATTTATGGTATTTATAAATCAAATGAACCTTTATTGATCAAGAAAACCTCATTTGAGGTAAAACAGTGTAAAATTGCAACTGTGTTTATATCGAGGTCAACTCAAGCAAGTAAGTTAAAGAAAACTTATATTTGAAACACCAAGATCTCAGGGATTATATAACTATTGTTAGAAAGGGGACAGGAGTGTTAAACTAGGAGTTGTCTTATTTTGAATGTGTCACCATTATCACAGCCTTAAATGGTGACCGTCACACTGAACCTAGTATGGACTTGTTTTCTACCCTCACTGATCTCATATTACCTATTCTGTTTCCAGTCCCTGTTTTCATTCATCTTTGTTCTGTAAATTTCATCCTTATTTCTTTTTGTGAAACATGCACAGTCTGAGTTGCTTTAATATTGTCATAATTACCCTGTGTTATCTTTGGTTTGTAAGTTCTTTTGGTTTTCTTTATGTTACCAAATGTTTCCTACGTGCATTATCTATTGTACTTTTATGTATGACTTTTGTTTTACAATACATGTACATTCAATTAAATACAGACATACATTGGCCCATATTGCAGAGTACATGCAAAAGATACGGTAGAATATTTCATTTCAAAAGCAGCACTGTAGTAGTAGTAGTAGTAGTAGTAGTAGTAGTAGTAGTAGTAGTAGTATCGATAGTAGTAGTAGTAGTAGTAGTAACAATAATAGTAGTAGTAGTAGTAGTAGTAGTAGTAGTAGTAGTAACAATAATAGTAGTAGTAGTAGTAGTAGTAATAGTAGTAGTAGTAGTAGTAGTAGTAGTAGTAGTAGTAGTAGTTGTAACTATAGTAAGTAGCAGTAGCCAAGAGCCTTAGTAGCTCGTGTTTCTTGTAATTGATATACCGACTTAAAATAAAGATTACATTTTACATTTACATTTTAGTAGTAGTAGTAGTAATTTATTTCTATAAACCGCATTTTCTAAATTCGGTACCTAGTAATATGTCAATGCCTTGTAGTTTGTATCCAAAAGGAAATGTGATTAATGCTTCAATAGTTTGCTATGATTGTAAGTACACGACGCATGATGATAGATTAAGTATGTTACAATTTTGTAGTGGATTGTTAGATAATTCATAACGCTGCACAAAAGAGTAATTACATCTGCCAAATTAACTTTGCGTCAATGAATGCATGCCGAGAGGTATACATGGATTACCTAATACCCCATTCTCCACATTCAATAGAGCAAACTAACACTGAATGTATGTATTTTTATCGACAGTAACTGTTACGTTGAATACCACATTTGACTGCACAGATCACGCTCAAATCCCACTTTAACCAACCCCCGTTTTTCTTCTATAGCAAATGACCTTTTTGATATCATAGTATTAACAATAACTTGACCAATGTCTTTATTGCGTCTGCCAAATTAACTTTGCTTCATTGAATGCATACAGAAAGATGTATTATCTGATACCCCAGTAGTAGTAGAGTAGTAGTAGTAGTAGTAGTAGTAGTAGTAGTAGTAGTAGTAGTAGTAGTAGTAGTAGTAGTAGGAGAAGAAGTAGTAGTAGTAGTAGTAGTAGTAGTAGTAGTAGTAGTAGTAGTAGTAGTAGTAGTAGTAGTAGTAGTAGTAGTAGCAGCAGCTGTAGTATCGTCTTCACCAGCGTTGATTAGTATTGCTGTTATTGTTACATCATCATTAGGACTATTGTCTTCATCATCATCATCATCATCATCATCATCATCATCGTCCTTGTCATCATCATTACTAGACTGATGATTAACAAGGATTATTTTCTCCCAAGAACAATGAGTTCCTACCCTAGATATACTGCCATCATTTCATCCCCATCCTTCCAGCATCCGTGTCGTGTCTGTTTATGTCAGTTGATGAGGTAATGATGGATTGTGTGTTGTGTTGCATTGTTTGGGCTATCAGTCGGTGTTTGATGTGATTAAGGGACGATAACATATTCAAGGGTCCATTAAGGGCCATGTAGTGATCTGATAGAAGGCGACGCAGCACTATTTCATCTTTCCTAATCTAGACACAAACGCCCCCTGGGTTTAAAGGTGAGAGTTCTGTCGTCAGGTAATTCATACCAATATTGCTTGATAAAATCTGACAGTTTCTAAGAAATTGACATTCGCAAGATGCTCTCAATGATTAGTGTGGCAAAAAAAAAGAAAAGAAATTAGTGTGGCCAAGATTGAAGGATGACTGAAGCACGTTTTGTTGAATATCAACGATAATATAATGTTCGTAAATCGTTCAGTATCTGAATCAATACTATTGAAAAAAAATAATCAAAACACGTGGCGTCAAGATGTGTAATGGGACTATAGTTTAATAGTTTAAATCCACAAATTTTGAAAATCGTGGATGCAATTAAAAACGAAAATTCATTTTGATATGTTGCCTTTTTGATCCGTTTTATTCACGATTTCATCCCATTTCTAACTGTGCATATCTCAAATAGTATATAATACCTTTGACATTAGAGACTACATAATTGGATATTTTGAAATTCTGGAAGATACATAGTTAGGTGATCATGCTTGTTTTGTTCCTGCTCATTGATTAGGAGAGGGAAGATGGATGTTCATTTATGTTGTTGAACTCATTGTGCTGGCTTGCATAACATCCGCAAACTCTCAACTTGTCATAGTTCCAACTTTGTCCGCTCCGTGGCGCAAGTGTATATCGATACTTGGACTCTTTCGACGTAAAAGAGACCTATACAGGTGCTCATCATCTGACATAGTACTGATGCATCTGTATAATAAGTATACATAAAATATAGCTTCATAATTGCATTGACTAATCTGGAAAGTTATTTTTATGTGTATTACAATTATTAATCTTCCTATCCTTATGCGTTTGATTTTGATGTAAAAGAATTGTATTCTGTATAAACATACACTGTAACAATGCAATAGGACAAAATGCCAATTAATTGACCTGTCCGACATCAATGGCATCCTTACTGTGGGACGTCAACACTTAATAGATAGACTTCTCCCTGTTCTTGGTAAGAACGAGGTTTTCTTGCAAATGATATTTCAACCGTTTTACGTTTGCAATCCTGTGCACACAAATGGAAATATCTTGATAGTAAAGCATTTTCCGAACAATTCTTGACAATGATTCACTATTCTATAAGGAGCAAAGGCCGAGTGGGAATCATATTAAAAATGTTTAAATGTGTGCATTCTCTTCACTTAGAAAATGATCAAAATTTTGCCAATCGACGTAACCTATGTATCTTCTCATTTATTGTTCATTAGTATGCCAATGTATTTTCTTAATTGCCTAACAAATTTGGAATTTCGTTTTTTTGTCACTTTTTCTGCCATATTGTGTCTTGGTCGTGACTAGCCAGTTGTACCTGGAATAGCTAACCGGAGTACCCGGGAAAAACACCGCCTAACCCCCAAGTCACTGGCAACTTTCTCACATGCCCTTGCCCACCTAAAAAACCCTCTGCTGACACAATCTTTCACAGCAAAGACAATGCTGTACATTCTCACTTTCAGACGGACCTCAATTGCTCTGATGTATTCGGAGTTCACTTTCGAGACCTTTGTCCCATTCATTGCACGACGTAGCGTTTACGTATCTGTACGTGAGCATTTGTTGCGTAGTTGCGCGTGCTGCGTGTTCCCCGGCAGTCAAAACGAGGCTTCCTCGAAGTCATCTTCATGTCATATTGGGAAACAGAAGCATAGTAATCATAAAGCAAAGGCCATAAAACATAATGTACGTTTTCTGGCGGCAAAATATGCCATTGTATTGCATCTTTTTGGATCAAATCGCATAGGATTAAAGCAAAGGGTGGCGCTGAATTCTCGCGTGATTTTGCAGGGCATGCGCAGTGCGTGCGAGATTTGCCCAATTTCAACCAACCCGTATACCTCGCTCGAGAACTTACTCGGTAAAACGTGTTGTTCCTACTAGATTTAATACTACCTCTTCAAGATTTTCCCAAAAATGAATCTACGAGTTTTTTTCGAGTTACCGGGGCATATGTGCACTTTAGATGCAAACTGTTTAGTTATGAGAGACACGTACATGTACGTTCTGTTCCTGGTTGTGTCAATGACATGACTCTCACCTCGAGTGCGATAGATGTAGAAGACATTGTCCCGGCCTCATCAATAATTTCATTCATGTTCACTCGCATCATGGAGTCACTTTACATGGACTGGGCGGAACCTTTATAGGCACCATGCCTCGTGTATGGTCGAAGAGAGCAGGTTTTGGTCCCGGGGGGGGGGGGGGGGGGGGCACTTGGGTATTTAGGGGGGTGCATACGTTCGTTATCAAAATTAAAAAACACCCCTAAAGCACTGATTTCTGGCCAAAAAGCACCCTTATTTTAATAAAACGCTGATTTTTTCCACTAAATGAACACCCCTTCTTTTATCAAAACACTGACATTGGATGAACGGGAACACGTATTTTAACTTAAGATTTTATAATCCTCTGCTTGTTTAGCGGCAGCAAGTGGCGGCAGCAAACTCGGAAGCCCTGAGTCACTTCGGGAGACACTCGACGTCAGAGCCGCGTATATTTCGTGGATTGTAAGGGGATTTTGACCTGGGTACAAAAAAGTACCCTTCTTTTACAAAATCGCGGACATGCGGAGGTCTTAAAAAAACACCCCTTCTTCCGCGAAATACGTAACGATGGTTCGGCCCCCCTCTGTACCTTAGTGCCCCCCCCCCCCCCCCCGGGGGTTTTGGTATTGCTTTGAATAACGAGAACGTATTTGAATGGAAATGTTTTGTGTGTTTTTTCATATTTGATTTATTTTGTTTAATCAATTTCACGGTTTTTTTTACAATGCAGTTAGGTATGTGGGCTGTATAAAATACTCGGTTAAAACAACTTACCTCGGGATTTAATACATGTACACTTACTTATCCGCCCTCGATCCACATGGGCATTTTATGTTTATCTCAAATATTAAGTTAAGTAATTTATAGCTAATTGAAAAAATCCGTTTTCTTCCCAAACCTGTATTTCAGTTACCCACGTTTGTACATGTATAACTTGTTTGCATTTTCCTGTTTTGTTTAGTATTCTTGAAATCTGTACCTGTATGCTTTTGTTGTATCCTCAACAGTCAATAAATATGCAATACAAAACAATATAATTTCACGGAAATGTTGGTTTTCAAACTGATTTGGCCATTGCATTGTATAAATCTAACACAAAGTTAAGATATAATTCTCGTAAGATTTCCATGCTTTTGTTGATTTCAACAAAATAGTTCATCAACATTAGAAATGAGAAAAATGGAACTCTAAATACTTTTTTGCAGAATTTGAGATATTTTACTTAGCTGTCCAACATAAGGTAAGAGTAAATCATACAAGTCTTGATGTAAACTCTATTGTCCTTAGGTTGATAGTTACAATAGTGGGATATTTTCTGTGACTGTAAATATATTATATGTCCAAAAGAGTAGATTGTGTTTTAGCATGGTTTACATATGTGTACGTTAAAGATATAAGATTTGTCATTCACTCTTCCTCCTTAGTGTTATCCTGTCCCTATGGTCTGTCTGACTTGATTTGGCTAACAGCTTTTTCCTCTTTTTTCCCACAAAAAGTTCGTTTTTGCCATCCAAACTTGACAATCCTCTTAGGAGCACTACCGCGTGTATGTATAAACATACTTTTTGTCTCAACTCCGCAAAATGTTGATTTTGCCCATTAGGTCCCATTGTAAAATTTGTCCATTGCCAACAATTGCCAACAGTACAGACACGCGAGATCGTGATTGTTGTTAATGGGCAAACGAACTTTTTGTGGGAAAAAAAGCTGTTAGCCCAAACAAGTCAGACAGACTATAATACATGTATATCATTTTCCCGCTCTAACGCTGCGCTTATATCTTGAACGCGCACTCGGTCTGACAAAAACGAACATACAGTACAGACATTTAATTCTTGCACCAGTCGACCGGTTGTCTGCCAGCACCTGGTGTTACTAACACCCATGGATAACATGTCAAGAAATAAGCCAAGGACACCAAGGACTCAAGTAGCTTGGAAATCAAGGCTACGCTCAGTTGTGAGGTCATCCATGCATCCATGACCGGGAATTTGGTGGCAATCGGGCGTGCGGTCGTCTATCACGTCTTGGCTGCCCACACTTTTAGTGCAGGAATTTATTGTCGGTACTGTAGCCCATGAAATAGGAAAATGTTCGAAAGATATTTGAAGAGGTATTGTTCAAACAAACAAGAAATATATCGTTAAGTCAAATGTTAAAAAATACCACCTTGTTATCACGATATTTCCATTTACTACAGTGCCGACATTTAATTCCTGCACTAAATGCACGGGCAGCCTGGGCATAGTACACGACCAGTTGGCACCAAGTTTTCTGGGCATGGATGGCTGGACCTCACCACTGAACGTAGATTTGATTCGCAAGCTACGTGGTTCATCATTGTGCTTGGCTTAATCTTTTGACATATAATCTATGGGTGTTTGTACAAATGGGCACAGTCAGGCGCCCGGTCGACTGGTGTAGGAATAAAATGTCTGTACTGTAGTACATCAGACAATTTGTGCGTTATAATAGATTGGATAAAGGCATAAGGGTGTACATGTGGGGAAGCAAACAGCAATTATAGACGTCATTTCGATATACCTGTGGTAGTGTTTTAAAGGCGTTAATTGACAATTAACGCCTTTAAAACATACGTGAAAAATGTGGAAAAAAATTGAAGTAGCAAAAAACGATTTGGCAAAGCGAGTGGCACTAAATTGGTGCAGGTACTAAGAAAGTTGGAGAAAAAACTGATTCCACAAACGAATGTTTCAGCTCACGTGTTGATAAATGTTTAAATTCATCCCGCGTCCCTGGATTTTAAGCACTGCCGGTTAGTAATTAATTTGGACTGTAATTAAAAGTCCCTAACTAAGGATTGCAAACTAGTGCACTGATGTGTTAATCGTATGCTTCGTTGTGAAATAGAATCAGCATAATCCATTAAATTTCCCCTTTTTATCAAGATTAGAATGCATCACAGTTTTGATAACCAAAGCATTTGATTGAGAATGTAATATCTAAAAATTGCCCGATTGTTGAACATATATGTAATCCTGAGTACCTGACAAATTTAGCATATGTTTTTAAGCGGGGAAAGAACATTGTGGCATCAAGACAACAGCGAACCAAAGTTTGCAATTCACATTACAAGACCGCTCGGCCTTAGGGGCAGCCCCTGACCACATTCAGCAATGCTGATACAGTGCCAACATTTAATTCCTGCACTAATTGCGTGGGCAGCCCAGGCATAATACACAACTTCACGCCAGTTGCCACCCAGTTTCCTGTGCATGGATGCATGGGTGACATCCCAACTAAAAGTAGCTTTGATTCGCAGGATATTGGGTCATTGATGTGCTTTGCTTATTGTTTGACATGTTATGCATGCGTGTTTGTATAAACAGGCACTGGCACATGTCCGGTCGACCGGTGCAAGAATTAAATGTCTGTACTGTATTGCACGAGGTGTGATTGTCCTAAGTTACTTATACATAGTTCCTAGAAATCGATATTCTGTCCTTCGCGGATTGCACGCATTAGAAAGGCGATGATAATCAAAATAGATATTTCATAGTGTACCCTTTTTATATTTTCTTATGATGTCCTCATACGTAATACATAAAAGTGGATTGGCAACGGTAATTGCTTCCAATTATTAATAAATTTCCTATATATTCTGAATTTGCGTTTACTATCAAGTACCTGAAAGTTCTCAAATATGTAACGCATTTCGTGTTTCCGTCAAAAGATGGCAGCACATTTCCAGTGTTACTTTTCACAATTGGCCACGAGTTGCTGAACTTGTTGCAATGAATTAATTAAGGAAATCATTAGAGTTATATATTCAGTTACGTGTTTGGTAGCTAGTTCTCAGTGTAACTAGAGATAATGTATTATACTTCTTGTATTTCATGTGAATGGCAAGTGTTAATCATTGTTGGTCGATAGATATGAATTCTCATCGTATCGAGCACGTACAGTTACTTAATTAATAGGTGGTGCCCGTGAGCATTGAGATATCAAATTAGATATATCATAATTAAATAGGGATGATGAAAAATATTCTATTCCAGTTTATCAAAAAGCCTAACCAATGACATTGTGACTGTAATACAAAACAGTACAGCGAGTCGTAAATCATGGTTACTCAATATATAGGTCATGCGCATGATTATTCGGAAATAATAATAAATATATCACAATTATGAGATTCTGATGAAAAGATATTATATTTAGGCAGACGATATCCTGATGAATAAGCTTGTGACTTATAAAGATTAACGGCTACCATTTTTTGTTACCACAATGCAGATATTTCTATCTCAGTTCTTTATTACTTAAGCTATTTTCTAAAAATAGTCATCCGCATCTGATACTTTTGACAACTACTTTGGTAGTTTTCTGAACTACATTTCTCCTTCAAATATTTTTCCAACAATTTTTGTTTTTGGCTATTAGGATTTCATCAATATTTTTTGGGCAGCTATATGAATTACTGGCTTAATACCCGTGCATTTAGGGCTCAGGAAAGATACTCAAAAATGATTTCAGAATATAAACAAATATATGGTATTGTTTGAGAGCTTAATTTTATGAATTTATCAATAGACTCAATATGGCGAAGAAAGGTTTTATTCGTCAACCGGGAATGTACAATGTGAGGATAGAGATTGGGTACATGAGAGTAAGATATAATATAGTAATACATGTATAGAGTCTCCAAATTCTCGCGAGATCTTAACGAGAGTTGCACGCTGGGTGCAAGAACTGGATAAAACAAATGAATTAATAACATTTCTTGATTCTTATGCTTAATCAAAACTGAATCAAAAGATGATACCATAGAGAATGTCCATACACGTACATCAAATGACCAACATATAGCAAATCGAATTGTTGATATTCAAAGTAACTTAAGTTACGTGTGACATTTTCAATATGTAATCCTTCACAGCGATATGCGTATATATGTATATCATAAACGATATGTGGAAAATAAACCTACTTATCCCTCTAATACATATTGATGGGTAATATATTTTATATATATATATATATATATATATATATATATATATATATATATATATATATATATATATATATATATATATATATATATATATATATATATATATATATATATATATATATATATATATTTATATATATATATATATATATATATATATATATATATATATATATATATATATATATATATATATATATATATATATATATATATATATATATATATACAGTATATATATATATATATATATATATATATATATATATATATATATATATATATATATATATATATATATATATATATATATATATATATATATATATATATATATATATATATATATATATTAAAAAACAATGCAATACTATTTGAGTCTCATAACTTTAACTTTACTTCGAAAAGCTACATGTATGTATTGCATTTGATTTTGTATCACCGTGAATATAGCAAATAAACAAACAATTAAAATACAAGGTCTATGATTTGAAACAGTCTTGCATCACCAAGAGGGAAATGTACTGGTCATAATATGCAGGTTTTGTTACAGGAAAATCGATATGCAGGATAACCTCTTACTCCACCTATCTGCTAGTTAGAATTCATCTTACTAATCTAAATCTTCATACATCAGATTATGCCATATAACAGATTAACAGTACACATACTCTATGATCATATGGTAATAGAGGAAAATTATTAAAAAGAATATATAACTGAAGTCGCCTCGCCATGCCAAATGTTAGTTTCGATTAGTAGGAAATAGCAAATATATATCGTATATAGACTAAATATAAAATGATACGCAGGTTATTCCATAAACATAATAGGAGAATGGTAGAATATTTACATTAAAAGAGTAAGGTATAAATTTCTATTAAGAACCAGGAAGAGTAGATTAGGTCTTTGTAAGAACTTCGCAATCAATTTGGAAGATGAGAAACTATTCAAATCGATGCAAGAAAGAATATGCATTTATTACGACGATGCGTCGAAATTAGCTAGTTTTCTTTGAACGGCACTCTACTATAATCTTACTGTGTATGTGAAATAATCTAGACCTGGTTGTCCTAATTCACATTGAGCAAAAGACAGTGAAAGTAATTACACTGGGATGTCCTAAAGAAACATTTGCACTAAGATTTCACAGGTTGTACATAGAGCAATGAGGTGCGAATTGTATTTATATGCAAAATTGAACAGGTAACTTAAGAACAATGAACCACAACTTATAATATATAGTACTGTGCAAAATATAGGAAAATACAGTACACTTTTAAATGGCATCCTGTCATGAGTCGGTGTATGTTTGCCCGGTGCTGCCATCTTTCGCCAGGCATGAGGACATACTAAGACGAAGATTCACATGCCGGATCTACCTTTCTGATGCGTATTAACATGTTAGATCGTTCGACAAACTACATGTACATGTATAAAAGCTATGTCAGGGCCGGGTTTTTGTAACCGTAACAGTTTAAACCATCCTAGTTGGTTCCGTAAGTTTTCCAATAGTACCATCTCGACAATTATGTATTAAACTAACAAATCTGTTATGTATAGAATTTTTTATTTCATTCGTAAGTTATACTAGGTAGAAATAAGATTTTGTAATTGAAATATTACAGTTAATAAACATACATACATTTCGTTTTCCTGGCTGGTGATAACTCTTTATTTTTGAAATGAATGAATACAAAACTTTGAGTTTATTTTAATGGATTAATAAGTTCTTGTGTATGAGGGATAAGTTAAATTAACGACTAAATGTAATTCAGTGTTTGGTGCTGAAGGACAGAAATATCGTTTTCTTGATAACAACCAGATTTGGTCTACTTTGTCGATTAAGAAAAACGGGACCCTGTGACATATTTCTGCAAGCTATGATCGTGTATAAGGAACATACTAGTACATGATTAAAGTTACTATCTATATCTGACAATCATCTGAACTGACTTCGATATTTCGCTGAATAAAAGCGGCTTAAATTTACATAATGTGCTTCTACTTCTTGTGAACTTCTTCAACTTTTTCTACTTCTTTTTGGGAGGAACAACGCAAACAGGAATTGGTGAATTGTGGAGGACGTAATCGCTGACACTTCCTAGGACGGTCCTGGCAAGGGTATCTGTCAAAATAGCAACGATTCATAACAAAAATCAATAACAAATTATATATATTATATATGATATAAACGCGCAAAGACCGAATACTAGTATTTGAGATTGTTATGGCTTCTCTTAAACCTTCCAACGCTGAGGCTACTTTCATCCAAAGCACAAGGACACAAAGCCTAACCCTAAGACCACAAATAATCACAAGCTCGGTACTCTGTCTGTTTAAATGGCAATATCTCTTTGAGAATAAAAGCATCTCTGAAATATTTCAGAGAGAAATGATACTCAGACCTTAAATAACACATTTCTTTCACGAAGGCTGTAAGCTGATCATCGCTTCCCATATATATATATATATATATATATATATATATATATATATAAATATATAAATATATATATATATATATATATATATATATATATATACATATATACATATATATATATATATATATATATATATATATATATATATATATATATATATATATATATATATATATATATATATATATATATATATATATATATATATATATATATATATAAAATTATCCAAATGCGCTAACGCATGGAGTACTTACTTTGGCCCCTGGTTCCCATGATGATCATACCGGCGTTTTCTTCCACAGCTACCTCAATGATACCCTCCCCGGGTTTCCTGGCGTCCTCCTTGGGTCGTATCTTATGCTGAATCTTCTTATGGATGAGTCGCTGTTGGTAATCCTCCTCCAGTCGCCTTATTGACGCCATGTGTTCTTTCATGATCCTCGCCCATTCGTCCGCCGGGGGATTTAATCCCGCGCTGAATTTGAAAACCGGGAGGCTGGGTTGCTCGGCCGCGTGGGTCAGGATGACCAGGTGATTGGGGGCGTACATACTATCCAGGTACCACTGGAGAGCGTCGCTAGCCTGTGGGCTGTCGTCCACGGCGACCAAAACCTTGAACTGCTCCATTGTGCGTATGCTGGTTGAAGATCAGTTCACCGTCTCGCCGATAGAGGGCTGTAGCTGTCTGCTACAGGTTGAAGTGTGCGCGGATATCCTTAAAAAGAAAGAGGTATCATGACGATGATTGCATTGGTATAATGAATCGGACTTTGGAATTCATCAAAAGTCACCATGTCCTCGCTTACACTCTCTCTAGGTCTGGGTCACTGTTGTGGTATTTGCAACTGGTTTGCACTCACGGCCTTATGACATTTAACACACCTTATCGATTAGGATAATATTTAACTTTTTTTAATTTGTTCATGGTGGATGTGTGTTTTTTTATATCATATTCATATGATTTGAATCAGTATGCAGATTGGTTACTCGCAAGTGAACAATACATACTTATTCAATACAAAGTACAATCAAAAATATCAAATCTACACCCTTTTTGCATCGTATGTAATCTAAACATGGGGTCACTCAGTGCAAACACGAATTTCAAATTTGTTTTCACTAAACAAGGATCTAATTAACTGCATTGCAAGAGTAAGTTGAATGAGAATTAATGGTAAGAAGCCACAAACGTTGAGTGATATGGTCATCAGGTGAGTTTTTAGCTGTATATGGCCCTCACTATCGCTACCATGTATGATGCCATACTTTCAATACAAAAATATGCAAGGGCTCTTATAATAATAAAATGATTGCTCACAGTGTCTACTTCATGAAGATATCTATTGTATGTCTGCACAATCTCATAAATGACTTTAGATAAAACATAAAGTTCCAAAAATACTTTTTTCTCCTTTTTCTGCATATTTACCCTAAACGTGGGGTCACTCAGTACAGCACACATATTAAACAATGACTTCACTATACCAGGACCTTATTAACTGTTAGGAGTAATTTGAACATTAAATGATGCTAAGAAGCCACAAAACTAGAATGAGGTGGTCATTAGCTGAGTTTTCACCATGTGCTGTATATAGCCATCACTAAAGCTAATATGTATGAAGCCAATCCTTTGATATAAAAATGTGCAAGGGGGTCTAATGATATATCAAATGAAAGCTTATAGTGTTTACTGTTTAAATATATCTATTGCCTGCCTGAACAACCTTATATAAGACTTTTAGAAAAACCTGAAAGTCCAACTAAGTCAGTTTTTACCCGTTTCTACATATTTACCCTAAATGTGAGGTCACTCAGTGCAGACACACCTTCAACATTTTATGTTACGTTTTTTCTAGAGACAAGGACCTTATTGATTATCAAGAGTAGAGTGAATGAGAAATTTTGGTAAGAATGCCACCAAAACAAGAATTTAATCAAATATTCCCAAGATTTATGATTTTTGCCATTTTAGAGGTTTTTGGCTTCTGATGGTCTGCTATCAACACCCACATAGATATATGCATGGTTCACAGCACGCAATCTCTTCAGGACATTCTAAGGAAGTTTTCCAAAACACCAAATGCAGCATTGTATGTATGATGAAGGTGTAAATTGTACAAAAAGAACATAATTTCTCTTAAAACAGCTGATTTTGGCCATTTTCTGACCAAAAACGGTCAAAATTGACCGCCAAGGGTCATCTATCACATTTGTTCACACTCGTATCTCATCTTTATCATCTGAAGTATATTTGTGCCAAGTCTGACTTGTCTGTCTCAAAAATTATATTTTTTATAAAGAAATCCCAAAAAGTATGCATTTTTAGTCATTTTTGAGAGAAATTGCCCCAAAATGAAGTGTTCATTTGAGTTCATGCGATGTTAACATCGTGATTCGTGATCCTCACCTTCCAGCCTACAAAACCATACCAGGGTGGTACTGCCCTGGGGGGGTGCACGGTAACCCATGGTAGCCCACGGACTATAGCACATGTAGCTAGGCGTTGTGTCTCATTACTCGTATGTGCATACATATTGACACTGTGTCGTGTCAGATTAAACCTTTGGACCCATTGACTGTTTTGTTATCAAGAAACCTGCATTGTAGTAAGAATGCACCTATGTGTTCTCATATTTTATCAGACACGGCTAACCTATATTGACCTATGTGAAAACTATGTGAGTCAATTGCCTTAGATGCAAACTGTTTGAACTGATTGAACCGAGCAATCTAAATGTAGGACTGTATGTGAAATAAAAATAAAAAACACCCACTCCACTGAGATGATAAATCACAAGTGGCCATGGTGATGAGATATGTAAATATCTATCTTACTAGGTGGTGACAGGAGGCTTCCCTTTGTAACCATACGGAGAGGCTCAGATTGGTTAAAACATACCTTCCACTAACCAGAGCATAAGGAAGCCTGACCATAAGGCGCCATCTATATGTTATCCCTGTTACTATAGCTTGCCATGTCCGTTAACATTGTATTTGACCAATTTAAGGGGAAGGCTATATTTAGCTATTATATATATATATATATATATATATATATATATATATATATATATATATATATATATATATATATATATATACATACATACATACATACATACATACATACATACATACATACATACATACATACATACATACATACATATATATATATATATATATATATATATATATATATATATATATATATATATGCATGATTGCCCCTATTCTACATAAAGGCTTGTGGTCTACTTTTGGCCATTTTCTTCAACCTTCCACCTCCTCTCCCGGCATACCGGAGCGCCATCTATCCACAAGGGATTATATCTTAGTAAGGCCTGGGAGGCAGGCTTGTCTCAGCTTTGAGACCTACCCTAACCCTGAAAGTTTGCAGTGGTTGACGCCGGTGGTTTTCACCGGGTACCCTGGTTCCATGCACCAATAACGTATGCATACCTGTAGCGAATCGCCCCCCCCCTCCCCCCCCCCACCCCCCCCCCCCCCCAATATTTGTGATATCTTGTTAACCATAACATTTTAAATATATCTGTAGGCTAAATGTTGATCATACTGCAACCTAACAATCTCTTTCAAATGTTGTACTTATTTAGGGTTCATTTCTTAGTTATTTCCATAAGTATCAGAAAATACCAGACAAAAGCTTTAAATGGTAGTTCTGGATTTAATACGTTAACAATTGGCCAATCATGATATACTGTAGTCTACGTAAGGCAGACAGAATAACGATAATGTTCTCGAAAATATGGGGTTCAATGTGGAAATTCATACGAAGACCAAGTGTAGCGTTAGAGTAGCCCAGAAGCAATTACTATCAACTGCAGTTAGTCTTGATAGTAAGTCGATATTGCTCTAAACTCGTAACTGATGTTTACAGGCACTCGGCCAAACTCAATAGTGGATAGGCTACTAGTCCCTTATGGCCCAGTCACACTAGGGTCCGACTATCGCACGATTTTAAAATCGGATCCGATTTTGCTAATTTTAAGATCGGTACTGGACGTTCCGATTTTGAAAATAGACAAGTTTGCAGTCAGACCATCACGATTCATCGGAGCCGATTTTGTTGCTAGAAAAATGCGTCAATCATTTATCTTGCGATGGTCGTACGATGATCGTACGATGATCGCAAGTCAAAAACATTGTCTTGCGACTTTTCAAAAAATCGGCACTGATTTGCGAACAGGATCGCAAACAAAAAAATCGGGTCCGACCTGCCGATTTTAAAATTGTGCGATGGTATGACCCTAGTGTGACTGGGCCTTAAGAGTTGACATTCTCCTCTGTGTTGACTATAACACAGTGTGGTGTAGTACCAAGTATGGTACATAAATGGCACCACCTGATCATCCTATCTCTAGAGTCCTCTATTCCCCTGGTGAGATATTAGGGTAAACTAAACTGACCACTATGGCCACCCATATCTGGTGCCTGGTTACAGACCAAAAACATGACATAAAATTTCATATGACAGCCTAAAATCTAGTCTACCGCAATACTGTATACAGTATTTATTTGGAGTGCTAAAAATACGCTTTACAGCCCTGCTGGAGGGTATTTATGCTACTTTGAATTCACGCATTCAAGCACTCACACTATTTATTTATTACTATTTAGATATATATCTAAAGGATGTTCTTTTGGCGCTACCATGGGGAGCGCACAAATAGCGAAAATTAAAAGAATACTGTATAACTGGTTAATTTGGCGTGGTTTTTAATTTGGCGTTTTTCGGCGAATGCCCATCAACGCCAAATTAAAGATCGCATAGAAATATGTCTACATAAAGATGGCGTTGTTCTGACTGCTCCAGACGCCAAAATAATTACAGGGAAAATTCTATTTTGAAAAAAAACGCCAACTTAAGTACACGCCAAATTAACCAGTTATACAGTACCAGTTATACAGTAGTTGATCGCCTCGCACAATCAGGGCGATGTACGTACACAGCAACCAACATACATTGTTAATGACGTGCTGCAAGGAACATCCATAGGCCATGGCGTACACGAGGTGGGGGTCGGCCATAACATGTCTGAAAATCCATAATGGGCTTCTTGTGGCAGAATAATTGGCAAATAGTGTTAAGATTGCTTCATGGCTTTGACCTGGTTTAATACAAGGTTTGCAATAAACAAGGGCACATGATACTTATACAATCTCTCTCTCTCTCTCTCTCTCTCTCTCTCTCTCTCTCTCTCTCTCTGCTCCCGTAGCTTAAAATAAAAAAAACTCGTTGCTGAAACCTATCAAGGATTGGAGATATCTGCATCTGGACATGACAGATTTAAGCGATCGCGGCTCCTGATGGAGGTCTTTGGGGGCGCCATGTTTGCAGCTAAAAGCAATCTCATGACACACACATCAATGCTGTTCTTGGCTCTCATTGCCTAGTCTCTCTCTCTCTCTCTCTCTCTCTCTCTCTCTCTCTCTCTCTCTCTCTCTGCTATAGATAATGCGGCTATCTTTTCGATCTCTCTGCTATACGCATCAAGAACAGGATGACTGCTGTAGTATCCCGTTAACCTCAGGACCATCGCATAATCTGATAATGATGGGTATTAACGCAACACGATGCCGGGAACTGGTGCAATTCCGTTCATGGGCCAGCATCTTTTTGCTACCTAGGCACCCGGCATTATAGAGATATGCTGAGAGAGAGAGAGAAAGAGAGAGAGAGAGAGAGAGAGGGGGGGGGGGGGAGACAGAGAGAGAGAGAGAGAGAGAGAGTGTGTGTAAGCGAGGGCAAGGTGACTTTTAATAAGTTCCAAATTCCGATTCATTATACCAATGCAATCATTGCTCACGATACTTCTTACTTTTTTAGGAGAGAGAAGGAGAGGGGGGATGAGTGTGTGAAAGAGTGAGGAAGGAGAAGAGAGGGGTAGAGGTGAGTTATTGAGGAGCAAGTTAGAGAGAGGGGGTGGTATAGAATGACAAACAGACAGTAAGAGAGAGAGAGAGGGAGAGAGAGCATGTGTGTGTTGTGTTTGTCCCAGTGTTTGTTTGTGTTGGGGAGATGTGTGTTTGTGGGAGAGTCATTCGTGCGTGTATATTTGTGTTGAAAGAGTGATAAAGAGAAGCGTGTGTATGTGTACGAGTGAGAGTTAGCGTATGATAGGTTAGTGGTGAAAGAGAGGTTTGTGTGTGTATATTTGAGAGGGAGAGAGAAAGGGGGTAGAGGTTTTCGGTTTACAGTCTTGTCCCCACCGAATTGCTCACACGACCTTCCTTTCCTAGCCGGCCTGTACACAAGGAGACCACCGAGGGATATTTCAGAGCAGCAGGCAAGATATAGTGCGCAAGCTCTAAGCACTGTCTTATGTAATGCCAGGGACTTTCTAATTATAAGTACTAGTATGTATATCTCTGGTAATGCTAGGTACCCATCTTTAAAATTGACTATATGGGAAAAACTGTCTTGCCCAAGGACAGACTAAAGTGTCCAGGTCGGGAATTGAACCAGCGACCTACTGATTACTAGTAAAACACCTAACCAACTGAGCTACTTTGTCCTCAGAGAGAGAGAGAGAGAGAGTGAGTTCACGAGAGAGAGAGAGAGAGAGAGAGAGAGAGAGAGAGAGAGAGAGAGAGAGTTTGGGAATAATCAACCTGCTTTACTAGGACATAGAAAAACCTGCATAACACACGTCCTACTCTAGTCTGCTTCTAGACAGAAAAGGGTCACCTTCGTGTCCCCAATATCTGCTGATTGCATGCTGTGCATGAGAACCTTGCCATATGGAGTATTCATAGCAGAGCCATATAGAGTGGCCAGTGTTCCCAAAGGCCCTATCCAAACATAATGGATAGTGAAAGCGGGTGGTAATAAATGGTACATCAGGGTCTCAGCCAGGATTTAGGATCTGGGTGCCAAGGTATTCGGTTTATAGTCTTGTATCCACGCTCTAAGCACTGTCTTATTTGTGCTAGGTTCCCATTTTGCAATATGGAATAAACTGTCTTGCCCAAGGACAGACCAAAGTGCCTCGGCCGGGAATTGAACCAGCGACCCTCTGATTACTAGTCCGACACCTGACCAACTGAGCTACTTTGTCCCCTTACCAACCCTAAAACTCTTGGGCGTTCTATTTTTTAAGCGGGACCAATACATGTATACACAAATATTACAACCTTTAACATGTATTTACCATGTAATGTTTATGAAATCGCAATTAATTTCTGCACTACCGAAATCACCATCATAATCATTATAAACATATATATATATATATATATATATATATATATATATATATATATATATATATATATATATATATATTATCATCATCTACATCATCATCTCAAAACGCAGCAAATTGCTCATTGCATGACAGTCTGTGTGCTGCGATTTGTCCCACTCACGTTTTTATGTTATCCAGTACTAGTCAGGTCCTGTTATTTGAAACCAGGCTTTCTTATTTCAAATGGGATATAGGTCACCGAGGGAGGTAGAAGGTTATTGTGGGTACACTTGCTTATGGTAATGATTTTTCTATATTTAGCGGCATATACACATATACAATAGTACAGCGCTGTCTATGCAGGTAAACATGCCGTCACAGGACAGGGTAAAATAATCAAAACAAGACCTGATACTCGATAACAGTCTGTCTACCTAACATTCTGTTAAGTAAAACAGAGTTATATATGGATGGATGCAGGTTACGGTGTATACCGTATACACACACACATATATATATATATATGTATGTATGTATGTATGTATGTATGTATGTATATATATATATATATATATATATATATATATATATATATATATATATATATATATGTATATATGTATATATATATATATATATATATATATATATATATATATATATATATATATATATATATATATATATATATATATATATATACATATGTGTGTCTGTGTGTGTACCTCTCACCAGCCACTAGATATGACCTTTCTACTGGAACATGGTCGGCAGTAAATCAGCAATCATGCTAATGCCCCATTTCTATCATAGTGTAGATCAAACCCTTCACTATTTTGAAATCCAATAGTTTTACATGATCTTAGAGTATGTTAGCACTCCCATGCCAAGATTTGCTCTTAAAGGAAGTTTGTCTATGTTTGATACCTTGGAGAGCAAAATGAGCATCTTAGGCTAGTGTGAATTTCCAATATATTTGAAGATGAGATGATGATTGAGTCTTGGTTACTCATTATCTTTCAAATGTTTCAATTTAAATAGTTTAATCTACTCATCTCGTTGCATGAATAAGATGACACATTCACGCCTCGCAGTCTCCTTGACAAGTTTCTAATTTTAAATGAAACTTCGGATTTCAGTATATATCTAGATGATATTAGAAAGAGATTTTATTCCATTCTGATAAACATTTGCCCTTTATATAGTTTACGTTACACGATCTCTTATACAGGAAATTACCAAAATAGTCAGAATTGCTATGGCTGCTAACTGTTAATAATAGGATAACATACATGGAGTGTATCCACTATGAGTTATTTTATCTGATCCCATTTCTTTATCCGAAATAGGCGGGTTATCCTAGTGCTCCTTTATTAGCCATTCATCACGGTAGTATAAAATCAAATACCTTTTTATAAAATATTCAATACTAACACACTGGCAAAGTCCAATGCTGCAACGTGATCTGAACTTTGAATAATAGAGGTGGGTCATTATAATGATGAAGTAAAATACTCCATAGTTTCATAGGGCAATATTTGAAGTAGCTTCTCCTTGAACCTCTTTAGATAACCTAATTGTTTGTATGAAAAAGTCCTCTACACAGCAAAAAATTACGGATGTCAAGGGGTTGACCAATTATTCGGTCGACCGTTTGCTGTCCGTTTGTGCACAAACGATTGACCGATGTATCAGTCAACGAATGTTTCTGTGCATTATTTGAGTATTTGTGCACTGGAACATTTGTTCACAAATCACCAACTGAACATTTCTGCACAAACGGTTGACGAATATTTCGGTCGAACGTTTGCTGTCCGTTTGTGCACAAACGGTTGACTGCTTTATCGGTCAACGAATGTTTCTGAAGCATACGGAAATATCTTGATAACTAAGCAATATTTCCAATAAAATACTAGAGGAAATGTGTAAGTTTTATGAAAATCTTTTCAAAGGAAAAGAAAATATAGACATAGAAGAAACTAGAAGATAGGCTTCCTAAACTTAATGATACAGAAAGAATGGACATAGAAAAAGACATTACACTAGAAGAATTAGGCAGAGTAATCCAAAAAAGCAAAAATAATAAAAGCCCAGGGCCTGATGGCTTCACTTATGAGTTTTATAAAATGTTTTGGCCAAATCTTAAAATTATTCTATTACAATTATTAAATACATACAGGAGGAAAAATCAAGTAAATCCATCACAGTTAGAAGGTATCATCACATGCATCCCCAAAGGGGAGAAAATTAGAAACAACCTGAAAAACTGGCGACCTATAACGTTGCTAATCTCAATCTACAATTTTTTTTCGGGTATAATAGCACAAAGAATTTGGAACATCTTACCAAAATTAATCCATCAGGATCAAAAAGGATTTATAAACGGAAGATTTACAGGCGAAAACACTAGGTTAATTTATGATATAATACAAGAATGCACCGACCAAAAATCAAAAGCCTTATTAATATTGATAGATTTTGAAAAGGCTCTTGATTCTATCTCCTTGGATTTCATTACAAAAACTTTAAGAAATTTTAACTTTGGCATAAGCACAATAAATTGGATTAAATCATTACAAATAGGCTCGTCATCAAAAATATTGCAAAATGGGAATTTTTTAAACAAAATAAATTTAGAAAGAGGCTGCAGACAGGGGGACCCAGTATCCCCCTATCTGTTTGTGCTCGCAGCGGAGACACTAGCGGAAGCCATCAGGTCCAACAAAGAAATAAAAGGCATCACTCTTTATAGACAAGAACACAAAATCTCCTTATATGCGGACGATACTACTTTAGGATTACAACCCACAGAGAATGATATAAGAAATTGCATGCAGACTTTGAAAGAGTTTGAACAGGTGAGCGGTTTGAAGGTTAATAAAGAAAAAACAAAGGTAGCAAAAATTGGGGCATGGGGGACAACAGGACCATTCTATGCAGAGATCTAAAACTAGACGGGACACAAGAATTTGTATCACTAGGAATTACATATAATATAAATGAATTTAATAGAATTACTGATATCAAAGATAGGAGAAATCCAAAAACTTATGTGCATATGGAATGCCAGGAATTTAACCCCTTATGGAAAAAGTGTAATTGTCAAAAGTGTGTTGATATCAAAAATTACCCATGTCCTGTTGTCTCTCCCATCACCCAGCTCTAGTACTTTTGATACCCTGGAAGAACTATTTAAAAATTTCATATGGGGACAAAAAAATCCAAAATTTAGAAGAGAAATACTAGAGACTCTCCCTGGCCATGGAGGCATGAAAATGACAAATTTGTGAACATTCAATGCATCTTTAAAAATATCATGGTTTAAACGCTTAATATATCAATCAGAAGGGTGGGCTGAATTTCCAGCAAAATACAAGATAATAGACATAATAAAATATAGAGACTTATATCCCATAAAAATCAGAGATTCAATCAGAAATAAATTCTGGAGAGATGTGGTACAGAGTATTATAGGATTCAACGAAACATTAAAATTTAACAAAATAATTCAAATACAAAATATGCCCTTATGGCATAATAGCAAAATAAATATTGAGCATAGAAAAGAATGGGAAAATAGAGGCTACCATACTCTGAGTAATCTATTAAATGAGAATGGGGAATTAATATCAAAAGAAGAAATGTTTGCAAGGACATTAAAGATACACTTTCTAGATTATTTCAAACTCAGTCAATCAGTTAGGAAACTGATACTACATAAAAATGAAAACCATTGCAAAATAACAGGTCCATGTCTCCCAAGAATAATTTATGAAGTAGGACAGAGAAAAAGGGTGCAGTAAGATGTATAACAAATTAATGTTATACAATGGTACCATCATCAGAGAGGTTAAAGAGAAATGGGAACATGTCTTAAATGACGACATAGATTACAAAACCATAGAAAGGGCTTTTAACGATATTTTGAAACTTAAAGAAAGTGCATATCAGAAATATTTACAGTTTGAAATATTACATTCAAGGACTGCGGTTAATGAGAAACTATTCAGAATGAAGATAGTGGAGTCAAATATGTGCCCAATATGCCATAACGAGGTGGAAACAATAAAACCTTTCTGGAATGCCCATCGGTAGTATCTCTATGGCTGAACATAGAAAAATGGATAAAGCTGAAAACAAGACGCACTATTAAAATGTCAAGTATAGATAAAATATTTGGAATATGAAATAAGTGCACACTCATTGAAAAAATCATTTTACATACAAAAACAGTGGTATTTAATAATAGGAAGAATAATACATGTCATAACATCAGTGATGTTAAAAGAGTGTTATTTAAACAGCTATGTATAGAAGAATATCAGGCCATGTTAAACCAAAAGGAGGAAGAGTTCATGTTAGTCTGGGAACCGGTCTATGAAGAATTATGTAACACATACTCCATAGCATGAATTTAAGAAGGTAAAAGAAAAAAAACTGTATCCTGTTCACCTCATGACGGTATTATAGTTATCAATATTGACTGAAAGTATATGTGACACAATTATTTCCGTCTTGCTTGCATGCGTTATTGGAAAATAAAAAACAGCAGTGGTTGCAAAATTTTTAAAAACTAAGCAATATTTCGACAAATAGTTGGCTGAAAGTTGTTTGTCCTGTTGTATACTACAATCCTTCATCAAAATATTATCATATATCAAACTATTGAATTCTTCCATTTGAGCGCACGTGCAGATTACAGGTTAGGAAAAATTTGCTTAAAGGTATTTCGGCAATCTTCTGTATAGCTGGCTGTTAAACGGTTGACCTATCTTTTAGTGTACAAAGGGTCGTGTGGGCAAATTTATATCGGAACATCGGCCAACCGTTTGCTGTCTGAAATCTTTTGATGGGCAAACTTTATATACCTTTGCTGTCTAAACATCGGTCAACCGTTTGCTGTCTGAAATCTTTTGATGGGCAAAATTTATATCCGTTTGCTGTCTAAACATCGGTCAACCGTTTGCTGTCTGAAATCTTTAGATGGGCAAAATTTATATTCGTTTGCTGTCTAAACATCGGTCAACCGTTTGCTGTCTGAAATCTTTAGATGGGCAAAATTTATATTCGTTTTCTGTCTGACATCGGTCAACTGTTTGATGTCTGAAATCTTTAGATGGGCAAAATTTATATACGTTTGCTGTCTAAACATCGGTCAACCGTTTGCTGTCTGAAATCTTTAGATGGGCAAAATTTATATTCGTTTGCTGTCTGAACATCGGTCAACCGTTTGCTGTCCGTTTTCTGTCCGAAATATTTTGCTGTGTACCTCTGGGGCTGGCCTGATGGCCGAGTAGTCTAGTGGACTGCTAACAATGCCTAACAGATGCACAAGGCACTGGGACTGACTGCCACTTGAGTCATACGACTTTAATGACTCCCCTGTAATCATGCCAAGATGTATATTTTTGTTGTCAGTGCTGTGAGATGGCGAACAGATAATTCTACTTTTAGTTTATTTGGTAACCTGTTACTAATCTCGCTAAAGTGAAAGATTTACACATACTGATGATTAGAGGTTAAGATAAAAATAGTTTTCTAGGCAGCTCGTGTTTACCATAGTAAATAATTACCGACATAAAAAAATCATCTTTCTTTTATCTATTTTGATTGTGGATGCTGTAACTGTGAATATGAGCCCTGGGCAAAAAGAGTAATCAAATGAGTAGTAGCTACATGCACAGGCAACTCTGCTAAATCCGGACATGTGTAATCCGGATTTTCGTCTAAACCGGACAGATTGGAATGTCCCAATCCCTTCCTATATATTTAATTCCTATACGCATAATCCGGATTTTGCCTAATCCGGACAAAAATTAAGGGTCCTCATCAGTCCGGATTTAATAAGCAGAGTTGCCTGTATATAGAATTATAGTTCTTATCACAGTCATATGTGGTGTTAACATTGACATTTATATTTATATAACCTCAACCCAAAGACAATGTGATACGCACACGCACCTTTTAGGTCGAAAAGGGGCTGAACTGTCAGACTTACTGATCTTTGAACAGTGTCTATTGAAATCCTTATTGCCACACAACTAGATATGCTTTTTCATCATGAATTAGGAACTTGTCACAATCCATCGGAAGTATGAGGGGTGAAATCTACATGTATACTGCACGTTTGTTTCAAATTCCTGCTCAGATACTCGGGCCTGATAGGGCGTATTGGTCTTCCTTGTAAAGCGACCTAGCTGTATATTATAATAATAATAATAATAATAATAAAAATAAAAATAATAATACATTTATTTGCTGTAATCGTCAATTACAAAATTGTATGCTCCGACGAATTTTGCAATTCCTGCGATATATATATATATATATATATATATATATATATATATATATATATATATATATATTTTTTTTGACAATTATTTTCATCTCATGGTTTGGCTGAATGTGAATGACGATAAAATCTTTAAAGCCAGTATTTTGGAATATGATATATATTAACCCCCTCTAGGTCGAGTCATAGGCACGTTGAATAATGACAGGACCTGAAAATCAGCAGTTTCTATCTAAACAACGTGTATGTAGGTAATTCCGAGGCGTACAGGAACATTGATAACTATGTTTCAAATACCTATCGTGCAGATTTTAGTTGCCCTGAAAAAATTTAATTGCCCTGCAGATTTTTATTAGATAAAAAAGGCATACTGGTTCCCCGGTGGGCAACATTTAAGCCACCTTTGAAGCCAAATATCAAAATGATGCACTTAATGTGAACGGACAGCCAATAATCGTGAACGATGTGGCCTGCAGAGATTTCTTATGCCGTCGAGAATTCAGTAACCACACTTTACCCTGGGGGATATGATCTGTCGATGAAACGGAATACTAAATAGGTGCAATGCCCAGACACTGCGATAAACTATCAATGCAAGAATCCAGTCAACGATTGGAATAGATAGCAGCTAGGGATTCGGGGACCTTCGATAGCCATTTATGTGTGTATATATATATATATATATATATATATATATATATATATATATATATATATATATATATATATATATATATATATATATATATATATATATATATATATATATATATATATATATATATATATATATATATATATATATATATATATAGAGAGAGAGAGAGAGAGAGAGAGAGAGAGAGAGAGAGAGCATTAACAAAACCAATTTCTAAATGTGACAACGCCCACCCACTATACATGTATGTATATATGTATATATATACATGTATGTATATATGTATATATATATATATATATATATATATATATATATATATATATATATATATATATATATATATATATATATATATATATATATATATATATGTATATATATATATATATATATATATATAGAGATAGAGAGAGAGAGAGAGAGAGAGAGAGAGAGAGAGAGAGAGAGAGAGAGAGCACTAACAAAACCAATCTTTAATTGCGACAACGCCCACTCAAATGCCATATCGATGAGTAAAGAAGTGGCTGATTAGACGGCATAAACAGATGTTTATACGAATGGTACATAAACCATATGGATATTTGTTATATATATATATATATATATATATATATATATATATATATATATATATATATATATATATATAAAATGGTACATATCTTATGAGGATATTTGTTATATCTCTATAGTACTGAATTGATAGTAAATGAATAAATTTGTCTATATAGCCAAATGCAGACCTGTATGCTTCATAGCAGACTACGGCTATTCAGCCCGCTAGGATGCGGACCCGTTGCCGGCTATGCAGCCATTACCCATAAGTATCACCTGCATATTTCTACAACACAGAATCCTGTATTGACTATACATGCAAGGTAACTGATGCGTGTGCAATAACACTGCGCATTGTGGCTATACATTTTCTTCCTTCTTGCGCTGCCCTCCAAATGACCTGTATCTTAAAGCACTGCGCAGATGCAAGTTACGGCCCATTTCTGATAGCCAGAGATTCCTACGGTGCAAGAGTGATAAAGAATTACTCAAATCGACTCTCATCTTATAGATACCCAATCTTCACAGTGAACTAAATGATATGCGTAGGCGTTATATGAAACCGACCCATTTTGCCTAATAAACGATTTTTCTACGTTATAAGTACGTGAGCCCTGTGTATTCGTATCACGTTGGAATAACTCGAGACAACCGTTATGCAATATACAAATGCAAAAACGGGTGTTATTGAGAATTGGGTACGTAGTGTCTTAAAGAATTTGCCCTCTGAATGCAAACAAGGTCATCCGGGCGTCCGCGTACCGCAATGATCAACCCGGATTATTTTATACGATTTTGATTATTTTTCAAACTAAAATCTACAAATCAAACGTCATTAACGTCATTATATCTCTACCTGTACAAGCACGTATGATGCGAATCCCTTTTTCCTCGTTTGTGTGATGCGTTGATTTTGGTTGTATGTAGTGACAGCTTAGCTTAGACAGTCAGCTGATGAAATGTACGGTCTAGGAATGCTGTGGTTCTCGCGCTTGCTGTGTACGAGTGGATCAATCGAGAGGTATTACACTGTTGGCTGCAGAGACGCCCAGCAAACTAGGCTGTGATATACAGTAGCACTAGACTCACCCCGCCCGCCGCTGCAGCATACGGTATGTACACAGCTCCCAGGCCCTAGGCAGAGCCGCAAAATAGGTCAGGGCGTAGCCTAGATTTCTGGGCTGTCATATGTATTTTTCTGCTATGTTTTTTTTTTCTGTTGCCAAGCACCAGATGTTCTTGGTGGCCACAGTGGTCAATTTCGTTTACACTTATCTCACCAGGATTCCGTTTGAGTATGACCTATAGAGATCTGAGGACCAGGTGGTGCCATCTATCTACCATACCTGGTACTACACCACACTGCTTGGCATGCACAGGAGGGGATGTCAACTTTTTAGGGACTAGGAACCTAGTCTAGTCAGGGCGTTGTTGGCCTAGATAACGCAAAGGCTGCTGCCACAGATAGACAAAATATTTTTAAAAAATGAAAAATCAAAATAATGCATATTTTTACGATGGACCAAGTGTGAAAGAGAGAATAAATTTGAATTTATTTTCACTCCCGTTTATTGGAGAGAGAAAATAATTTTGAATCTATTTTCACTACCTTTTATTGGGGAGAGAAAATATATTAAAATATATTTTCTCTTTCACACTTGACGCGAGGTTCCAGAACCCGCCGTTAGGCGGCTTCAAACACGTCGAATGCCTTTGTGGAACGCCTGGGATTGTTTCATTACTGAACACTTGGTTCTTCCAGTTATGTATGATAGCGTCCACTCTGTTTTGGTCAAACAGCATGGATACATTCAATGGACTAATTGTACTAAGAATACACTTTTAGGAAATTAAATAACCTTTTTTAAATCAGTGAAATTAGCGATTTTACAGTTTTGATGACGTCACAAGTAATTATAATATTATAATACGCGACGGTGGCGACGCGTAGCGGCCGAGCGTTCATTTACACTACAGACCTGTCGTGTAAATGAACGCCGAACACGAACACGTTACAGTCAACCCCCCCCCCCCCCCCCCCCCCCCCCTACACCCATTCTACTGCCGACACATGGCATCCAACCTTAGTTCCGAAAAACTCTGGGTCCATCGTATATTTTAGATAACAACGGAAAACAGATTTGAAGGATCTACTTTGATAACAAAATACTCATCAAATACCGAACACATACATTTGACAAGGAAACTGTAGTTCATGGTGATTGATTAGAGAAAAATTGTGTATGAAAATATTCTTTGGACCTGCTGCATGTGCAAGAAATAAAATAATGCATACTCTTTTGTTTGTTTTGTTCCATAGAATAGCAGGAAACCTCTAAAACATCATCATCATAATAATTCTTGACTTCGAAATCAGGTACAATACATGTACCGGTAGTCTTAAAATAAGTTTCGTTGGACAAAAGTAACTCAAGTTACTTTTGTTGATCAAAGCACATTATGTCTGTTACAAACGGCGTGCCCAAATGCATCTTGGAACATTTCAGTATTTTGTTGTAGTACCTACAACCGTTTATAGGTGGCAAGACCTTTAGATTATGACGTATGCTTTATTTCAGGTGTCAAAATTATCCCTCTCTTCTAGGTCAATTCAAGCTGAAAATGATCTTACTAATTCTTACTCAACCGACAGCGATGCCTGTACTCTGATATTTATAGTTTTATACCTTTTCACTATTGACTATATGGTATGAAAATCGACACACCATCCTACAGTACAGACATTTACTTTCTACACCAGACAACCGGACGTCTGCCAGCGCCTGGTGGTACAAACACCTATAAATAACATGTCAAAAAATAAGCCAAGCACATCACATCACTGCCTAGATGGATGTAAGTTCAGTTGGACCTGTTGTCGCATCCATGCCCAAGAAACATGGTGGCAATCAGGTGTGCGGTCGTGTGTTATGCCCGGCTGCCCATGCATTTAGGGCAGGAATTTAATGCTGTGTGCCTGGCAATGTTAAAAACATGCTTTCCCTCATAACAACTTCATTCCTAGCACAATTGCTCATACATGTAGTATAGTATACATGTAGGCGTTCACTTGGACGTAACTATATGGATGTGTGATGCTTCTTTAGCTTTGCAATTCCTGTATCCGATCACTGAAAAATGTACACATTTAATCACCGGTAAAACTTTATAAGACGTCCGGTGCCATCTTGGATTCACCTATCATTGGCTTGTCATGAGATCTTTGAAAGAGTGTTAGATTGTTTAATTATAGGAACACAATTTTTATTGCAAAAAACGGCAAAACTGATTCGAAAGATACGATGGACCAAGTGTGAAAGAGAAAATAGATTTAGATTTATTTTCATTACCGATTATTGGGGAGAGAAAATAAATTTATTTTCTTTCCCCAATAAACGGGAGTGAAAATAAATTTGAATTTATTTTCTCTTTCACACTTGGTCCATCGTAGAAAGATTTCCTTTGATAACAAAATATTCATCAAATGAAATAGTCTTGGGACCTGCCGCATGCGCCGATTTACATTTATCAAATTGACTCCTTGCAGGCTGCTCGCTTCGATTTAACGTGCATTCCTCAAGAGGGTGGCCGCCGTATTATATCATGTAAAAAAACTTTCAAGAAATCTTTGGATAACCTATCTGTTATGAGCGAGTTTAATAAAAAGTAAAAGTGTTTGCGCGCATTGCTAACTCACATTAGTCATCCTAGTGCAGTCAGGTATGAAGTAAATTTGGCACCGAGGGAGAAATTTTGGAAGGACGATTTTTAACATTGTAAGGTCGTTTCGCTCCTGGATAGAGGGGTATAAACCATGCCCCACCATCGTATGATGTTTTATGAGGTTCCCTACGATTCTATGCACAACAACACATGTAGAAAATACAGTGCCGGCATTTATTTCCTGCAATAAATGCGTGGACACTCCGCGCATGATACACGACCGTACGCCCGATTGCCACCCATTTTCCTGGGCATGGATGTGATATGTCCCTGACCTCAAAACTGAACGTAGCTTTGATTCGAAAACGTGGGTCATTAATTTGCTTGGCATATTTCTTTGACATGTTATCCAAAGGTGTTGTACAACCAGGCACTTCCAGATATCCGGTCGACTAGTGCAAGAATTAAACATCTGTACTGTATGTATTATTCTTACTTTTTTATTTTCTTTCCAGATTTGGTCTATCTGTGGCAGCAGTCTATGAGCTACGCCTGTCAAACGCCGGTAACCTCACGGTGTCCAGCTTGGACTACGTGTCTCCGGCCACGTAAATCATGGTTAGGAAGACCTATCAGCTGGTTGTAACGTTAAACTGGACATACCGTAGGTCATCAGTCTTTGCGCTTGTCAGATCCAACATAGTTGTATTGCCACTCTCTATAAAGCACGCCCAATTTATTATGGGCAGAGTTTGCACCTCTATGGCGATCGAGGAAAATACGTGATAATATGTGCTTTTGGTTAGACCATAAGAACATTTTCGTCCAGTTTGCTCAAGCGGTCTGATATATTTGCACATATATCATCATAGACTAGGTTCCTAGTCCCTAAAAAGTTGACATCCCCTCCTGTGCTGACCAAGCAGTGTGGTGTAGTACCAGGTATGGTAGATAGATGGTACCACCTGATCCTCAGATCTCTATAGGATTCATACATAAACTGAATCCTGGTGAGTTAAGTGTAAACTAAATTGACCACTATGGCCACCAAGAGTATTTGGTGCCTGGTAACAGAAAAAACATAGCAGAAAAATGCATATGACAGCCTAGAAATCTAGGCTAATATCATCATAGAGTAATATTTGAAAAATATTTCAAGGTGGAGTGTTACATCGAACAAGAACCCAGGGGTGTCCAACTGTCGCAATTTGTATTTGTATTTGTATGTTTATTGACTGTACTGGTTGTACAAAATCACACGTTGCCAGATGCCTCAAAACATTCGATAAGACAAACCCTCTAAGCACTTTTTAATCGGGACGTTTTCAAGAAGCATGGCCAAATAATTCTGTTAGGCGTTCACTTGCGTTTTGAATAATGATTTCACTTTAGAAATACATGAACTCCTTTTATTGATACCGCCCATTGATTGATATAGGTTTTCATTATTGCTGCGAAGGCTAATCAGGGCTCGACGTTAAGGCTAGCCACGTAGCCCCGGGCTAGTTATTGAATGTCAGGGCTAGTAAATTCTACCTGTGAGTAGCCCTGAGGGACTAGATAGAATTAGAATATCAGCGCTTAAAAAAATATGAAGCCCACCTTTGGCTCTGCATACCTGGATGATAACTCAACTCAATTTACCACAATACACTGAATTCTTTTCTTGTTATCAACTGAGGCTATGGTATCAACAGAGGTCACTATTTGAAAAGAGTTGTCATTAATATCAGGGCTAGCAAAAATATTTCAGGGCTAGTAAAAGTTTCGGTAACTAGCCCTGCTGTTTTTTTCTTAATGTTGAGCCCTGCTAATATAGCAGTGCCGCCTTGAGGCAATATCCTATAAATAGATTTTTCGCACAGCGCTCTCCAAAAATGCTATGCTCCACGACCTACTGCCTCAACGCGCCAGGACACTAAAACGTAGACAATCCTGCTAGAAAAACAACTACAAATCGATTATTTCTCAAGATGTTGCTCTGTTATCAAGATGTCACTGTAGGTGTCAGACCCCTGAAAGCTTGACTGGGTGAAAGGTGAATGTCCGGGCAAGAAAGAAGTGCCTGGCCACCTTTAACCCTTATGCTGCTGGTGGCTAATTTGGTCAATACAAAATAATGTGAAAAAAGCTGAAAAATGACTGAAACCCTGGCAAATGGGTACTCATCTGAGAGTACTCAGTGAGAGCTTTCCAATGAATACCAACATGACAGGTTTTCGATGATTTTCAAGATATTTTGATTTTTTGTGCCTTTGACGGAAGTAGCCTCAGCATTGGAAGGGTTAAGTCTGGCGCGTGAGATGAATAGCGATGAATCATCCATAAAGTAATAGGAGATATTTATGGCTGCAGCAAGGTGATCAATAACAGCCTTTAACCATTATGCTGCTGCTGGCTAAATTTTGCCAATACAAAATGATGCAAAAAAGCTGAAAAATGACTGAACCCCTGGCACATTGGTACTCATCTGACTGTACTCAGTGAGAGCTATCCAATGAGTACCAACACGACAGAGTTTAGATGGTTTTCAAAATTCTTTGATTCATTGTTCTTTGGATGAAAGGAGCCTCAGCATTTGAAGGTTAAACAGCAAGGTGTTGACAGCTTATCAATTGGGGGAGAGGAATTATCATATTAGACGTATGCTCATTCCCTCTGTCGTATTAAGGCTGTACAATACCTTGCCTTTTGCTATATAAGTGCTGGAGGCGCAAATGCAGCCAGCTAGGTAGCCTGTGTAGCCTTCATTATAATTGAACAGTTTTGTATTATATCCTAATTGTCTGTAAGAAAACTTACAGAATTAAACATATTTATACATATGAAGTTACGGCATAAACCCTTGAAGTTTCACACATTATGAGCTTAGAATGTCAGCTGATTAGCATCATCAATTTTCATTGAAAAGATGAATGTTACTCAAGGGAATATTCTGTAGTACATTGTCAGCTTTATTTGGGAAATAAGATCCAAATTTCCTGTCGTTATGAATGCAATTTGACTAACTTCAGGTTCTCAATGGGTGAAGTTGGGACCAGATTTTTTTCAAATCATTCATTCTCCCTGTTCTTTCTAAATGTGTCAATGGAATAAAGCCAATAGATATTATCATACCTCACTTGAAGATCGAAACCGTGATTGGCTGACTTAACAGTTGGCAATCATCATGTTCACTGATCGGCGTAATGTCCACGATCAGGATGTTTATTGGAATCTTTACAGGTTTTAGCATTATCCTGAACAATGACCCAAAGTGTAAAATGATAGCATCTCTTTATGGGTTATCCGCACATGGTGCAGGCCTCTGAGTTGGAATTTGGAATTTCGTTTTTCATCATATTTATGCCACTTGTGGCTACTTCGTGACTAGCCAGTTTTAAGTAGTGGAGGGAACCGGAGTACACGGTGAAAACCACCGCCTGACCCCAAGTCACTGGCAACTTTTTCCCATGCCCAAGCCGGGATTCAAACCCAGACAGTCATTGCCGGCGCCTTAGACCGCATGGCCACCAGAGCAGGCCCACACAGAGTGGGACAAATAGTAATTGATAGCAACTACTCAGATATTGGCATTAATATTGCTCACGCAGATATCGTTATCAGAACTCAGAGATTGTCGTGAGAATTGCCTTATTAGATAGATAAGCCACTTACTTAGATATTGCTATTGTTATTGTCTACGTAGATTGTGAAATCACCGTATTGGCACGACTGCTTTCCATATTCAGTTATTGCTAATATTTGTTAATCATTCATTCGTTATTATTAATCATTTATACCACAATACACAATACTTCCTCCTACAATATTTGCTACACACTTACTAACTCGTGTACAAAGTGCAAACGGATCTTTGTTTTTTTATCCAAGTCCGCTCTGTCTGTTATCGTTACCGCTGCTTAGTCCATGTGATCGGACTAGGCAGGATGCATATTGTAATTATAAGAACTTACAGCAAATCAGTACGCATATTTGGTTAGAGTGGCCATTTGATAAGTGTTTTCTATCATTTATCGTATTCTACAAATTAAAGTAGACATGTATAACTGTTTGAATGCCTAGAATAAAAAGAATTCGATCACAAAACGTTCAATTTGGCAATATGCAATACATTTTCAAGAAAGGCAAAACAATACTAAAAGTTACTGGGAACCTCAGAAGTACAAATATTACAGAAATTACAATAATTGATAGTGATATCTTATGATATTGCTCCTCTCTGAGATGGGTAGATTCTTCTAGAACGTTTATCCTGCGTCGATATGACTATTTTCCCAGTGGTTGATTTTTGCTAACTAAAATGTGTTTTTTCAGCATCGCTGTATCCTGATTGAGTTATCATGTGAAATTTCCCTTCAGCAGTCATTTAAACTACAGTACAGGCATTTAACTCCTGCAACTGTCGATTAGACGTCTGCAAGTCCTGGTCGTACACACATCCCTGGGTAACATGTCTTAACCCTTATGCTGATGGTAACAAATTAGACCAATACAAAAAGATGCAAAAAAAACTGAAAAATTACTGAACCCCTGGCACATGGGTACTCATCTGAGAGTACTCAGTGAGAGGTATCCAATGACTACCAACATGGCAGGGATTATGTGGTTCTTAAAACAATCTTTGCGTCTTAGTGCTTTCGATGAAAGTAGCCTCAGCATGGGAAGGGTTAAAAGAAAAATAAGTCAAGCACATCAATGACCCACGTACGTAGCTTGCAAATCAAACTATTTTCAGTTGTGAGGTCACCCATGCATCCATGCCTAGGAAACTGTGCGTTCATCGGGTGTGAGGTCGTGTATTAAGCACGAGCTACCCAGACATTTAGTGCAGGAATGAAATGTACATATTTTATACTAGATATTTGCTACGACACCGTTTCGGAGGGATCAGGTATCAACACTGAGTAGCCTACTGACCTCTTTGGCATCTGGAGCCTTCATATAAATATCTTGATAACAATGATATATTTTGAAAATAGTCTGAAAGCAATTGCTCATGTTTAGTTGAACAACCTCTTTTCAGATAGTTCTCAAATGCAATTCTATTTATGAAGTGGTTCTAGTAATATCAATGTGTACATCCCAGAAACAAATAGGATAACTATTCTAACACTACTGGTATAATCACTGTGGCGACTGTGAGCCTCCATATAAACATATGAAAATATCTTAATAACAATGCTACATTTTGAAAAATAGTCCGAAGGTTATTGCTCACTCTTAGTTGAACAACCTCTTTTCAGATATTTCTCAAATGTAATTTTATTTATGAAGTGGTTCGAATAATATTCATATCATGAGTGTATCCCAAAGGCAAATAGGATGACTGTTCTAACACTACTGGTAATCACAGTGGCGACACCTAGAGGGGGACGTTGAAGTCAACTTAGAAACATGAGTTGGCCACAAGGTAGAGTGTATGTACATGTATCTACCAGCTTACTTTGATGATTAATGTGAATGATATACACCTTATTTTTCGAACCATCTAAATAAGCCAGCCTCTCATCTAAACAGGAAGTAATGCTATCAGACAGTGTATTGATATTTCTTATTAGCTCATTAGCATAACAATAGGAGCAGGATGATATATGGCTAGAGCTCCCTCTAGTAAATCCCTACCTACATATTTCTGATTTCAATAGATCCTCAATTTGCTAAGCTCTTATATATCCAATAGCTTTTATAAGGTGTGAGTATCTCAAAAGATTGGAATTATACATTTCATATTACAATTGTTTAATTTATAAATGAATAAATGTCAAAATTAACAATTATGGGTTTTTCTTCCTGCCCCTTTTATTTCTATGCGTATTTTTATCATGATATCTTTGACACCTATTTAGATTGGTTTATAGTGACAAGCATCCAGAGGGCAGATACGCCAATGACAAGTTCTTCCTGATTCGTAAAGGAATGTTATGTCAAAGTCTGATGTTATAGAGCGCCATCTATTGGGTGGTTTATAAATCACAAAACGCACCAATTAGACCATTATATCTTAGATGAGCAACCACAAGTGGATTAGAACCCGACCGGTGTACCGAATCTTGATAGCCTCAATCCGGTATCCCGGATGTAAGCATGTCGACACGCTTACATCCGGGATACCAGACGTCTGGTTGCTCCTGCGCATGTGCAGA
Organism: Maea johnstoni; assembly: GCA_963942565.1. Classification (NCBI taxonomy): domain Eukaryota; kingdom Metazoa; phylum Annelida; class Polychaeta; order Spionida; family Magelonidae; genus Maea; species Maea johnstoni. The sequence goes on along the minus strand of OZ012693.1, from coordinate 33,016,079 downwards.
ACCAACTTCCTTTAAAATGTAAACAAACACGCCACTCCCATTCATTCACTCAGAACGATCTCTGACTCTGTCCATGCTAGCAATTACGATCTGTTTGTCACTCGTGAAATAACATGAACAAAGAAGAGTTTGTACGATGGGAGGATTTAGATTTGGACTATTATTTGGGGGATTACACTGACGAGGGGGAGATTTCTTTTGATCTCAAGATGTAGAAGAAGAGGAGGAAGCTGAGGAAGTGATCCCTTGCAAGAGAAGTAAGACGGACAAGGACTTGAAGAAGACAACCTCATCCCAGACTTTTATTTGCCCAATCTGCAGCAAGAACTACACATCTATAAGTGGATTTCGTGGGCATGTCATCAAGAGGCATAACAGACCTGATATCAAAGGTAAGATATCTATCCTAGTAACTTATTTAGGTTGTTAAATTTCATTATGGTGTGTAAGATGATAGGGGGTAGTATTTAATTAATTAAATTAATTTAATTGATAGTAACATCTGGATATACTGGTAAGAATGCTGGAATGTTATTGGTAATTTGAGTAAGATTGAGGAGATTATCTGTAGGGTTTTAGTCAGGGACTAAGCCAGGACCCGTCCTACCTGTCTTTTGGACAGGCAGTTTCTTGAAAACCTCCTATTTGGACAGGCAAGATTTTCTATGAAGAATTTTCAATTCCGACTTTTGAAGGGTAATAATCAAATGTATTCCCAACGAAGCATCTTTTGGAACATACCACAAGGCTATTCAAGGCTATAGAAGTTGCTATAAGGATTTGAAGTATATTATTAGCTAATTCTGGACAGGCAGAAATTTTGGAATTGCTGATTTGGACAGGCATTTTTTAAATCCTGACTTAGACCCTGGTTTGAGTATGTCTGATATCTGTGAATTGAAATTAAATTGTGTTTAGAGATTTCAAACATGAATTGTATAGTTTATTTGGACATACTGTTACAACTATTTTTTGCATCATCCAAAGGTATACTCTAGTATAAAATAAATAAGATATCTCTGAAATATCATACTCAACAAACAGATAAGGTTTGTAATAAATAATCTGATATTCACATATTTAGATAGCAAAAATCTTAGAAAATCCTCCAAATGGTCCTATTTCCTATTAAGAAACCATCTGAATCTGTTTTCTCCAAAATCAAAGGGGGCTTAATTGCAAGTTGTCACATCTTAGGGATAACCTATGTCAATGTATATATGAACTTACATGCCACATTTAACTGCTTAACAATTGATTGAATGGTCACATGATTATCTGCTCTCAGCAGTGTCTCCTGAAATGATGCTGTGAATATTATACATCTAAATCATGTTAACGAAGTATTTTCATAATCTTTTCAAAAGGAGAATAGTCTGAAGGAAAAAATTTACACATTCACTCTTACTTTTTTCTTAAATGTACACACTTGCTCTTACATTTTTGATCTTCAAAATTATCAAAATTCATCTAACCAGGAATAGACTTGATTTCCATATTTTCTATTCAGAAAGCATCTGAATCTATTTTCTCCAAAATCAATGGGGGCTAAAGTATATCCCCAAAATCTAATATACATGTCTGGATAGCCACATCCTGTCTGCAAATGCAATCAATGCCAACCCACTTCCTAAATCCTAATCCTGAATCAATCAGGGTAAATGCAATTTCCTTGTCACCCACATCCTCCCCATGAATAAACAATCAGGGGTGGTGACAAGAGGAAGTGGTGGAGAACAAAGAATTCACATTGTCTGGAAAAAAAACTTTATTGGTACAGATGAAATTAAGAACTGATCATGTTGGCAATGTACTCACCTGTTATGTTAGTAATGACTTTGAAATCATCTCCCCCCCAAAATACAGAAACTAAAACCTAGAGCCAAGCAGGAAGGTAGCATCTAGTCTAAAAAATCTAATTTAGATAATAGTGATAATGATATTAGCAAACCTTGATATAAACATATAGTGAATACAGAAATGTCACTTTCATGTTCATTCTATCACATCTTTTTCAGGGCAGGTGACATTTACGTCGGGAAGCTAAAATTAAAGCTAACATGCTTTACTTGGCAGGTCCTTCAAAAGTTAATGCTGAGCCCTGAATGGGATGAATTTGATTTCGTTTTACTTAACATGGAAGAGCACTCCATTTAGTCACTGCCTAAATCAAATAGCTCCTCACCACATTGGTATGAAAATTGAGGCAAGTGCCAAGTTACTATCATAAAATCATGAATGCATTCAGGTATAGGGATATATCCTTAGGTTTTGACATGGATTTCCAAGGATATATTTATATATATATATATATATATATGTATATATATATATATATATATATATATATATATATAGAGAGAGAGAGAGAGAGAGAGAGAGAGAGAGAGAGAGAGAGAGAGAGAGAGAGAGAGAGAGATCAACAAATTACATCGAGCTCAAATCTGGTAAAAATAAAAGATGTGTGAGAAGGCTGCTGGACATAGAGATCCTGGACTTTGAAATCAACTTAATGAGATCATGTGGGGGCACCGGGGAAGTAAATATGTGATTATGTTCCCATACAGGAATGACTCAAGTTGGATAGACAGGTGTCAGATAGGGCAGAGCCAGACACCCTAGCAAAGGCAAATAGAGGCAGGTACATCTCTCCAGTTAAGGTCTAAGGTGCCCCTAGGGCTGTAATTCATGGGCTAGAATTTGTGTGCCTTGAGATATTCAGTCACCAGACTTGTTATGATTTTAGAATGAAGCACCCTGATCAAGCTTCTAATACTGCATAGTAAACTGATGTGCCCTATCACCTGCATAATGTAAGGGATTTTATTGTGTAAACATTGTAATGAACTAATTTGCTTTCATTGCATTAGAGCACAACCGATCAGGAACAATACAAAAATTGTGATATGTGCAATCCATTGTCTTGTTTGAATAAGACTTAGATCTACTTAATACCATTTGCGATTTTCTGTATCTATCTGATCAATGAGAAGTACTTTGCAAAAACTACACAACCCTTAATTTGATCTATTGCTTTTTTTTCTAATCCATTTGTGCTAAGGTTGTGGAAGAGTTGACACAGTTTAGAAATTCAAACACCTGATAAGTGAACATGAAATAAATGTAATAACCAGTCAAAAATGATGCAATTTTTTCAAATGTTATCAGTCAAATATATGTTTGCTTTCAAAAAGATTTTAATAATGTTAATGGTGCCAATAAATGATGAAATTATAGTGACACAGATTTATTTGTGATTTATTACATACTGCCAGTCTTATCAGTATGTGTCATTTTGTTACAATCCCGATGTGATTCTTATACCAACCTTTTACATTACAGTTCAATTAGACATCTGGAGAACTAGTTTGTTTTCTAATGCCAGGTATATGATAGAAAAAAAGGATTTATATAGAAGAAAAAATATCAGAAATGTTTAAGATAATGAATAGCATGTTACTTTTTATTTGATTCTATTACCATCCCCCACAATTTAAGTGTGATTCTGTTGTAGCTTGACCCTGTCCTCTACTGTTTCAAACCAAAATAACCCTTTCATACTCACCTTAATAAAAAGCCAACATATTGATGCTTTTCCAAATTTTCTCAGCTACCTAGTACCATTGAACTGATTTATGTTACAAAAAATATCCAACTCCACAAATGCTCACAGTTCTCATACCCTAACCTTAGCTTTAATTTTTCACAATACAGCAAGGTTTGCTGCTGAATTAATTATGCAGACCACATGTGAGGGATGCCCCAAGTACTTATTAGAGATGCAGGAGAAATACATAGCTGTAAATCCTGTTATAAACTTATGCTTTGCCTTCCAGCCATAAATCCTGTCCACAGCAACACTAAATTTCACGGATTGATATTTTAAGAACCTTCTGAGCAATGGTGTGAAATTGGCCTTACTCAAGTTACCTAAAAGGGAAGAGGGAAACATGAAAATTTTCTTTTATCTGTAAAAATAAGTTTATTTCCATAACCTTTCCAGGTTTTTTTATTGCGGACAGGGAAATTGATATAGACTCAGTATTTACCTCGGATACATTCAGAATTAACAAAAAAAAGACATTTATATTGTCTTAAAACAATTTATTATAAAACACAATACCTGCAACTGGATCCTGCCAGCGCATTACAATTCTCAATATGCATGTAAAATACAACAAATACAATGCAAGAAACAAAATCAAAATTGGAAACGTCTGATCAATTGCTTCCCTTCACAGCACTCAGCTTGGTTAAGAGTGATATAAGCCAGCTCCGACACAATTTATAGCGAGAATTTCAAATCTACCTGGCCAGGCATAGAGTTAATAATTCTGACCAAGATAGCACACCCCAAACGAGTAGCAAATGCCCAGCCCCCTAAATGAAATTTCTAAGTCATGTAATCAATTACAATATTGTAGAGCTGCGTTCACCGCACCCCAATTTGGTGGCTTGAGTACTGAAGCCAGATGAGTAGAGCTGGAGTGGGCAACTCACTGACAGGTCTAAGTAGGGAACACAAAAATAACACAATCCTTCATAATTCCATACTTCCAAGTGGTGTCATATGCCTTTTCTAGGTCAAAAAGACAGACACCACATGTAATGCATCTGTATATGATATTATGTTACCAGTTTTGTACACGATCAATAGCGTCAGTTCCCTGACGCTTTTTGGCCAAATTAATTGACATCTAAGTCAATTAGATGTCAGGGAACTCTAATATGAACTTATAAATGAATAATTTCTAAGCTATAAATGAGCAACTAGGAATTGAAGTAGAATTTGTGATTTCGAAAAAGCATTCAATACTGGTAATCCAAAACGGCAGCCGTGAAGTGGGCGCGGTGAATCAATACCACCTAAAAAATCTCAGACACTGGGTTGGAAAACATTTGTTTCTTAAAACTTGCTTATCTTCTCTCAGAGTGACATCACTAGGAGAAGGAAATGAGGGCTCTCATATTTGTTACCTTAACATTGTAGGAGGTTGCGTACGAGCCCAATCTTAGGAGAATGAAATAATGGATAGGTAGCGAGAGACTAATTACCATCAAGGCTCGACTTAAATGACTAAATGATCGGTAAATATCAGTTTGCCTGCCTTACATGGTAAGTAAAATGCCACCATGAACCTTCAGAGATACTATGAGTCTATAACACAAAGGAAATCCAATATATTTTCATCATTCCTGGCTATGTAAGCTATATAATTGTTGTATGATTCATAGTGGTCCGACTATTAAGCGAGAACTCAAGCATTTGGTTGAGCTGAGGCCGACTCGACCCGTTCGAACGGCATTTGAAATAAACGATTATTTCAAATGCGAAATTTCTGATGAAATTTTGTGAAATTACGCGGCCAAAACTTACAAAAACATTAATACTTTCGTTTAAGTGACACGGAACGGCTCCGTGTCAACACTACAGAGTAAACAAATCTATTGTACCATATTTGGTTCACCGATTCATCGAGTGCCACAGTACACAGCACGTGTGCCTGGCATGTGCCGATGCATGCCGCGATGTATCGAAACATCAAAAACATGAAGATTGACACTTAAGAGAAGAAATTGAGAGCTGAATATAGCTGGTGTTGCTAGTCACATATTTTCTAAAAGCATTTCTCTGCATGGTCATGCCTCACTTTTCTTGTTGCATTCCAAGAAGAAGCAATAAAATGAGACAGGACCCTCATAAAATGGTGAAAAACCAGCATAAATGCTTTATGATTTTCCATCATGACATAGATAGCATTTCTATGGACATATCAATGCATCGTAACGAAATAATCGAAAATGAAAACAAATTATCGATATATCGAATCGAGAAAAAATTCTAAACAATGACATCCCTAGTGATTGGTGTGGGTTTTTTTTACCGGTGGGCTATGATATTGGTTTCTACCTGTCCCTGCCTTAAACATACCTGTGATATGCTCTGATTGTCTTACCCCTCCTGGGTGCATGCATAATACATGGACAGAGAGTGAGTAAGTTTACTTATTGTACATACTATATTTCCGAAGAAACTTAAATACAGTTTATTATCAGCCCAATCTTCTATTCTATTTAAATGGAATTGGAGCTGCCTGTCTATGGCCTCAATGTGTTTGGAACGATAGGAGACACCAAAGTCATCCACAAATAGAGACTTGTCAACACCATTTCTTATACAGCTGGTGATGCTGTTGATTTTGACAAAAGGGGTGACAGGTATCGAGAGACCAATTACTATACAAGCTACGGCAAAGACCTGGCTATCTGAATCTCGTCTCAATGTGATGTCAATTAGTGTTGGGACGATCATCGAATATAATTGATAATCAATCGCTTACCTCTCTGATTCTGATTAATCGATTACAAAACTGGCAATCGATAATAATCGGAAAAGGTGCACCTAGTTGCAAAATATAGAACTAAATGACAGACATGTTGTCAGCTTTCTTGCTATGAAACTAAGCCCCCAAAACACTTCAAAACGAAGTTAATAATGTAGGTGCTAATAGCAAGTAATTGTCATAGACTATCACTTATTATTAGGCTCTAGACCTCTAGCACCCAATTACTGCAAAAGTGCGATGAACTGATGATGATCGATAATCGATCGGTTGGCCAGGGTTGGGGTAATTTGTAATTGTAATATAAAAATTAATAGTAATTTGCTATTTTTCAATGTAATAGAAAGTAATCAATTACTTAGTGGCTAAACTATTACTGTAATAGTAATGGACTAGTCCTAAAAGTAATTTCAATTTCATATTACTTTCTATTACATCTGTCAAGTTATCACAGGGTATGCATCTGCTATGGGATGCTCAGAGGCAAGCAGGAACTGGATATGCACTTATAGTGCATATGTACACACTCTTCACATTGAGACTAATTGCTCAACTGCCACAATATCATGAAGATTATCTGCACTACACAGATGTCACGTCTGAACTAGATTATATGTGGACAGGGGTCATAAATATGGAAACTGCTTTTTTAATTGAGGATGCAATGACAGGATGCAAATATATTGTGTTGTTCAACTGGAGGAGACATGCCGAACCTAAGTGAAATCCAATCAGCTTGAAAACAGACACCCCCTTTTGAAAACAGACCCATGATTCTCAGTGGATCAGTATGTCCAAGAGATGTTCCACTGTGCAATGACTTAATCTGGTGACATGTCTAACCATCTTTGAAATCCCATGTCCTAATTTGGAACTACCTGGCCATACCAGCATACTGCAGTAGAGGGGATATTTAGTATTGCTGGGAACAGTGGGAAGATTTTCTGCCCTGACTGCTGTAACATGAAGGACAGTGCCTTCGAGAAACCAATGTTCTTAACCGTTATGCTGCTGGCAACTAATTTTGCCAATTCAAAATGATGCGAAAAACCTGATAAATTACTGAAACCCTGACACATGGATACTCATCTAAGAGTACTCAGCGAGAGCTATCTAATGAACACCAACATGCCAGGGTTTAGATGGTTTTCAAAAATCTTTGCATCCTTGTGCTTTGGACGATATGTAGCCTCAGCATTGAAAGTGTTAAAGTGCAACCAACATATTGGAAAATAGTTTACTTTAAGAGCAGAAGAATCAGACTACTTAATCTGACAAGTTCTATAGCAGGACTAATGGAAAAACTGACACTTTTTGTTTTATTGTTATTGTGATTTTTTTAAATGTATTGAGACATTTATGGAATCAGCTGAAACAAGGACACTAAGTGAATATGAGAAAAAGGCTTCTATCCATGCCAGTTATGATATCTATACATAAAATACTGTTATGGATGGAGTGTATTTGCCTGTACTTGATATTCATAAATCATATAATGGAATAGTCAAATCATTAAACCCAGTAAGCTTTGTTCCATCTATTGAAAAGTAATTTGTAATGTAATCAATTTTTTTTTTTAATGTAATAGTAATTGCTGGATCTAAAAAATGGTGTTATAGTAATATAATTGCAAAATACTGAAGTAATAGTAATATAATTGATTACTTATTAAAATAATTGACCCCAACCCTGCGGTTGGCTGTAACTGATTATCGATCATGAAATTGCAACCGATTCCCAACCCTAGATGTCATCAGGAGACGAATATCAATGAGGGCTCTCCTATTGCTTACATTACAGGGAAAGTTGGCACCAACATACGCAGAACGTAACTTTCGGGCTATTTGGCACTTCCAGGTTTACGACGCGTATCCACTCATCATACTATCCACAGTATCCAGGGATCAAACTGAGAGCTGAAATTAATAAAAAGTATTTTAGTTGTCATTCATTAGTATGGTGATATGAATGCCACAAGCATTTGTATACCCCCCTGCCCAAAGATTAGCAAAATCAAAACAAATCTCAAAGATCTCTGTTAAATGAGACCCCATAAAATATTTTATGCTGGTCATTCATTATACAAAAGTTTTGCAATTAAAGAAGGTCTACTCCTCAACTAGTCTATTCAGTTCAGTACTTTGTGGCAGCCCTATTTGATTTGTTTAAATAATAATGAGCAAGTCAAGACAAAAAACCATCACTTGCCAGCAATCATTTGATGAAATGCACCCTTTGATATATTATATATATATATATATATATATATATATATATATATATATATATATATATATATATATATATATATATATATATATATATAAATATAAATAAAATTCAAAGTAATGGGCATATATAAGAAAAATATAAAGCGCTATTTCATCCGGCTGTATTTTAGGGATGTCTGACTACACCTTTTAGCTCCCACTGAATCACATTTATTCAATAAATAAATAATTGATTTAAGGGTTTCAGACCAGACAAGGAAGTATGGCAGTACACATTAAGAGTAAGTCTTCTCCTCAACTATTTAGGCAAGTACCTTGTGGCAGCCATGTTGGATTTTAATTTAAATGACCATCACGGAAAATACACAATTCCTGACAAAAAACACTGCCAAGAGCTATAAAAAATCACCAGTTGCCAGTCCAAGTGGTTTGCATTCCCAAAATAAAATAAAACATTGTAGGTACTTAAATTAGACAATACATAAACCTATTTTAGATGACGATTACAAACAGAAATGATCACATGAGTACAAAATTGCTTGGAAATTATCACGCCACATACCGGCCTAATTTGCAAGACTAAATTACGAAATATCAAATCAAAATTACATTCTGGTTACGTTCAAAGTTCTCATCTTTAAAATGACGAATTACTTATTACTGTAGATTATAAAATAAGCGAGTGAATAGAAGGGAACAACTGACAAGCAAAAGATTTTTCATGGCAGCCATCTTGGATAAAATTTTGTCTAAAAACACGTGTGTGTTGCAGCCAATATAACAGTATTTCCACGAACTGACATGCCTCAAGAAAAAAGCATTACAATCTTTATACACCTAGCGAAATGGTGTTCCATGAATAAAAGTGATTATTTACAATGCTTACCTTATATCTTGAAAATCTCGCCAGTGTTGGCCACCTCAGCACACTCCTGTACGGCACCTGTCTCTACTGTGGGTAGCTGGCGTGACGTCACTGTGTGTGACGTCATTGAATGCGCCGATGGGGCTAAGAGCTTAACCACAGCGCCAATGGGAGCTAGGCACTGCCTGCTTATCCATGACATCTTAATTCAAGATTACATGAAGAGCCTGCTCTGATTGCAAGCACTAAAAGATTCGTAGCAACACTAAATTTCACGGATTGATATTTAAAGAACCTTCTGAGCAATGGTGTGAAATTGGCCTTACATAAGTTACCTAAAAGGGAAGAGGGAAACATGAAAATTTTATTTTATCTGTAAAAATAAGTTTATTTCCATAACCTTTCCAGGGTTTTTATTGCGGACAGGGAAATTGATATAGACACAGTATTTACCTCGGATACATTCAGAATTAACAAGAAAAAGACATTTATATTATCTTAAAACAATTTATTATAAAACACAATACCTGCAACTGGATCCTGCCAGCGCATTACAATTCTCAATATGCATGTAAAATACAACAAATACAATGCAAGAAACAAAATCAAAATTGGAAACATCTGATCAATTGCTTCCCTTCACAGCACTCAGCTTGGTTAAGAGTGATATAAGCCAGCTCCGACACAATTTATAGCAAGAATTTCAAGTCTACCTGGCCAGGCATAGGGTTAATAATTCTGACCAAGATAGCCCACCCCAAACGAGTAGCAAATGCCCAGCCCCCTAAATGAAATTTCTAAGTCATGTAATCAATTACACTATTGTAGAGCTGCATTCACCGCACCCCAATTTGGTGGCTCGAGTACTGAAGCCAGATGAGTAGAGCTGGAGTGGGCAACTCACTGACAAGTCTAAGTAGGGAACTCAAAAATAACACAATCCTTCATAATTCCATACTTCCAAGTGGTGTCGGATGCCTTTTCTAGGTCAAAAAGACAGACACCACATGTAATGCATCTGTATATGATATTATGTTGCCAGTTTTGTACACGATCAATAGTGTCAGTTCCCTGACGCTTTTTGGCCAAATTAATTGACATCTAAGTCAATAAGATGTCAGGGAACTATTTAGGCAAGTACCTCGTGGCAGCCATGTTGGATTTTAAGTTAAATGACCATCAGGGAAAATACACAATTCCTGACAAAAAACACTGCCAAGAGCTATATAAAATCACCAGTTGCCAGTCCAAGTGGTTTTCATTACAAAAACAAAATAAAACATCGTAGGTACTTAAATTAGACAATACATAAACCTATTTTAGATGACGATTACAAACAGAAATGATCACATGAGTACAAAATTGCTTGGAAATTATCACGCCACATACCGGCCTAATTTGCAAGACTAAATTATGAAATATCAAATCAAAATTACATTCCGGTTATGTTCAAAGTTCTCATCTTTAAAATGACGAATTACTTATTACTGTAGATTATAAAATAAGCGAGTGAATAGAAGGGAACAACTGACAAGCAAAAGATTTTTCATGGCAGCCATCTTGGATAAAATTTTGTCTAAAAACACGTGTGTGTTGCAGCCAATATAACAGTATTTCCACGAACTGACATGCCTCAAGAAAAAAGCATAACAATCTTTATACACCTAGCGAAATGGTGTTCCATGAATAAAAGTGATTATTTACAATGCTTACCTTATATCTTGAAAATCTCGCCAGTGTTGGCCACCTCAGCACACTCCTGTACGGCACCTGTCTCTACTGTGGGTAGCTGGCGTGACGTCACTGTGTGTGACGTCATTGAATGCGCCGATGGGGCTAAGAGCTTAACCACAGCGCCAATGGGAGCTAGGCACTGCCTGCTTATCCATGACATCTTAATTCAAGATTATATGAAGAGCCTGCTCTGATGGCAAGCACTAAAAGATTCGTAGCAACACTAAATTTCACGGATTGATATTTAAAGAACCTTCTGAGCAATGGTGTGAAATTGGCCTTACATAAGTTACCTAAAAGGGAAGAGGGAAACATGAAAATTTTATTTTATCTGTAAAAATAAGTTTATTTCCATAACCTTTCCAGGTTTTTTATTGCGGAGAGGGAAATTGATATGGACACAGTATTTACCTCGGATACATTCAGAATTAACAAAAAAAAGACATTTATATTGTCTTAAAACAATTTATTATAAAACACAATACCTGCAACTGGATCCTGCCAGCGCATTACAATTCTCAATATGCATGTAAAATACAACAAATACAATGCAAGAAACAAAATCAAAATTGGAAACATCTGATCAATTGCTTCCCTTCACAGCACTCAGCTTGGTTAAGAGTACTATAAGCCAGCTCCCACAAAATTTATAGCAAGAATTTCAAGTCTACCTGGCCAGGCATAGGGTTAATAATTCTGACCAAGATAGCCCACCCCAAACGAGTAGCAAATGCCCAGCCCACTAAATGAAATTTCTAAGTCATGTAATCAATTACAATATTGTAGAGCTGCATTCACCGCACCCCAATTTGGTGGCTCGAGTACTGAAGCCAGATGAGTAGAGCTGGAGTGTGCAACTCATTGACAGGTCTAAGTAGGGAACACAAAATTAACACAATCCTTCATAATTCCATACTTCCAAATGGTGTCGTATGCCTTTTCTAGGTCAAAAAGACAGACACCACATGTAATGCATCTGTATATGATATTATGTTGCCAGTTTTGTACACGATCAATAGCGTCAGTTCCCTGACGCTTTTTGGCCAAATTAATTGACATCTAAGTCAATTAGATGTCCGGGAACTATTTAGGCAAATTCCTCGTGGCAGCCATGTTGGATTTTAAGTTAAATGACCATCAGGGAAAATACACAATTCCTGACAAAAAACACTGCCAAGAGCTATAAAAAATCACCAGTTGCCAGTCCAAGTGGTTTGCATTCCCAAAACAAAATTAAACATTGTAGGTACTTAAATTAGACAATACATAAACCTATTTTAGATGACGATTACAAACAAAAATGATCACATGAGTACAAAATTGCTTGGAAATTATCACGCCACATACCGGCCTAATTTGCAAGACTAAAATAAGGAAATATCAAATCAAAATTACATTCCGGTTATGTTCAAAGTTCTCATCTTTAAAATGACGAATTACTTATTACTGTAGATTATAAAATAAGCGAGTGAATAGAAGGGAACAACTGACAAGCAAAAGATTTTTCATGGCAGCCATCTTGGATAAAATTTTGTCCAAAAACACGTGTGTGTTGCAGCCAATATAACAGTATTTCCACGAACTGACATGCCTCAAGAGAAAAGCATTACAATCTTTATACACCTAGCGAAATGGTGTTCCATGAATAAAAGTGATTATTTACAATGCTTACCTTATATCTTGAAAATTTCGCCAGTGTTGGCCACCTCAGCACACTCCTGTACGGCACCTGTCTCTACTGTGGGTAGCTGGCGTGACGTCACTGTGTGTGACGTCATTGAATGCGCCGATGGGGCTAAGAGCTTAACCACAGCGCCAATGGGAGCTAGGCACTGCCTGCTTATCCATGACATCTTAATTCAAGATTATATGAAGAGCCTGCTCTGATGGCAAGCACTAAAAGATTTGTACGAAGACCATTCACTGCCTCTCACAACTACCCAGATTGGAGTCACGAGAGCTACCCATGATTCGGGCTCATGAACTTCGATGCGTTTTTGAGCTTTGTGAATTAGCTGCAACATGGAGTGTCAGCTATACACTTATAATGGCAGCACTAATCATTGCGAAATTTAATTTTGCGCTGGAGGCTAAACGCTAAGAAACGTAAAAATCAAACTAACTCAATCTTTTCTAAATTTACAGTATTATACCTCACGTGAGGATTCGTTATCATCATGTTACACTCTCTCCTTAGTGATAGGCTGTGATCCCTAGCAGCGTGATTCATTCATTTACTAATGATGCCTCGCACAAACATCATACTTGTTTGGTGCGTAATCCTGACGAAAGATGGCATTGCATTAAGGTGATGGGTACCCTTGGAAGCCAGTTAAAAGCCCTGAACCAAAACACACCTCCAAGCAGCAAAATCCTATAACTAGATGTATCTCCAGGTTCCTGAGTGTTATCTGGTAGAGAATATTATCGCCACCTGTCATTATTCAATCCATATTCTGTTTTATTTCAAAATTTACAACTTTTTTTTCGAATGACATATTCTCATTAACTACTCAGTTGAAGGTTACTGTAGGTTCACAGATACCTTAAGGATGTCATTGACCACTCAATACACTCCCACTCAATACACATTTTCACCAATTTTGTTATGTAGCATGACCTTCATAAATGAATGGTTGTCCCGATCGTCGATTGGTACAGCTGTGCTGTATCAGAAGTCGGCTGACTTCTTGGACACCTATCACCTCTACCAGAAGTCGACCGAGTCTTGGTACAACTAAAGGCTGTCCCAAAAGTCGATCGACTTCTGGTACAGCCTAATGCTGTAGCAGAAGTCGATCGAGTCTTGGTACAACTAAAGGCTGTCCCAAAAGTCGATCGACTTCTGGTACAGCCTAATGCTGTCGCAGAAGTCGATCGAGTCTTGGTACAACTAAAGGCTGTCCCAAAAGTCGATCGACTTCTGGTACAGCCTAATGCTGTCGCAGAAGTCGATCCAGAGAAAGTCCGATACAAGTTGATAGGAGTGGAAATGAAAGGAATGGAAAGTAGTATGAAGCTAGTGGCGCTGGGCGCAACACAGCGCAGAGGTGAGGCAGGTATGGTAGAGGAATGGATCCGTGCGCCAAAATATGTAGGCCGGCGCACGGATCCATATCTCAAGGGGGATGGATAGAGATGTAATAGTTATGAAATATGAGGAATATGGGTAGTGAGTAAAAGCAAATTAGTGATCGTGTAAATATTTAAAGCTAAGTTCACCTGGGAAAAAAGGTCTGATTTGGAAAATATTTGTTACTGAAATACCATAAAGGTGAGAATATGGGGAATTCAAAAACATAAACCAGAATTTGCCCCCCCCCCCCCCCCCCCCCCCCCCCCCAATATGATACTGACCACCTCTGGGTCATGGACTATTATGATGTATTCAGTTCAAAAGCAATCTCTGTGTGTTTCTCATAACTGGGAATTTGTCATCATGCTGCAAGTGTGATCTGCTACATAAAATTAAAGTTATTTCATAATCATACTTGTATGGTTATCAATTTGCCAACACCTGTAAGATATAATAGCCCACTCCTAAACTAATAAACTAATCTGACCCCTGGTGGCCAGGATTGGAACCGCATAAAATCTCCTGATTTTGGATGGTTGAATGTTAACAGGTATGAATTATATAACTTGGTCAGAAATCTTCAGATTAGCTACTGATTTGCCAACTTTCAAAAATCATCCACCATTCCTCAAGAATAAATTTATTTTCTAGCCAAGAGCCAAGAATTTCATAATATGCTGAACATAGTAAGTATTTGATCTTGAAAGATTACACAATGTCTGGAAAGATCACACAATGTAAATGTTGTTGATGAAGACATTTTCAGTTCCAAAGCTATCTGCGTGTTTTTGAAAACTGTGTGTATATTATCATGCAGCAATTGTGATCTGCTAAAATTAAAGTTATCCTATTAACATATGTTTCCATGATTACCAACTCTAAAGGCCCGCTCCTTAAGCAAAAGTACTAACCTGGCCCCTCCCAGAATTGGAACTAAACAAAATGACACCAAAAGACGTCGCAGTATATTAAACCGCCTGATAAGTGAAATATCCTGATTTTGGATTGTTGAATGCTGACGGGTATGCCAACGTACGTGCACAATATCAATTGAACAATTCATAACACACACGTACCATGATTTAAGAACTTATGGCCAGTTTAGCGATATTCTCAGAATGAGGCATCTCCGTAGTATAATAGTATACCGTAGGTGTACGTCCTATACATATTTCGCTGTTTCGCTATTCGCGGAATTACCGTAAAGTCGTTACCCTTTTTCGACATATTAGCTAAAAGTACACGGGCGCGAAAATATGCCAAAGAATTTCCCATATATAAGCTTCAGACAATGTTTCAATCGCACGCATGACTTGATTTTTTGGCCGCTCAGTTTCATCAATAAACTCGCTGCCATAAACCGTTATTACGAAGAATTTTGTTCTGGCACTTTTCCCTATACACCTAGTATATTGCCAACTTGGCGAGTGGCAGCATGCTGAATCTATGAATGTCCTAAGGACGACGTGCTACCCTACAGCACGTCTGATGCCGAAGTGGGTCCAGACCCTTAAAAAGAACAAAATGAAACCAAAAGACGTCGCAGTATAGTAAACCGCCTGATAAGTAAAATATCCTGATTTTGGATTGTTGAATGCTGACGGGTATGCCAACGTACGTGCACAATATCAATTGAACAATTCACAACACACACGTACCATGATTTAAGAACTTATGGCCAGTTTAGCGATATTCTCAGAATGAGGCATCTCCGTAGTATAATAGTATACCGTAGGTGTACGTCCTATACATATTTCGCTGTTTCGCTATTCGCGGAATTACCGTAAAGTCGTTCCCCGTTTTCGACATATTAGCTAAAAGTACACGGGCGCGAAAATATGCCAAATTTTTCCCATATATAAGCTTCAGACAATGTTTCAATCGCACGCATGACTTGATTTTTTGGCCGCTCAGTTTCATCAATAAACTCGCTGCCATAAACCGTTATTACGAAGAATTTTGTTCTGGCACTTTTCCCTATACACCTAGTATATTGCCAACTTGGCGAATGGCAGCATGCTGAATCTATGAATGTCCTACGGACGACGTGCTACCCTACAGCACGTCTGATGCCGAAGTGGGTCTAGTATATTGCCAACTTGGCGAGTGGCAGCATGCTGAATCTATGAATGTCCTACGGACGACGTGCTACCCTACAGCACGTCTGATGCCGAAGTGGGTCGAGTTTTGGTACAGCACAGCTGTACCAATCGTCGATTGGTACGGATTTTGATAATTGTGTTTCTATGTGTGTATATGTGAACCCACTATGTACACGTGACAATTATTTCTTTTTTTGGGACAGTTCCACACAAAGGTCAACCAGCCTTACCGTAATCCATTTAAGCGTGTGTAGCCAGCTCTATGAAGCGGAATCTTCTTTAACCCCTTAGTTCTCAAGATTTCCTGAAGAAATTCGTCCGTATCCATGATGGTTATGACAATAATTTGCAAATTCAGAATAATTTCACAAAATATTTGAAAGAGATTCGTTGGTGGTGTTCTAAATGACATTTCTCCTCCAAATATATTATCCAATTATACTTTCGCGTGACTGTAAGGCTGGTTTTCTCCACTGCGCTGAGAATTGGCTGAGCGTTGGGGAGAAAAGATGAAGAGATAAGGAAGGCACATAAGTGGACAAGTGTGGGCTGTTTGCCAAAGACATCAAAAAGCATGTACCGTTCTGTCGACGGACAGGGAGTGGTGTACCGCCTCCCCCCCCCCCCCCCCCCCCCCCCCCCCTCCTCCTTGCGAAAAGTAAGAGCACGTTTATAAACATGGACTTTGTTTTCGACAGAAACACACACTAGCTATTTAACACAGTTTTGAAGCTCATTTCCCTTAGTTAAAGAGTGTCAATAACATCATACCTACAATGTATTGTACTGCCTAAATGACCATAACTTAGATTACAGTTTATACGGAGTTTTTATTTTCAGAAAACATGTGATGTATCAAAATTATAAACACGGCGATATATGTACATGTATGTATGTGTTTTATTGACTACAGCATCAGCTATAAAAATACGATACATCGATATAATACAAAAGAGACAACACAAAATAAAGGAAGAACATAACTTAGTATAAAAAGTAAATGGCTAGATCTAGTATACAGTTTAAATGCTGATCGTCCAATCGCCTTATATTAGACCACACCCGCCCTTTACTGCAATTATAAATAGAGAAGGAAAGTAGAGTATCTAGAAAAAAACACCGACTAATTATAAACCCAAAGTCCTCATCTCTTATGTAAGAGTACACAGGAAAAAAGCACCGACTGAACCCAAAGTCCTTACGTCGAATGTAAGTTACTCTAACAATTTCGAGGTAAAGGATTTGGGTTTAGTCGTTATTTTTTGTGTATTTTTACATTCGAGCCAACGACTTTGGGTTTATAATTAGTCAGTGTGTTTTTTCTGGATACTATATTTTACTTCAATATTTACAATCGCCAAGTCACGATTTAGCCTCAATATGTCCCAAGAGTGACAATAAGCAAAACTACAAAGATAAAATATATGTTCAGTGATACATCACTTAAACGTTCGCGGTCGTTGATCGTACGGAATACGCCCCTGATCATGTTGGGATCTTGTTGGATGAGCACCGATTAGTCCAAGGCATTCGAGTCCGTGTGCACTCTGCTGTATACGGCAAGGGTGTATCAATACGGTTCACTGATCAGGGTCAACCACCATGCTTCCTTAACCCGTCCAATGCTCAGGCTACTTTCGTCCAAAGCACAAGGACGCAAATATATTTGAAAACCATCTAAACACTGTCATGTTGGTATTCATTATATAGCTCTCGCTGAGTTCTGTCAGATTAGTACCCATAAGCCAGGGCTTGCAGTTATTCTTCGGGTTTTCTACATGTAATGGCCAAATTAACCACCAGCAGCATAAGGGTTAAAGGGGTTCTAAAAGGAGTACAGAAATAGATGTCAAGTTCAAGGGCTGTGCAGACAATTAACCCTTTTCGCAATTAGAGCGTACGCTTGGTCTTACATAAATAAAACAAAATGTACATAACAAGGCAATATTTTGAGAAATATTTGATCGAGATGTGTTGTTCATGTAGGGTTTAACTAGCCGTGTTCATGTATTCTTTAATGTTACTGTATAACTGGTTAATTTGGCGTGTACTTAAGTTGGCGTTTTTCTCAAAAAAGTATTTTCTCTGTGTTTATTTTGGCGTCTGGAGCAGTCAGAACAACGCCATATTTATGTAGATAAATTTTTATGCGATCTTTAATTTGGCGTTGATGGGTATTCGCCAAAAAACATATTAAAAACCACGCCAAATTAACCAGTTATACAGTACTCGATATGATTAGTTATGTTCAAAACTGTCAGATGGATGACGTATACCTGAACTGAAGATGCGGGCTGGCTCAATGGTCACCGGGATGGTCACTCTCGCCTAGTGCTGGTATTGAGGATTTCCACTTCACTGGACAGGGTAGAATCAATTGGATCATGAATTATAGTTTACTTATCTTTGTTCGATGTGTTTCTTTTGTGGGGCGCTGTTTGTAACATCTAGAATTCTGTTGATACCTTACAATTCTATCGGACAGAATACAATTCTGTCGACAGAATAGTCGGACAAAATACAATTCTGTCGAACAGAATGCAATTTTGTCGACAGAATTGTATTCTGTCCAACAGAATTGTATTCTGTCGGCAGTACAATTCTGTCGTAGTATCTTCCACTGATTATAGATGGCGTGGAAGATACTACGACAGAATTGTATTCTGTCGGACAGAATACAACTCTGTTGGACAGAATATAATTCTGTCAACAGAATGTAGCTACGAAGTTTGCCATTGAAATCCGTTTTCGAAATCTATCAGACAAGCTTATAAAATCTATAAGGTTCTTCTTTGAAATCATTTAGTTCCGTCTTTGAAATCAAAAAGGTACTTTTATCAAAACGAGGCCCATCTTTGAAATAGTTGAGTTTCGTTTTTTGGAATCAGTGGTATGTATTCTACTTTATTGACTGTATCTAGATAATACGAAATAGTACTTTATAAAGTGAGCTTTATTTGTGAAATGAATGAGGCTTATCATTCAATCCATTGACGTCTATCTTTGAAACGAATGAAACCTATCTCTGAAATCAATGAGAAATTCTCGTTTTTAAAACCACATGCCCTGCGGGTAGACTGCTGGCAGTGAAATTGCAATTTAAAACTTTTGCAAGTTGTTTGATTGAATAAAACTTTTAATCAATCAAACAACTTGCTTTTATTAAAAGTGTTCATCTATAACTTTATCAAAATCGTAAATAGTTTAGAATATTTCTATTGAAAGAAATATTCTTTATTTTGTCACTTTGCGGAATTCCGTACTCTTCACACATTCGTGGGTGTCTCCTTGTCTTGTTTTATAGCTGCTCATGAATAATAATTGACTAAAGTTCCGCACTTGTCATTCGTCGACCGTGATTAATTTTCGAAAATTATTTACGTTGCCTATGCCATGATGTAAAAACCAATTTGCACGTAGCTAATCGTATACTATTCTTATATATGCATTCAGTCTGTTGATAATTGTTCTTATGTCATATTTTTGTTGAGAAATGTTAGTGCTGGTGCTTCATCTCATTTCAAGGCCGAAACTAAAATGACTGGAGAAGATGCAGCAGGGAACCACTGACTTTTCTTGAAGATGTGTTTTAATATAGAAGGTAATAAGGGCTTTCACAATCATCGTTGAAAGAAATGAGGACTGATTTTGGCTTAGTGAATAGTAATATATCCGTTTTGTCATATCCGTTTTGTCTGTATTAATGCATATGTGTACATAGGCGAACACGTACGCAAACGTTCGTAGCGCTCATCAAACCGAACACGTCCCTGCCAGGTAGGCTACTGGGAGATGCTACAGGTTCTTTAAGATACCACTCCGTACCAGCCTCGAACGCTGCAGTGACAGAATACGGCAAAATGGACAAACTTAACGTGTCTGAGTTTCTCGCGCTCCAAGACCAGGTGGCCGCCTTGAAAGGCAACTATGACGTCCTCAAGACCAACAGTGATACCTTCTTCCTGCTAGTCGTCGCTTTGATCATATACTGTAAGTAAAAGTGTATTCATTTCGTGTAATTCTTGTAATCCTACCAATTGTAATGGTATTGGTTATATAACATATCCTATGGAAGAGATGTAACCCTTTCAATGCTGAGGCTACTTTCGTCCAAAGCACAAGGACACAAAATTTTCTGAAAACCATCTGAACCCTGTCATGTTGGTATACATTGGATAGCTCTCGCTGAGTACTCTCAGATGAGTACTCATGTGCCAGGGTTTAAGTAATTTTTCCTGTTTGCAACATTTTCTAGTGGACAAATTAGCCATCAACTTCAAAAGGGTTAAAGGAGATATTTGCCATAATCCAACCTACAACTGTCCTTCTACCCAGAGTGTGATTTCTGAGCTTTTCGAAATCTATCAGATCATATTGACGACGATACACAGGTGGTTATCTATGCAGTAATGGATTAATGCCCCTTTCACACATTAACGATGTCCATACGATCTAACACGATTTTTGGATTTTCGTAAAATCGTGTTGGATCGTCTTAAATATGCAAATTAGATGAGCCAATTCGTCTGCTTTGCGTGTTTCATACAATGTCCATACGATCGTAAAACGGTGCGATGGTCATACGTGTCACGATGCGTATACGACATTTATGTGATCTAATACGGTAGTCATACGACAGCCATAGGGTTCAACACGACTGTCATAATGGTGCCGTAGTATCGAAGAATTATTACCAGGAGTCGACTGCATAAAGAATCGTAAGTCAAATTTTATCTAACTGTTGTCTTTAAAAACGAAAGATCTTACGTCAACAGTTACAGCAATTAAGTAAGTTGTTTTTTTTTTTACTTAACCCTTCCAATGCTAACGATACTTTCTTCCTAAGCAGAAGGATGCAAAGATTTTTGAAAAACATCCAAACCCTGTCATGTTGGTATTCATTGGATAGCTCTTGTGGAGTACTCTCAGATGAGTACCCATGTGCTGGGGTTTCAGTTTTTTTTTATGTTTTCGAATCATTTTGTATTGACCGAATTAGCAACCAGCAGCATAAGGGTTAAGCTTTTGTTTGCAGTCGGCCCCTCCCCTTTTGTAGGTCTTCGATATCTACGATGTAGTGGGTTAAATCAATGGCTGGTCACTGGTGAATTAAATACCCCCAACACAGCCAAAACTACCATGTAGCCTATGTGCATAACCGAATTATTTAAAGGGTGTATAAACAGAACAACCCAGCGAATGTCCAGTCGCACTGTGTACTTTTATTCCCCTAATAACATAAGTACCGTGTTTAAGCAGTATCGGGTTTCCTGTAGTTCAGCGGCGTGTGATGAGTCCTCTGACCGAGGCAGCTCACTCACCATATTTGTCAATACACCAAAAGAAAATAGTCCTAAAATTAAACATTTTGGGGTCAATTTATTTGTTGCTTGATGATGTAACATGGTTGGTCAGAAATGCATTTCTTTAAGCCTCTGACCGGCTTGGGATCTTGTCACTTTTGGTGATACTTGCGGTAGTTTTAGAAAGTAGTTCTATGTATATATGTAAATAAACTTAAACATTTGAACCCGGTTAGTGGTGAGAGAGAGAGGAAGCAGCCAGAGTTTGGTCTTAGACCGCTCGGCCGTCAAGACTGGCGTCAGTTCTCTTTGAAAAATGTTGAAGTTGAGGGGAAAATTTTGAAAATATTTTCTTCTAATGTGAAAGGAATATTGGCGAAGTCCCACTTACAATTTCTCCATTAACCATGCTCTAAGTTATGTTTTTCTTACAAAGATTTCAACAAAATGCAAGTGTTGAAGTGTGGAGGTTATAATGTTTATGAAAATATACTTAGAATATAGCGAATATTTGCTAAAACTTTGAAAATGGAGTATTGGTAAGGTCCTGATTGACGTGTCTTGATTTACTATATTTAAAGCATGCTTAAAATTGCTAGAAAGCCATCTCCAAAACAGTGTGGCACGTTAGCCTATTACATGATACATTAAAGAAAATGCGGTCTGACTAAACCCCACCCAACTCTGCCATGGGAAAACACAGAATCTACTTGAATACTTGAATACCATGCTGGAAGTAAGCATATTTATGAAAAGACACAAGGAGTTGTGGGACTTCATTTGCTTACGCTTCCAATGGTGTTAAACCCTTTTATGTTCCCCTTAAGAATGCTGACAATTTTGAGAATATCATAGAAAAAGGTGCATGGCTCCGCAAAATATTTCAGGGGAAATTCTAGGTTGTATTCGGATGAGAATTTTATTTTGGCGAATTTTCCAAAATATGTCCTGTTATTTCGATTTCGCTGAAGTACATGTAGTAAGGTGTATAAGTCGCTGACGCATGATTGGGTTGGGTGTATAAGACTTCCGGGCATGCGTTAACTGTCTTCGTTACAGGGGCTTAATGACGTTAAAACGGGCATCTCTATTCTCCGTAAAAGCCTTAGGGCATTGTACAGGGGTGTGACCTTTTGCTATTACCCTTAGGACATAGGGGGGATCAAAATAGCCCCATACAATTTGGCAATTATAGTAACACCTAGCTTGTAGTCAAAACAACCCTTACACAACAAGGCTAGCTTGCTGTGCGCATGTCCATTGCTGTAACTGCTCAGAACTGTCTCGGTTTAGAGCCATCACAAAGCACGCCAATCTGGTAGACTCTTTATCCGCGCAGTCCTTTAGGAAGGAGGTCTTAAGGAAACTTATGATCTTGGAATCCCCTAACTAGGATTAGGGTTAGAGTTAGGGTTAGGAATCAGGTCCAGGGTTAGGGTTAGGGTTTACCCAACCCTAAGACTAGCCCTAACCCTAGTTAGGGGATTCCAAGATCATAAGTTTCCTTGACCTCCTTCCTGAGGACTGCGCGGATAAAGAGTCGTCAATCTAGGGTTTTAGTCAATTCTCATGAATCATGCGTCAATGTCACCTTTACGGTTAACAAAATCAATCATTGAAATCAACAATGCTTGATATTTGGGCGCACTTTATATATGTGATAACACAAGGCACAGCGATAGAACCCAGATAGCTGAATGTTGTTAAACCTTTTGATTTGATGATAGCCACACCCATCAGAGTTCTATTACATATAAATGAGAGCTTGTCATGCTATGATAACAGGAGAGGTATATGTATTTTTAACGATATTTCGACGAAGAATACATGTGTCAGCGCACTTACAATGCAAGATGTATATAATACGATATGATGAGTTTAGGACAGTTCCATTTCAGAGTGTGGTGGGGGGAGGAACGGAGGATAATTAAAAATTCGACATCCCCCCCTCCTGCCAGAAATCATATGTAATATAATGGGATAAAATAATTCAGAATTCCGGTCATGCCGGTTCAGCCTTTCATATACTGTAAATTCGGAGAAGATTACGTTAGCTTAATTTTTGCGTTTTTTAGCGTTTAGCCTCGGACGCAAAATTAAAATTCGCATGATTAGTGCTGCCACTTTAAGCGTATAGCTGGCACTCCATGTTTCGGCCAATTCACAAAATCGAAAAACGCAAAAATCGATTTTCTGTAAATTCGCAAAATTTATTCTACACAATATTTTGTGAATGTACAGTACTATAGTATCACTGAGCTTTCCTGCAAAATTTAGAAAAGAAATATTTGGCCGAAATATGTTGCTCCTATTAATGTTGATAACCCCCTCGAATAGATTCCAGCTATACCTCTGTTGTTATGAGTTATGTACAAATAAGGTGTCAAATGCATATGGGGTAAGACTTCCAGGAAGTCGCCCCTTGCTGCGCGATATCTCTCACCATTGTCCGGGTTCGTCAAATTGGCCCAACGCATGTGAGAAAGGTACAGGTGACTTAAGGTAACGCGGTAGTTTTCCCCGGGCAACCAGGTTTCTTTCATCCTATGCCCACATGTACGTCACGGTTTGCCCTCAGTATGGCAGAAAAGAGAGACGATAAATGTGATCACAGATTCAAATCACCTCCTGCACCAATCGCCTCTTGTTTTCACAATTTCCGCACCAGTTGCCCCCACCGGAAAATGAAGGTCTAGGTTAAGTTCCAAGCATACGTCTGTGCAGCCATGCGTCCTTCACTATTTTGCACCCTTACGGTGATAATTTAGGACACCTAGATAATCACCACTAGGTAGTGTCCTAGGCTGGCCCCTAAGAATGGATATCAAAACAAATGAGTACACGTGACTGGTGATCATTCGCCACGAATCTCGACCTATCAATTTGCTATTGTGGTACAGCGATGGGAACAAGGGGCAGGCCCCTTTGGGCATTCCGTGTTAAATTAGCTCTATACGACATGGCTGTCTGCTTCGACCATGCAGATTCCTTCGAGATAGACCATTTTGACCAATATTTTCATCTCATTTTTTGGCTGAAAGTGAATAACGATAAGGTCTTCGAAGCCATTGTTTTAGAATATGACAGATATGAACCCCCTCTAGGTGCAAGGTCATGTCACAAGTACCTCGTATATTGACAGGACATGAAAATCAGCATTAACTACGTAAACCACGTGTTGTTAGTAATCTTTAGGCGTATAGGAACATTCAAAAATGTTTTTAAAATACTCATCGTGAAGATTCCCGTTTGAGGTAGGACCTTGCACCTTACCAAAGACATGAATGATCAAATGGTAGAGTTTGAGTTTCAAGTATAGGGTGATTCTTGACAAGTTTATCATCATTCATTAACTATGAGATGTGAGCAATACAATGGCATAAGTGCCGTTGTCTATATTTAACTCAGTTTTCAGATAATTAAGTTTTAAAAATGACGTGGGTATCGAGTAGGGTTCTACCTTAACCCTTCCATAACTGAGGCTATTTTCGTCTAAAGCGCAAGCATAGGACGCAAAGTCTTTTGAAAACAATTAAAACCCTGTCATGTTGGTATTCATTGGAAAGCTCTCACTGAGCACTCTAAGATGAATACTAGTACCCATGTGCCAGGGTTTAAGTCATTTTTCAGATTTTTGCATAAATTTGTACTTGCCAAATTAGCCACCAGCAGCATAAGGGTTAATATAATGCACACACACAGGCTGTGGACAAAACTGAACGAATCTTAGAACACAGATGGAAATATTTGAAGCGGGCTGTGGAACATGATAGGACTAAAAATGATTAATAAATATTTCTCAAAATACTCATTTTACTTCAAAAGATCTTCATGTATACACTGCAGATATGACCTGGTTAAAGGAAAGCTTGTTTACTCGTTCTGTGCTCCCGGAGTAGCGTGAAAAAGCTAGCATACTGACCGAGTAAAACAATTTATTGCCGATATGATCAAAATGTGTCACCTACTGATAAACAAACATGACCTTGACCAAGAAAATAAACGAACAACAAAGTAGGTACGTGAAGAACTGGTTAAAGGAAAACTTGTTTACTAGTTCTGTGCTCCCTAGAAAGCGTGACAAACCTGGCTCGATGGACCAGTTAAAACGATTTATGTCCGATTTGATCAACATGCGTCACAAACTGACAAAAAGCATGACACTAACACAGAAAATAAACGAACGAGAACGAAGGTACGTGAAGACGGTTTTTGGTTCGTTGGGAAAACTTGTTTACTCGTTCTTTGCTCCCTGAGTATCGTGAAAAAGCTGGCTCACTGACCCAGTGATACAATTTATAGCCGATTTGATCAAGATGTGTCACTTACTGATAAACAAACATGACCTTGGCCAAGAAAATAAACGAACTAGAACGTAGGTACGTGAAGACTGTTGTTTGTTGGTTGGTTGGGAAAACGTGTTTACTCTCTGTGTTCTCTACAGTAGGGTGGAAAATCTGACTCACAGGATCAGTTAAGACAATTTATTGCCTATATGACCAAGATGTGTCACTTAAGGACAAAAAAGCATGACATTGACCGAGAAAGTAAACGAACGGGAACGTAGGTACGTGAAGACGGTTTTTTGTTGGTTGGTTGGGAAAACTTGTTTACTTGTTCTCTGCTCCCTCCCTACAGTAGCGTGGAAAATCTGACTCACAGGACTAGTTAAAACAATTTATTACCTATATGACCAAGATGTGTCACTTAAGGACAAAAAAGCATGACATTGACCAGGAAAGTAAACGAACGGGAACGTGGGTACGTGAAGATGAATGGTTGGCCTACTTTTACACTTTTCCACTGAACGTGCAAAGTCTGCCATCACTGACAGTCGTATGGAATACGAAATTGGATCGTGGCATGGGGACAAAATAGCTCAGTTGGTTAGGTGTCGGACTAGTTATCAGTAGGTCGCTGGTTCAATTCCCGGCCGGGGCACTTGTCTGTTCTTGGGCAAGACAGTTTATCCCATATTGCCTCAGTCTACCCAGCTGCAAAATGGGTACCTAGCATTAATAAGGCAGTGCTTAGAGCTTGTGCTATATGCTGCCAACTGCTCTGGAATATCCCCCGGGGGATTGAAATGGTGTCCGTGTGTACAGGCCTGCTAGGGGACGAGGGTCGTGTGAGCGCTTCGGTGGATACAAGACTATAAACCGAATACCTTTATGTGAGAAATGTATGAGTGACCTGGGGCTAGTCGGTGGTTGCCCGAGGCAACACTCCTCTACCTTAACCCTTTTAATGCTAAGGCTATTTTTGTTCAAAGCACAAGTCGCAAAGATTTTTGAAAAACGTCTTAACCCTGTCGTGTTGGCATTCATAGGGTAGCTCTTTTGCTGAGCACTGTCCGATGAGTACCCATGTACCAGGTTTCAGTCATTTATATTTTTTTAAGATTTTTTGCATCATTTTGTTTTGGACAATTTAGCCACCAGCCACATAAGGGTTAAACACGTATGCGTTTTAAATGCGCATATCATCCTTTACGCTGCTTGCTAATCTGGTTATTACAAAATGATGCAAAAAAACTGGAAAATGACTGAAGCCCTGACACATGGGTACTCATCGGAGAGTACTTGGCGAGAGCTATCCAATGAATACCTACAGGACAGGGTTTAGATGATTTACAAAGATAGTTGCGTCCTCCCCATTGCAAGGGTTACCAGACGACTTTCAATACGACTCGACATACATGAAATATTTGAAGAAATATTTGAAGATGAACTTTTATATCGAATATGAACAACGTTTTTTGGTCAAACTATCTGTTTTGTTTTCAAGATATGTTCATAAGAACTACTCAGAGGGAAAACTTACATGTAGAACCAGCACTTGCCGATACAATGGGGGTACAGCAAGACCTCTTATTCATTTCATGCTAAATATTGGCACTTTCATACGATGGCCCAAGTGTGAAAGAGAAAATTAATTTAAATGTATTATTACACCCCAATAAACGCGAGTGAAAATAAATTGAAATGTATTTTCTCTCCCCAATAAACGTGAGTGAAAATAAATTTAAATGTATTTTCTCTCCCCAATAAACGGGAGAGAAAATAAATTTAAATATATTTTCTCTTTCACACTTGGTCCATCGTACTTTCATTAGTTTGCTGAAAACCAATGAAGTTGATCATTGTTAAAACGAAACCCCTTCATTGAGAACGAGGCCCCAACGCAGTCGCAGAAACCCTTGAAGAACTTCACTTTCCTTCACAAATACAGGCAACTCTGCTTAATCCGGACTGATGTGGACCTAAATCTCTGTCCGGAATAGGCAAAATCCGGATTATGCGTTTAGGAATGATATGTAAAGGAAGGGGCCGGTACCTTCCAATCTGTCCGGTTTAAACGAAAATCCGCATTACACATGTCCGGTTTAAGCAGAGTTGCCTGTAGCCCCAAGGGGTATTTTAGTTGCAAAGGGACCGTCAACATCTCCGACAGACATTCCTCCACAGTGCCGTACATTTATATTGCGATAAGGCGAGTGTCATCGATACCCCCAGATAATCGTATCGCTAAAACAAAGCAGCCAATAATCGTATCGGCAAAAGGTGGTGTATCGTATCGTGTATCGCAAATCGGCAAACTTTCTCCAACTGGAGGTCACACGAGAGGCAAAATGTCCCTATTCCGCCACAGTTATGTGTTTCCTGGCGGTTTGCCACTTGTCTAAACAATAAATAATGAAGTTAACGGCCATGACTGACAAAATACTTAAATGTTGGGGAGACGAAGTAGGCGGGTCTGAAATGGGAATATGCCCTCCAAAGTGTGACATTTTCACCTCAAAATAGGAGAAAAAAAAATTAAAATAAATAAATTTTACAAAAATCCAATTTAAAAAATCGTATCGGAAAAAATCGGTATCGGCAGAAAACTTTGCAATAATCGTATTGGAAAATGTTCCTTATCAATGACACTCCTATTGGCCAACCCGCTTATGGGGTTCCAGATGATACTCGAACAGTTATCATAACCACTACTTTGCCACGGCAGATCCGTTCGCTGATATGTTTCTTCTCTTTTGGTCTCTATCTCTCCCTTAACCCCTCCAGTGAGGGTACTTTAGTCCAAAGCACAAGCATGCAAAGATTTTTGAAAACCATCTGAACCCTATCATGTTGGTATTCATTAGATAGCTCTCGTTGAGGAGTACTCTCAGATGAGTACCGATATGCAAGGGGTTCAATCATGTTTCGTTTTATTTGGCATCATTTTGTATTGGCCAAATTAGCCACCAGCAGCATAAGTGTTAATGCTGAGGATACATGCCACCAAGATGTCTCCGAGATATGCTAGAACTATCACAAATAGAAAAGGCCCACCTTAACAACTACAGTAGCCAGTAACTAAATCGTACTAGATATATTTTTGAGTTGATATATATTTCAGTCAAGTGTTAGAAGTGAAAATGCAATTACTTGGAACAGGGATACGTGCGCTACATCAGAGACGTATATACAAATACATAACTTAATTAGGAAAGATACATTTTGAATTGATACATTTTCAGTTTAGAAGTGAAAGCCCAATTGCTTGGTCCAGGGATTCGCGCCACTATCCTAATCTTAGCTCGTTTTCACGGCCAATGCTGAATGTTCTTCGTGTCAGTAAGTGGAGCATTCTTCATTTCATGACAGGTCAAGATCATATATAGTATATATAGCTCTCTGGAAACGTCCCTATTTGGCCTGTCTAGTTTAA
>OZ012693.1:32926708-32981708 GCA_963942565.1 Maea johnstoni | reverse complement strand
TACATATGACAGCCTAGAAATCTAAGCTACCCCTCCCCGAGGTGCAACAAACCGCAACTCATTTTATAAGACTTAGCCCCTATGTGGAAGAAAGCATGGCGATAATCAAATTACAAATCCAATTCTTGTGACTCCACCCAGTGAGTAAAAGCAGAACTAAACATGTCTCTAACCCATTCACACTTAGAGTTTCTCTAGAAAGTGTCGTCTGCTACTCTCATATTTTTGGAAATATCTTTTGAATAAAGCTAAAAATCACAAAATATTTGAAGGAGAGTTCTTGTTTGGCTTGTGATCAACATTTCTCCTTCAAATGTTTTCAAGAAAATGTGTTTGTAAGTTAAATATTTCCAAAGTCGTCAGGCCTCTTCTGGCTGCTCTGAGTGTTAATGTGTAAAGTCAACTGATTGGTAGATCATAGAGATTGGAATTTAACAAAGACTTGCAGCAAGGTTAGGTATAGAGCAGAAATACTACTGTTTCAATCACGGTCATGAGCAAGGTTTTTGCCAGGAATTCGAAACTGGGTCCCCAAAATTTGAAATTATAAAATTTTTGGGCATCCTATTTTACATTGGATACTACAATATACTCAGACTACAAACATGACTATACATTCACTTATTAAATGTAAATGCATAACATTCGGATACAATTCTGCGGCAATCATATTGTGGTTTGTTTAAAAGATCACGTATATGCTTGAAATTGACATTTTAAGAAATTCTTTACAGATTCATTATTTATTTTTTATTTTTTATTTTTTGGGGGGGGGGGCGGGGGTGTCCAGAATTGTGATTTTGAAAGATTTTGAGGGTTTGTGTGTCCAAATGACGCCCATACGCCCTGCTGGCTGAGACTATTCCCATGAGTTTAATCCTAATAACCAACAAATGAACTTCAGGTAGTCTTACTGGCACTAAATGTCCCCTCTAGAGTGTTGCTTAGCACCAGCGTCATATTTATATACGCAAGAGAGATATAGCTAAATACTATTAATCATCAGAAATGGAAAATGTATCAGTAACGACACAACGACAGGAAATACTGGAATTTTTGCTCTTTCATAGGCATTGACACATTTCTTTTTATTTCCTTTCAAGCTTATCAATCTTAGTGAGTGTTTGACAACCACTCCGCTCGTAAATTGTGCCCCTAGCGAATACACGATAACTACTTCAATTCCCACCAAGGCGATGGATCTGTATTTTGCTGGAAATGATTATTGTATTGAAAGAGGGTTTCTACGAATACGAATACGAATACGAACTCTATTACTTTCTAACCGCCCATTGCGGTACATAGAGGAAATACAATAATGTCATCTCATTAGAAAGTAACACTCGCGCCACCTAGCGGAAACATCTCAAACTACGATAAATCTTGGAAAAAAGAAAAGGTGATGACAAAATAAAGTCATTTCAATAAATTGTATTGATACCAATTGATATGTCAACTTATTGTATTTTTTTGTAATGTATTGTAATGTATTGTATTGTATGTTCATTGACCAACAATACAAACCCATACAGTGTACAAAACATTTACTTTAGAACAAAGCACACATACCATGATTATAAACAGCAATGAATGCATATTTAGTTGTAGGAGGAGTTGCCTACTGGTTGGTGGGGTACGCCCTGGCGTTCGGAGGGGGGAACCCGTTTTGTGGGGTAAAGTACTGGGCGCACATGGACATGCCGGCAAACCTGCTGGCTCACTGGTTCTTCCACTTCGTCTTCGCCGCCACCGCAGCCACCATCGTCTCCGGCGCCATGGCCGAGCGCTGTGACTTCGTCGCCTACCTCGTCTACAGCTTCGTCATCACAGGTAGGTCAGACATGCATCATCGTTATTATCATCATTATCATCATCATCATCGTCATCATCATCATCATCATCATCGTCATCATCCACCGCAGCCACCATCGTGTCCGGCGCCATGGCGGAGCGCTGTGACTTCGTCGCCTACCTCGTCTACAGCTTCGTCATTACAGTAAGGTAGGTCAAACATGCATCATCGTCATCATCATCATTACCATCATCGTCTTTAACGTCACCACTGCAGCCACCACCATCAACATCATTATTGCCACTAAAATCATCATCAACATCATCGCCACTATCATTATTGTAATCATCATCTTTACCATCATCATCATTGTCGTCTTCATCATCAACATCATCATCATCATCATCATCATCATCATCAATACAGCCACCACTGTCATCATCATCATCGCCACTATCATCGTCGTAATCATCCTCAGCATTATCATTGTCATCATCAACATCTCCCTACTGCCGATGCTGCTGCTACTACTACTACTACTACTACTACTACTACTACTACTACTACTACTACTACTACTAATAATAATAATAATAATAATAATAATAATAATAATAATAATAATGATAATAATACCACCACCCCTACATCTACTATAATAATAATAATAATACCACCACCCCTACTTCAACTACTACTACTACTACTACTACTACTACTACTACTACTACTACTACTACTACTACTACTACTACTACTACTACTACTTTGGACGAACAAATAATAGATAACAGATAATATATCAAATACAAGTATGAAGTTTCTGTATAACTCTATAATGCATTGACACTACTTCAAACATTGGCTTTATGTAACTGTAATATATTGCATTGACACTACTTCAAACATTGGCTTTATGTAACTGTAATATAATGTATTTTGTCTCAACCTTTCACAGGAGTTGTCTACCCCATTGCCACACACTGGGCCTGGAGCGCGGAGGGTTGGCTAGCAGTCGGCCTGGAGTTCACAGAAGGCAACTCGACATTTACGGTCACTTACCAGGTACGTACTAAGCATAGTTACTTAGTGCTACTTGTTCATAATCATGTTTCCAACATAAATTGTGGGCCTGCCTGGGCATGTGAGAAAGTTGCCAGTGACTTGGAGATAGGCGGTGGTTTTCGCCGGGTACTCCGGTTTCCACCACTACTTACAACTGGCTAGTCACGACTTTAATAGCCACAATTGGCATAAATGTGACGAAAAACGAAATTCAAATTCAAATTCCAACATAAATTGCCTATATAGCAAATAGAGGTAAATAACTCTTTGCATCTATTTGAATTTTTGTAAGAAAACATTTTTGTTTTCAAATTCGTGCTGTATCAAGTGTATAACTTTTGTATTTCTTTTCTTTTTGTTCAGTTTCACATTTTGTCTTTGATTTGGATTTATAATGATATTTGTGTATGAATTTTTGTAGATGTACTACAGTCAATAAATACTACATACATACATACATACTGCAGGCAGTTTTTAATTTGTGCATGAAAACTTTCGCCTACTGCTGTGTCGAATCAACCTGCTAATTTAGTTCACGCAGGTTTGATTTCGCGCACTTCCTCAGAGCGCGAATCACGCAAAAGTAAACATGCCGTAATCAATACGAGATATACAGTATATACGCCTACAGAATTGGAGTTGGAATTTGTGTTATCGTCATTTGGGTTTTAAGTGTTTCAACTTTTCCAGGTTTCATTGAACTTGCAAAACTTAAATCGTCAAATGACAATGTTACCCGCTGCGTCGTCTGGTTCTCAAACATCTGATTCATGTCGCTGTAACTACTGTAGAACTTCGCCGGAAGGATGGGATCGTCCATTTATTTGTCGATTTTCTTGTCTCTCTGATTTTGCTCTAGGTTTTGCTGTGACTGTCTCACACACTGTATGTATTTGTCTTTCAGTTTCTGCTATAGGATTTCGCTGTAACTGCTTCATACGCTGTATGTGTCTCTCTGTTTTTGCTCTAGAATTTCGTTGTGACTGTCTCACACACTGTATCCGTATCTCTGTTTCTGCTGTAGGATTTTGCTGTGACTGTCTCACACACTGTATTTGTCTTTCTGTTTCTGCTCTAGGATTTCGCTGGTAGCGGGGTGGTCCATGTACTGGGAGCCGTGGCGGCCATTATTGGAGCAGCTTTCCTTGGGCCCAGAATAGGGCGCTTTGACGAGGAGACTGGGAGTCCCCAGGAGATCAAAGGACACTCTGTACCCGTAAGTCCTGGTTAAGCCCTTACGTGGTTAATTTTATACAAAAAAGTATACAGAATTCTGAGTCCCGTTGTGATCTAATTTATGTTGTATATGCATTCCATACTGAAACACTAGTAAACAGGTTCGATTTCAGTTTTTGAAAAAGCATATTATTCTACGAAAAAGGATACTTGATCTAGTATGTAGTTGCAATACTCCTTCAGGTCTTACGATACTCTATACCGGTGACATATACTAGTATTGGGCATTGGACAAACTAAGATAATTCATTACAATTTCCATGACACCACTGGAAAATTGAAAAGAAATTGATGTTTATTGAATATATAACAATTATGATTATACCTGCCTATTATAAATAGCATCCTAAGAGTTTTTTGTTTTTGGCTACAGTGATTTTCATATTCATTGACTTTGATGTTTTGACACGTTTTCAGAAATAATGTATGATAATCAATGTGTATAAAATGGGCTTCCCTTGCTCAACAATATCTTATGTAAGGATGCACATATCCGGCAACAATTGAGTGACTATTTTCTAACATTTTCGTGAAGATTTGCCCCCAAAAAGGCCTATTTCACAAACTTCGACCATCTGTGGTTCGAAAACTAACACGATGACCTATCATTTTCTTTATGTTTTCTCATCAAGAGCACTGTGTAGATAATGTAGACCAAAAATGTTGAAAATTAAACTCGGAAATTCTGATTTTGGATAATTCAATATTGGGTTAAAAAACTTGTTTCTCGAATTCCTTGATTTTACCCAATAATTAGTATATAACAGCAGAAAAATAATTTCAACAAGGCAGTACAGTATTTCAGGCAGTGTCAGTATCTCTGGAGGGATGAATTCACTAAAGAAAGCAAACAATTTTGGAGAATGAGATGTTTGTGATATAAATTGCATCAATTTTTCCAAAATCTGGAAAGAAATTAAGTCAATGACCCCATGATTTTAGGTTCTTTTGAAGATCACTGTGCTATCTTCTTTCCTCTTGGAAAGTTTCAGGAAAATTAAACCGAGATTTCTAAAAGTGTCAGGAGACCTTAAGACCCTTTTATATCTTAAACATTTTCATTTCATTCATCTTTCAGCTCGCAGCTCTTGGCGGGTTTATCCTGTTTTTCGGTTTCTTTGCCTTCAATGGCGGTTCCCAGGCCAGCATCTCCGCGGCCGGTGACGGCGAGGCCATCGCTCTCTCTATGATTAACACCGTCATCTCCGCCACGTTCGCTGCCTTCGCCGCCCTCTTCCTCTCCAAACTCACTGGCAACAAGTGGAGTCTACTCACCACCATCAACGGAGCGCTCACGGGAATGGTGAGTGCTATTTAACCCTCGTGCTGCTGATGGCTAATTTTCCCTAAACAAAATACTGTAATGTAATGCAAAAAAAAAATGAAAAATGACTGGAACAAGCATGGGTTAACTCTTACGCTGCTGCTGGCTAATTTGACCAATACAAAATGATGCAAAAAAAACCTGGAAAATGACTGAAACCCTGGCACATGGGTACATATCTGAGAGTACTCAGTGAGAGATGTCCAATGAATACCAACATGACAGGGTTTAGATGGTTTCAAGAGAGGGATTTTAAAGATTGTTGGATACGATAACTGACTATAGTATGTCAAATGCTAGTGATTGGTTATTAGTAGAGAGTACTGTAAATTCAGAAAAGATTGCGTTAGTTTAATTTTTGCGTTTTATACGTTTAGCCTCGGACGCAAAATTAAAATTAGCCTCCGCAATGGATGGGTTAAAATGTGCAATGATTAGTGTTGCCACTTTTAAGTGTATAGCTGGCACTCCATGTTCGCAAAATTAATAACGTAAAAATCGATTTTCTGTAAATTCGCAAAATTTACACAATATTTTGTGAATCTACGGTAATATTTTTCAACATGTTGAGCTATCGTTAGAACGATTGAAAATACGGCTAGTGTTGAGTTGTTACTTTGAAAAATATGGAAACAAAAGCACAGCTATTTTCAGTAGAATATATGAGATAAGTTAACATCAAAATGACGCAGCGCCCCTGAAACATATAAAACATTGGTTAAAGAACACTTAAAAAATGCCTTGGTTCTCTTTGGATCTGAAAGTTCTGCTCTTACCCTCCCTCTTTTTCTTCTTTCACCTAGAATAACAACGCTTTGGCATTGTTCTTCAATAATGACAAAGGACCGCTCTTTTGTAATATTTCATGGCACTAAATGAATTTTGTGTGCCGATGTGCCTTTAACCCTTCCAACGCTGAGGCTACTTTTGTCTTAAGCACAAGGATGCAAATATTGATAACTATCTAAACCTTGTCATGTTGGTATTCATAGAAAAGCCCTGACTGAATGCTCTCAGCTGAGTACCCATATGCCAGGGTTTTGTTCATTTTTCAGAGATTTTTACATCATTTTGTATTGGCCAAATTAGCCACCAGAAGCATAAGGCTTAAGCCCTCATTCATTCATTCATTCATTATACTTTAATCATTGACGTACCCGGATCTTTTGTATATAGCTTATTAATTGTATTTTGCTTTTTGTTCCATATCTTGGTTTTGTATTTCATACTGTCAATAAAGGATATATATTAGCTGGCCGTCTGTTTCAGGTGGCTATCTGTGCAGGTTGTAATGCTGTACATACCTGGGGCGCTGCAGCTATAGGTCTTGTTGCTGGCATAGCTTACCTGGCCTGGAGCAACATCGTCCTCAAGGTGTTCAGGGTGGACGATCCTCTGGATGCTTTTGCAGGTAAACACATCTTGAAATTATGAGGAATGCTTATTTAGGATCACTTTAAACTTTTCATTAGAAAAAATAATCAATAACTGGAAATTAAATTGGTAAGGCGATAGTTTTATTTCATTTACAAAAGGTCTTTTTAAAATCATTTCCTAAATTAATACATCCTCTTTATAATGTATCTTTAGATATTTCATCATACTTTCTTATTTGATGTTTCATTTTACCTTTTCAAAATCAAGTATTTTTTTTACTGAGGATGAGTTTAAAAATGTACTGTATTTCAGTCCACGGTGGAGGAGGAATGTGGGGAGTTATAAGCACGCCCCTCTTGGGGTGCCACGCCCCCTCATTGCTGAGGATGAGTTATGAAATGTACTGTATTATTTCATGTCTGATTTCAGTGCACGGTGGCGGAGGAATTCGGGGAGTTATTGCCACGCCCTTCTTGGGGTGCCACGCCCCCTCATTATTACTGAGGATGAGTTATGAAATGTACTGTACGATTCACGTCTGATTTCAGTACACGGTGGCGGAGGAATGTGGGGAGTTATTGCCACGCCACGGCCACGCCCCTCTTGGGGTGCCACGCCCCCTCATTATTACTGAAGATGAGTTATGAAATGTACTGTATGATTTCACGTCTGATTTCAGTACACGGTGGCGGAGGAATGTGAGGAGTTATCGCCACGCCCCTCTTGGGGTGCCACGCCCCCTCATTATAACTGAAGATGAGTTATGAAATGTACTGAATTATTTCACGTCTGATTTCAGTGCACGGTGGCGGAGGAATGTGGGTAGTTATAGCCACGTCCCCTCTTGGGATGCCACGCCCCCTAATTATTACTGAGGATGAGTTATGAAATGTACTGTATGATTTCACATCTGATTTCAGTGCACGGTGGCGGAGGAATGTGGGGTGTCATTGGTACGCCCCCTCTTGGGATGCCACGCCCCCTAATTATTACTGAAGATGAGTTATGAAATGTACTATATGATTGCATGTCTGATTTCAGTGCACGGTGGCGGGGGAATGTGGGGTGTTATTGCCACGCCCCTCCTGGCCAAGGATACAGGTTTATTCTTCACGTGGTCAAGACAGGCGTTCTTGGTAAGTGATATTTGACATCTACAATGGAAATACAACATGAAGAATTGAAAAGGTACTAGAGAGATGGTCTCCCATCTTGAATGAACTCAGAAATATACGCTGAAATGTGAGAATTATCATTAACCTGATTGCATATGGGGACAAAGTAGCTCAGTTGGTTAGGTGTCGGACTAGTAATCAGAGGGTCGCTGGTTCGATTCCCCGCCACTCCGGGCACTTTGGTCGTTCTTGGGCAAAACAGTTTATTCCATATTGCTTCAGTCTACCCAGCTGCAAAATGGGTACCTAGCATAAATAAGGCAGTGCTTAGAGTGTGTGCGCTATATGCTGCCAGTTGCTCTGGAATATCCCCTGGGGGATTGAAATGGTTTCTGTATGTACAGTGCCTGCTAGGGGAGGAAGGTCGTGTGAGCACTTCGGTGGATACAAGACTATAAACCGAATACCTTTATTGTACTATGTAGGGCAATGACATGTCTATGGAGACTAAAAAATATGAGAAATAGTGCTATTTGACCTTGGATTTCATTCAAATACTTCAATAAGCAGATATTTGCAGTAGTATAATAATGTGTGGACTTTCTCAGCGTAAAGGGCCAGCCCTGATAGCTGTGTGGTTTTAGGCATTGCCACTAACTGCCAGCTGTCTCTTACTACAGCCTGGGTTCGAATCCCGGCTGGGGCATACTAGTATGAGACAGTTGCCAGTGATTTCAGTTTAGGCGGTGGTTTTCGCCGGGTACTGCGGTTCCCTCCACCAGTTACAACTGACTAGTCAAGACTTAGCTGCAATATGGCAGAAAAAGTGGCGAAAATCAAAATTCAAAATTCTCAGCATCAACCCATTGGTGTATATAGTTCACGAAGTGCCCTCCTGTTTGTAATATCTTTATTACTAGGGCATCTTTCAGAAAATAAATGAAGAAGAAATGCTGATCACAATCAAATCCATCACTATTCCTATAATATGTCGTGAATTAATGCTTAATTCCAAAAGTTATGTTCAAATGTTTAACAGGTCCAGACGACACTCGTCAGGGAGATCTCCAAACACATATAGGTTAACTGTTATATGGGTGTAAGGCCGTGATCCTGCGTTTGCATTACCCCTCTGCGGGGGGGATACTTAGGAATTATGTGTAAGGGGTTCTTTCTGTAGAAAGGGTGGTAGTTCAAATAAAGAGGCAAATCTACCTCACTGGTTTTAAGCAAAAACTCGGATTATTCAAAATTGACAGTACTTTGCAAAAGATTCTCAGTTTGAATTCTACCTACTACATGTATTATTCCACGTTGTCGTATCTTGCAGCAACTGGGCTGGAATTTGGCGGGAATGGGTGCCATAGCCGCCTGGTGTGGAGCGGTGTGCATCATCATGTTCGGCTTTCTGCGCGTGTCCAAACTCCTGCGAGTTTCTGAGGACATAGAGTTGAAGGGTAAGTAAAATAACAGTGATCTTATCGAAAGACTATGGTACAAATGAGTTTAGGGCACGTAAGACAAACGATAACATTTTTAGAAAATGAGAATATTAATTTTGGACAAGTACGATGAGTTTGAAATCTAGCTGGCGAAATGAGATAAAGACAGAAATATACTTTGATATTCTTTGAAATTCGGACGTAAAATGACGTATAGTGATCTTAGAAAAAGAGTTCTTATGGCAAGTTGGCACAGGCCTTAGAAGACAAAGGAGCGTAAAATAAGTGTCACCTTCACAGAAAATAATGACACCTGCGAGATGAGGGTAATTTGATAATTATTGTTTTCTCATAAGGTTTCTCATAATGTAATGATAATTGTAAATATATCGACTATTGCTCTCTCGGCTGTTAAGGATACATCATTAGACTAAGTTCTCAGAAGGTACATTTAAAGGGTGCATGAAATGGACAATGACCCTAAATGAAAAGTATATACAGGTAATTAGACTATGCTCTTTTCAAGAGAAAATGATAAAAAGACAAGCTTTCTTGGCTGATCAGGATACAATGCCATAGTAAGGTCTTAGAAGTTATGGATGCGTGAAATGGACAATGCCATACTTATATAAGAAAATTGTATACCAAATGTATGTCTTCTTTGAAGATAAAGTATATAAAAACATTCCTAATTAATAAGCAATTATTATTTGATTATATATATATAATATATATATATATATATATATATATATATATATATATATATATATACATATATATATATATATATACATATATATATATATATATATATATATATATATATATATATATATATATATATATATATATATATATATATATATATATATATATATATATATATATATATATATATATATATATATATATATAATACGACAATGATCTAAAGGTGTGTGATATCACACACCTTTAGAAGCATGTGACTGGTGGAAGGCAGCCAACTGTGATACAAATCTTAACCCTACTAATGCTGAGGCTATTTTCGGCAAAAGCACACGAACGAAAAGATTTTTGAAAAACATCTAAACCTTGTCATGTTGGAATTCATTGGATAGCTCTCGCTGAGTACTCTCAGATGAGTACCCATATGCCAGGGGCTCAGCCATTTAAAAAAGAGTTTTTTGCATCATGTTGTATTGGCCAAATTAGCCACCATCAGCATACGTGTTAACATTTCTGCTCACAACTATGATTTTTATTTTTTTTTCCATTCTCTAGGTCTAGATATTCCCAAGCACGCTGAGCCGGCCTACCCTGTGGAGGCATATGGACATGGCTGGGGAGAAAAGGGAGATGCCTTGAAATCCATCACCAAGTTAGCTGCTAAGAACATGGCCAAGTTCAACTTTAACCCTGCTGCGTCTGCGCAGGAAGGTAGGTATCTTCATTCTTCCAAAAGAGGGCAGTTTTCAACAAGTCGCTATCCCTTTGATTCTCAAAACCTTTTTTTTTTTTTTTTTTTTTTTGTACATTTTTATTTTCCTGCGTGCCAGGCAATCACGGCTATGCCAACATCCTAAAAATTGACAATGATATCCTTGTATGTATGGGAGTGTATAAATATTGATTCTCAAAAACTGCTTTAAGTAAACAAATTTTTATTGATTAGCCTAGAGAACCTACGAATCCCAAGGTGTGAACCTATCCACACATTTCGAATGTTTAAATGGGAACCACTTGTACATTTTCTACTTATTTATCTTTTCCTACATACCTTATACCTTTCCCTATTATAATAATAGCTGTTATATAAGTTATCTTATATGATGAGATCTTGTCTCTTTATATATCTCCATTTTAGTTTATTTGCCATTTTGTTATTTATTTAAAATATTACTGTTCACTATATGACACATGTTGTATACTTTTGTAATTCTTATTACGTTCAATAAATGTACATACATACGTTCAATCTTAGAGTAACGCCCAGTCGTCCAATTGCATTTAGATATCACTGGTATGATGATGTAGGGGGCGACACCAGTCTAATTCAAATACCGCAGCAGGGTTCACCAGAAATGGTCCCCTAACCCATACGCATCTACGGCACATACGTGCTCCGAAATGGGGGAATACCTCGATAATCACCATCATTTATTATGTATCTATATCCTGGAATATTGGTATGAAAAGTTCTCTTGGACATTGTTGATAACAACTGTCACATGGTTATAAAGATATTCATGTATGTTTTCATATCATCCCCAGACATACTGAGTTATGGTAAGATGTACGATGACGATTTATAAGGATCTATATGAGCATATTAAGTTTTTTAACTATATATATATTTTTAACTAATGATAGAAATTTGGAAGGTCTATTGTGAATACATAAGCCTAATGTACTGGCGAATCCTAGCAAATAGGGTAGGAATAGGATAGAACTTTCTCTAGACTCTAGGTTAGACCTAGAAACATTTGTGTAATTATGAAATATTGTACATACACTTTATCCTTTTCTCTGTTATTTTCATATTTTTGTGATTTGCATACTCCAACCATTTTGAGGTATGATTTTGTATAATTCAGTTAACCTCTTAATGCTCGCACAGCCAAAATCAGCCTGGCACCTTTGGTGAAATATTTCAGGCAAAAGCAAAGAAGGAAAAGAATTGAAGTAGAAATGTTGATCAGAACACTACAGACAATCCTCCTTCAAATATCTTGTAAAACAATTCTGCATTCCCAAGATATTGTCAAAAATATCATCGATCCAGACGAGAATTATCAAGAAACGCTCTTAAGCAATAATGGGTTAAAGTCAATAAACATATATATATATATATATATATATATATATATATATATATATATATATATATATATATATATATATATATATATATATATATATATATATATATATATATTCTTTATATTTTACAGCAATGCTGGAAAAGCACATATCGAACCAGGACAGTGCAATGAAGCAGCATGAAGGCGCTGAAATGGAGGCGAATCACCTCATCAAAAGATCCATGGACAGCATAGACAGTGGCATCTCCGCCACCGTCATCACAGTCTCTAAAAACATGGACACCACTGTACTCTAAGACAATACGTTTACGTTCCCTTTTAACCATAAAGCTGCTGGTGGCTAATTGGTTATTACAAAATTATGCAAGAAAACTGAAGAATAATTGAAACCCTGGCACAAAGGTACATCTGAAAGTACTCACTGAGAGCTATTCAATGAATATCAACATGACAGGGTTTAGATGATTTCCAAAACTGTTTGCGTTCTTGTATATTTTTGAAAATCATCTAAACCCTGTCATGTTGGTATTCAGTGGATATCTTTCGCTGAGTACTCGCATATATTGAGTACCCATGTGCCAGGGTGTCAGTCGTATTTCAGGTTTTTTGCATCATTTTGTAATGGCCAAATTGGCCACCAGCAGCATAAGGGTTAAGTCTGCGCACAAAATAGAAAAACACTACGAGATCTAGTTTCAACTTTTTGGCTTATGAAAAGAAACAAATGAGTCCTAAGCGACCATTAGAATGATACTTAAAAAAATAATCTAGAAACACCAATAAAGAAAAACTTGATAATTGAAAAATATGATATCTAGAAACACCAAAAGGTAGTAACTGTAGAAAATACTAAATGAGAACAGTTATTAGCTGTTTATGAGCATAAGCTCATTATCACACACGTGTTTATTTGTTACTTCATCATTGTTAGATTTTGTATCAGTAGTATCATCTTTGTTAGATACATTACAATACATGTATATCATGTGGTTTCGGGGACATCCTCGTGTAATTTAACCTGTAAAATCCGTGTAAATAAACCCCCTCTTTGTATGCACTTCATATATATATATATATATATATATATATATATATATATATATATATATATATATATATATATATATATATATATATATATATATATAGTCAAAGAAATGCATTTTTATGCTAACCCTCAGAACTAGTATCCTTCCCATAATACAGAACGTTCATGAACATTTCAACTCGAATAGTTATTGTCTAAGGTTGACGAGGGATATTTAAATACTATAGATATTCAAGCAAGTAGATAATATATTATAAATATCCTAGCAAGTAGCTTCTACCCGAAGAAGATTTCGTAGGAGTGGTCTGCCTTTAAAAAGGGTAAAGGAATATTTCGTTCAGTAGAACTAGTACGTGAAGCCTTGGTTACGAAATAAAACATATTTTCATATATTGTATGATATTGTTTTTAACTGAATCTCATTAAACCATTTTATCTCCTGTACAAGAAAACAATATGTAACGTCCTCATGAGGATCATATGAGAACGAATATTTGTTGAATGTTGATATGTGTATTAAACCGTGTCCATGTTTGTTTCCTGTAAGTATATGGCTGTATTTCACAGATAACCGATAATAAACAACGTATCGTATTGAAAACATATGCTTTGTGATTACTCTGTGACATTTTATGTATTTACGGGAAACGGACTTTCATTTTACCAATTCCCATACTCTCAAAGCTATTGTACCCATAACCAATGATAAGAAACCTCAATTTAATATGAATAGTGCTATTTTAATATGTTCCAAAATGCTCAAAAAGCTTTGGTGTGACTGTACAGGGCGTCCCAAAAAATGCAACCCTCCCCTTTTCTCATTATTTCTTCAAAATTGCTTAAGTAACTTCAAAAATGACTTCATGGTTAAAGAGAATGATATCTTAGAGATAAACTGTTATAGTTTCAACCAAATCCAATTATTCATGTCAAAGTTGTGAGGCAGAGTTTGACACCATTATCATTTCACTCCAACGCAATGTAAAACCTATGGTGAAGACTGGTTTTGGAGTCAGCTTGCCTGAG
Source organism: Maea johnstoni (assembly GCA_963942565.1). Taxonomy (NCBI): domain Eukaryota; kingdom Metazoa; phylum Annelida; class Polychaeta; order Spionida; family Magelonidae; genus Maea; species Maea johnstoni. The sequence goes on along the minus strand of OZ012693.1, from coordinate 32,967,476 downwards.
CACTCAGAGCCTTATGCTCAAAATAGCAGCTACACCTGCTTATTTAGACTTGCTACAAGTCTGTGATATCTGGCTGTTTCACTGATCTGACCTGAGTTGGTGGGGGCACTATACCTAATACAGCCTGAGAACCAGGCTATACTGCTTGGTCAGTATGCAGGAAATTTACCTTGTGTTGGAGTGAAATGATAGAGGGGTCAAACTTTGCCTCACAGCTTTGTTATGGATGATCAGATTTGCTTGAAAATACAACAGGTTATCTCTAAGATATTATTCTCTTCAACCATGAAGTCATTGTTGATGTTACTAAAGTTGTTTTGAAGAAATATTTGGAAAAGGGGAGGATTGCATTCTTTTTGGGACGCCCTGTATACAACCTGGGGATGTGTATTTCAAATATTAATGAAAAGGTCAATAGGTTTTCACGAATGTCTTTAGATAACGCTGTTTTCATTTAGGTCAATACAGGAATGTAGTCTTAAAGATTTATTTTGAAGTTTCTCTCGCTACGCAATTTCTCAGCCTTTGGGGCTATGTTAGTACATGCTGCCATCGCCTAGTTAGCATGTCATTACAGATTTATATTTATATTATATTTGGCAAACAGTTGCCAGGTTGTGAAATCTGCACAACTATGGGGACAAAGTTGCTCTATTTGGTTAGGTGTCGGACCAGTAGTCAGTGGGTCGCTGGTTCAATTCCCGGCCGAGGCACTTTGGTCTGTCCTTGGGAAGACAGTTTATTCCATATTGCTTCAGTCTACCCAGCTGCAATATGGGTACCTAGCATAAATAAGGCAGTGTTTAGAGTTTGTGCGCTATATGCTGCCAGCTGCTCTGGAATATCCCCCGGGGGTTGAAATGGTTTCCGTGTGTACAGGCCTGCTAGGGGAGGAAGGTTATGCGAATATTTCGGTGGATACAAGACTATTAACCGAACACCTTTACCTTTACTATAGTCATAAAAAGCATGTAGCCTATATTACTAGTATTAAGTGGGGACCTTGCAGTGGTCGCTCCTTGAGACAAGACACTGCATATTTAAAGACGACAAAAAGCGTCCTTGAGGCATGCTGGTGTACTAACCTTAAATTCAAAACATGATACGGATGAAATGAATTTTCAACCTATTCATCGTTATTCGTCTTTTATTTATGCTCTCATAGACATTTTAGCACTACATTTTAAAATATTCAAAACTCAAACTCAGTGACAAGAGCGATGCCACTTTAACTGCGCAGTCTATAATAGATTCAAGATGTAGGTCTATTTGAAAGGGACACATAGTGAGAGACAGAAACTGAACCAAGCTAAAAGCAGTTTCATTCATTTTCTATGACTTTGATGAAATACTAATATATTCCCGATGCTAAAGAAACACGTATAAAATCGGGAAGTACATATTTGAAGCTTTGGAGATATTTTGCAGCTACATAATTTACTCACGTATAATACGCACAGTTTATAGGGAAATCTAAGTGCATAAATCCATTGCCCTTAAGTAATACGCGAGTGCATTTTGATGGTCTAGAACTTCTTATTGCACAAGGACATTAGTGACTGACCTACATAATCAAACACGAATGTGAAACAGGGAAATATTCAAACAGGGAAGGAAGGAATGGGGATTTACGTCGCTTACAACAGATTAGGTCAAATCACGCCGAGATAGAAAGATGGAACCAGGAACAAATTCCATTCTCTTCGCGAATAGTTTCAATGGGTCTTTCAGTTGCAGTAGGAGCATAGTCAGTCCTCCACGACGCCGCACATTTATAAAGCGCCTAGGCCAACCCGCTTGGAGATCCAGCGGAAAACCGAACCTGCGAACTCACGTTTCGGAGCCAGGCAGTGTAACTAGGCCACGGCGGATCCATAAAACATGGGGAGGAAACACACATTCACCAAAATAAATTTACATATCATAAATCAACGATGACATTACCGAATGATACAATTTCATATCAAGCTAAAATATCCTTAAATTACAATTCATAATTAGTATCTTGAATTGCAAGTTATATGGCAGGGCTCCACATAAAGGCTAGCCCCGTAGCCCCGGGCTAGTTATTGAAAGTCAGGGCTAGTAAATTCTACCTGTGAGTAACCCCAAGGGGCTAGATAGAAATATCGACGCTTTAAAATGTATGAAGCCCTCCTTTGGCTCTGCATGCATACCTGGATGATAATATAACTCAAATCAACACAATGCACTGCATTCTTTTCATGTTATCAACAGAGGCTATGGGGTTGGTCACGGCTTACTCCATGGCCTTGACCGTCAAGGAGGTGTCAACCCTGTTAGATGAGCCATGCCCCCCCCCCCCCCCTCACCCTCAGCGACGGGGTCAACCTCTCGGATTGACAGCTCAGACACGTGGGCATGCGTACACTTGCTTGATGGCTCAGCCATGGGGACAACCCCCTCCCTGCTTGACGGCCATGCCATGGGTCCATGACGGCCTAGGGTACTATCCCTCCTGATAGATGGCTCAGCCATGGGGACAACCCCCTCCCTGCTTGACGGCCATGCCATGGGTCCATGACGGCCTAGGGTACTATCCCTCCTGATAGATGGCTCAGCCATGGGGACAACCCCCTCCCTGCTTGACGGCCATGCCATGGGTCCATGACGGCCTAGGGTACTATCCCTCCTGATAGATGGCTCAGCCATGGGGACAACCCCCTCCCTGCTTGACGGCCATGCCATGGGTCCATGACGGCCTAGGGTACTATCCCTCCTGATAGATGGCTCAGCCATGGGGACAACCCCCTCCCTGCTTGACGGCCATGCCATGGGTCCATGACGGCCTAGGGTACTATCCCTCCTGATAGATGGCTCAGCCATGGGGACAACCCCCTCCCTGCTTGACGGCCATGCCATGGGTCCATGACGGCCTAGGGTACTATCCCTCCTGATAGATGGCTCAGCCATGGGGACAACCCCCTCCCTGCTTGACGGCCATGCCATGGGTCCATGACGGCCTAGGGTACTATCCCTCCTGATAGATGGCTCAGCCATGGGGACAACCCCCTCCCTGCTTGACGGCCATGCCATGGGTCCATGACGGCCTAGGGTACTATCCCTCCTGATAGATGGCTCAGCCATGGGGACAACCCCCTCCCTGCTTGACGGCCATGCCATGGGTCCATGACGGCCTAGGGTACTATCCCTCCTGATAGATGGCTCAGCCATGGGGACAACCCCCTCCCTGCTTGACGGCCATGCCATGGGTCCATGACGGCCTAGGGTACTATCCCTCCTGATAGATGGCTCAGCCATAGGGACAACCCCTGCTTACATGCTAAGCTATTGGACACCCTACTCAGCAATGGGCCAATCCCTCTCGGCTCATCTACGAGATATTCTCGAGCACTTTGTTTATGGAAAAAGCACCATTGAAATGTCTCATGCACTTAGACTGTTAGAGTATATGGATTTTCATTTTACAATATTTCAAAACTATTGCAGGCCTTACCATCACCTTAGATAAATAAAAGTATTTTCTTCGTCTTAGCCATAACCAATGAGGAACCTCAAGTCACTTCCTATTTCACTCGGATCATTTCATACACTTTTAATTTGACATGACCGGTTTTCTTCATCAGCATGCTTGTCCGCTGAGGTGTACTCTCTCTCTCTCTCTCTCTCTCTCTCTCTCTCTCTCTCTCTCTCTCTCTCTCTCTCTCTCTTTTGCTCTGCATAGTGCTGACATCTAGCGCACTATTCCTGAACAAGATGTTCTCAATGTCCAATAGAGGGCGCATCATCATAATTACCCAGCGTGCACCTCTCTCCGTCCTTTTCAACCATATTCGATTGCCAGTGTGATCACCAGTGAGTAAAACCTAATAAAATCGAGTAAAATCGTATCTTTGCGAGGTCCATCAACCTCTTATTTTCACGATATATGATAATCAATAAAGTTTGCTATATACTGGTTGTGATAAAATATAGTTTAGCCGTGAAGGTGACTTTTAGAACAATATTGAAGATGACTTGTCTGATGAGAGTGTAAACATCAACGATAGCACTCTCCGATAGATGTTTCAGTTTCGTGTTATAGTTCTCTCCGCTTTGTATTTAAAGAGACACGTTATTAGCGTTTTTATGTCTGAACCAAACCGTGGAACATTATTTGTCTGGAGTTGGTGAACACATCACTCAACTTCTCAATCGAGCTTCCTGTTCCCGATTATCGCTCAACAATATCCAAAGAAGAGCACATGATATTTGATGTGCAACTGTTCACAAATCACCAGACATTCTTTTATATTACTATTCTGTACATCTGTTAAATTGTGTTGCCGTTAGATGTTCACTGAGTTCACATGTTGGATAACATTGTCAGGAAATGATATTCATATTTGGTTTGATGTCTCATTGACATCACTGCCTGGCCAGTTAAGATTTGAGTAATTGTAGAATTCATTCAAAATTGATACAAGTAAACATTCTTTCACTTATAATGAAGACTATATTTGTCACTGGCAAGGTGTCAACAAAACTTTTGAAAGGAATCAACCTTCTGTCCATATCCTGCAAACATCAGTGAAAAAACTGATCTAAGAATGAGATAATCAAAATGTGATGCCTGATGGGTTAGGGTGTGTCTTACAGTGCCTGCAAACTGAACTGTATTCTATAATTTTAAATGATCTACCCTATCTGTTATAACACAAATGTGGCACTAAAAGTATAAGTGCTATCCATGTCAACACAGCAACACGTCGGTGGTTGAAACTCTGCAATATGAGACTTTTATGTAGTTAGTTAAAATACCAAGTACCATTATGCCAGCACAAACAATATTGAAGCATGTATACCCTGTCACATTAAGATAAACTTGCATGGGAGTGGCTCGATACTAGGTTCTGTTCCCATATGTGTGCTCACTCACTTATAATAAATGTTTTCACTTCTTCAGCCATGGCAGTCAAACCACTGCACAAGCCCAAGATCGTCAAGAAGAGGACGAAGAAGTTCATCAGACATCAATCTGACAGATATGACAAGGTTAAGGTAAGTAGCTGGATAGAGTATTTACTTCAAATGTAACCGACAGCTATGTCCATACCCTGATATTTATAATTTTTTGCTATTGGCTATATGGTATGAACATAGACACACGCCCAGGGGCTTAGTCACAATGCGTCCAGCGTGTCATTTGGACACGCAGAACACTGTTTTTTGACAGTTTGGACACCCAAAAGTTTATGTCAGAATTTGCTGAAGATGACTTTTCTTAGAAGATAGAAGATGTAGAAGCTGTAGTGTAACTTTTATAAGACACACAAAGCAGTATCTGGTCTAAAAAAGCAAAATCTGTAAAGGTATAGGGTCTATCTTATTAGTAGTATGTATTTTGTACCACACTTTGGACACGCAAAAGTCTATGAAACCTCTATTTGGACACCCTGTTTCCAAATATCGGCTAAGACCCTGGTGGTCAACGAGTGGTAAACAAAACATGTCAATAAATTGTTGGACTATCTCTCCGTTATAAGCGAGCTTGTCAAGAAATCACAGTAGCGGCACGCTTTACTCGCTAACATTAGTCATCCTAGTGCAGTCAGGTTGTATGTAAATTTGACACCGAGGGAGTAATTTTGGAAAATTGATTACTACCATTACGAGGTATAGGGCTTATCCCCGACTCTAATACCAAATCGTATCAATATATAAAATGAGTATTAGAGTCGGCCTGGCTACTTCACATGTTGACTGATTGGTCACTCAACCAGACTGATTGGATAATCCTTTATCCCTGAATAGGTTTCAGAACTAACTTACCATGTCAGGCAAGTAGTAAATTATGATTTTTTCTTGCCCAACATAATTTTTGGCTTGAGTTACATGTATTATTTATTATCCATTTAATAGTTTGAAATCATTATTTGTGCTATTATTTTGTTGTATTGTTTGCATACTTCTGGGTATTTGTGCCATTTTCTATAAAATAAATGTGTAATGTTCTGAAAATCAGCCTACCCATTTAGGATTGATTTTAAGAAGAGATACATTTTCTGATTATTATTATAAAAAAAGCAATCGAACATGTTTACAGATCAAAAGAAAAACTGCATTTGATATTAGCATGCTTCATGAAATTTTCTTTTGTTTTCTAGCCCAGCTGGCGTAAGCCAAAGGGAATTGACAACAGAGTCCGCCGTAGATTCAAGGGTCAGTTTCTTATGCCCAGCATAGGTTACGGATCCAACAAGCAGACCAAGCACGTATGTCCTGATGGCTTCAAGAAGTTCCTCATCCACAATGTCAGGGTAAGTCTGAGCACCGGTGTCGCTACTGCGAGGCTAAGAAAATTGCAAACATTCTAAAGGGTTGCCTCATGGTGGCTCTGGGACTTGGCCAAAGCCTGTTCTGTCTGTATTTTGGACAGGCAACTTCCTGAAAACCTCTGTTTTGGACAGGCAACAAATTCTATAAATAATTTTCAATTTTGACTTTTTTGGAGTAATAACCCAATATTATCCTGAACAACCATCTTTTAGAACATAGTTGAAGGGTACATTGCCTTTGCTGACACAAAAGGGTATTAAATGTAGTTGGTATAAGGATTTGAAGTAGATTAGCAGCCGAATCTGGACATGCAGAAATTCTAGAATTGCTTTATTTTGGACAGGCATTTTTGAAATCCTGGCTAAGATCCTGTAGGTGGATACATAGCAAAACTGAAACTCATCCTTGGCTGAACTATGTAAAGGAAGGCAGGGTTTTATATTCTGATTCAGTGTCTTAGCCAGGATTCAGAAACTGGGTGCCTATAATTGGCAGCTGGAAAATTTTTGGGCGTCCAAATTTTTTGAGGGGGATCACAATATACACATTTTTCAACCATAAACATGTATAAATTCATCAAAATAAGGCATGATATCATTAAACAATGTCATTGGAGTTATAAGGAGATGAAAAAATTCAATTATAAGCTTGAGATTGACATTTTTAGAAATTCTGCACAAATTCTTTTGGGTGTACTGAGGTGTTCTTTTTAGGGGTTTGGGTGTCCAAAAAGGCACCCAGACGCCCTGCTGGCTAAGACCGTGTTCTGATTGATATTTCTAATATTTTAATGAATCTCAAGATAGATATCCAAGCAAACCTAGATTTTTTGGCCGTACTCATTAAAATGATGACTAGTCCCGCAGTGCTAGTCTTGCTTGTGTTTTACTAGCCCGCCAGCCTGGTTTGGTGGCAACAACTAGCCCCATGCTAACTGGCCACTACAAATGTGGAACACTGCCCTGGGGGCCTACCAAGTTCTGAGCTTGCGTAAGATTAGTTGAAAGATCAGTCAATTGATTGGTTTTCTACAATTCTTTAGGTGAACGATTATTAAGTAGTTACTCAAACAATTTGTTTATGAAAAACCTTATTTTACTGACTTTCACCAGGGAAGTATATTCTCTGATTTCACTAATAATGCATTACCTTGGAAATGTGTTAATCCCACAAAACATGTACATCTAGCACCAAAATATTTGGAAATATCATTTAGAAGTAGTTATCAATCATCAATTGAAAATTGATCAATCGCTCTTTGAAAGTTTATCAATTACTTTCTCTAGTTAACAGTATTCCTATGTACCACTGAATCTTTCTCTTGAACAGTGGTTTTAGCTGTGATGGAACTTGTTGAATAGTAAGTTGACTCATTAGTGTTTGAAAGAGGGTTAATCACCAACTAAGTTGAGCTGCCTTAGGCTGCTGCAGCCTTCGCCATTCTATCTCAGAAGTTGTGTGCAATTTACAAGGAACACTCTCAGTATTCATTTAACTTACATACCATGAAGGAAACATGTTTAGTATTTAATATTGTGCTGGCATTCAGATTGCAGATATCACTTTGTGTGTTTGTAAATTGTCATTAAAAAAATATGCACCCATATACAGGCAAATGTGTAATATTCAACATTGTGCAGGCATTCATATTGAAGATATTACTATGTGTGTGTGTAAGTTGTCATTAAAAATAATCTACACTCATATATCTAATTGTGTTCTTTGTCTCTTATTGTTTCAGGAATTGGAAGTCTTGATGATGCAGAATAGAACCTATGCTGCCGAGATTGCCTCCAGAGTATCCTCAAAGAAGAGAAAGGAGATTGTTGAGCGCGCCGACCAGCTCTCCATCAAAGTAACCAACCGTAACGCTCGTCTCAGATCGGAGGAGAACGAATAAACAGCAGGGCTTTTATGTACAGATAATGATGGAATAAATATCATGCCATGTGGAGAGGATATAGTTGTTGCTTTTTCAATGGTTGTGGTGTGAAGATAAGTTGGGTCCTACCTAGTCTCAGGTCTAGACTGAACAAAATATGAAAGCATGTCTGAATTGCAGGGACAGTGAGTTCACATTTTTTACTGGTATTTTGAATTTTAACTTGCCCTCCACAACAGGGAACTGTACTGGTACTCAATGCAATATTAAATGGGGGTAGAGTATTGTATCGGAACCGTTAAATATCATTAAGATTTGAAATATCTAAAAATTGACTTCATTGCTACCTAGGTATTTTGTTATTTCTGGGCAACTTTATTGTGAGGTGCTGAATTTAACAAAATAAGTCCCTGAGAGACTGCAATATTGTTAAAAATAATCATTTGATATTGCATCGTACCATGAAAACTTTAAAACAACAATCCCAACTTCTCAAAAGTTAGTCATTTGGGGGAAGATTCACATATTTTGTTTGGCTCGCCTAGCTGAGGTGCCTGTATACAAAATACCCTTTGATTTTATGCTGGTAATCCTGTGGAGAAGGTGGTTTAACATATTCAATATTGTTGAAGATTCCTAGAAATCCTATTACAAAACAATTACCAAGACATGAATAGGCTAATAGTGTGAATGGTTTCAAAGAAATTACTTAATCCTTATGCTACTGGAGGCTAATTTGGCTGGAACAAAATTATCCAAAAAAACGCTAAGAAAATGACTGAAAGCCTGGCGCATGGGTACTCATCTGTGAGTACTGTCACTACTGTGTAAGAGCTACCCAATATGGCAGGGTCCAGATGTTTTCAAAAGTCCTTGTACTCATTTACTTATTGCATGAGAAACTTAAAACTACACGCTGACCTGCCAATAAGATTCAGGTGATCTTGAGATGAGGAAGTGCTGCCCCATATTGAGCAGCCAGATTAGTTATTAGTAAAATAAAGGATGGTACTGGACTACTGGTGTATACAATGAAAAGCACAGTGCTGAACCAGGATTTGAAAAATGCCTGTCCAAAACAGCAATTTCAAAACCTATGCCTGTCCAGATTTGGTGACTTATCTGGTTCAAATCCTTATACCAGCTACATTTAATAGCCTAGTGTATCAAAAAGGGCAATTTACACTTCAGCTTTGTCCTAGAAGACGGTTTCTTAGGAAAATGTTTGGTTATTGAACCCCGTAAGTCAAAATTGAAAAATCATCAATTTTAGCCTGTCCAAACAGGAGGTTTTTAGGAAACTACCTCTCCAAGAGACCGGTAGGACGGGTCCTGGCTAAGTCCCTGTCAGCTGAACCTCTCATCCACAGTTAACAACTATGGTTAAGGTAGCACCGGACCGACGACAGTCCATGCTCTTTGCTCATTGGCCACACGGTCCAGGGCCTGTCTATTTGGACAGGTACAGGTGAACTGGGATATGACAGACTCAATGGGACCAGGAAAATTGGTCCGTCATATGCAAAATCCGTCGTATACATATGACGAATACTTGATATGCATCGGACTGGGACCAAGCATATCGTCCGTCATATGCAAAAATCTGTCGTACAGTGGTCCGTCATATCCAAGTTCACCTGTAGTTTCCTAAAAAGATCCCCTTTTTGAGCAGCCAAAAATTTCTATGAAAAATTTTCAACTTTTTGGGGATAGTTACTAAATACATTTTCGAACAAACACTCCTCTAAACATGACTAAGTGTAAATTGCCCATTTTGACACAATAAGCTATAAAATGTAGTTGGAATAAGGATTTGGTGTAGAAAAGAATAGTAGCCAATTCTGTACGGCAGAAATTTTGGAATTGGACTGTCACACAGGAATAATTAGATCAGATGTACTTTTTGCTTTCTGCTTAAAAATTCCAATAGGAAAGAGAGGCCAGGCCAATTAAGTTTTAAATGGAAACCGATACAATTTAAACCCTGGAAACTGTTGTTGGTGAATATGTGCAACATATTGCCACTGCTAAAACATCTTTGTGTGAAGAAAATTTCTCCCAGAAAAGGTGAGAGCACAGTTGATACAACGTAATACACCAACCTGTTTTACCTGTAGCATAGAATGTTGTTAGTTTCAAATTCACTAAATTGGATTTATTCCTACCATTATTAGTATTGGTTACAAATTATGGTATTGACAAATGGTTAAATTACTTAAACAGTAGAGTTAGAATAGGAGGGAATAACTTGTCATATCTATTCTTCAAATGAAGAGTAATTGTCTGATCCTAAAATAGTACAACTAAAGCATTTCAGCAAACAATTTTGTTTTGAGATATTAACATTTTTAACTATTCAAATCTGTACAGATGTACCTGTTCAGAAATTTGGGCAAAATACAGTATATTTTCCATTCCAGGATTATTTATTATTATTTGCCAAAATAGCCCAGGCGGGTAAGATTTAATCACGGGCCTGGTGGGCCAACAACATGCTGAACCCTGTTGCCCAACTAGGAGGGATATATACTGAGAGGAAAATGTACATGTAGTTTAGCTTAATTAGAGTATTCCAGGATAAGAAGTCAATCATTGTACAATACCTATAGTAAAACAGTTAGTTCTAGATATTTGATGTTTAAACTTAAAAATAGAAAATTAGTCAATTTTAAGTGCATCCACCCCTCAGAGATAGAAAATCAGAAAGCCTATTTTCTTATATTTCATTTTAATAGTGCTACTAGCAAATAGAAAAAAGGGGGGTAATTGACTCTTCATTTTCGAGGATGAAAATTTTATACAAAATTGCAATTTTCCTTTCAAGTTGATGAACTAGAAAAGTGAATCTTAAGTGTAACACTGACCTTAGAAGTATTAGGCAGAGTTGGGCTAGTATAATAAGGGTGGCAGGCAAGAAGAACCATCTAAACCCTCTCATGTTGGTATTCATTGGATAGCTCTCTCTGAGTTCTCTCAGATGAGTACCCATATTTGGAGAATGTATTCTACAGTAGTCAGTTCCCTCGGGCAAATCACGGGCGAATCTGAGCAGAAAATAAAGACAAGCCTCTCATGTTCCTTCTCCCACGATGGATGGGAGTTAATCATTTATTTCACAGCACTGTACAACTATAAGCTTATGGCTAGTTCATTCAGTCAGAACAGTTCCAAAACTAAAATAATAAATTTATCCAGCATACATTTTAAGGAATTCTGCAACATTTTCAGGGTTTGATTTCGTACCCGCATTTAGGGTTGGCAAAAACTGTGCCGACAAAGCAACCCTGGTCTATGGCCACCAGCAAATATATATTGTACACCTGCCAAGGCCTAACTATGTATCCCTGTATTTACAATCACCATAGGTACCTTAAATAGTTCATTCACTTTCTAATAGGGGTAGCCACCGAATGGCGGAAATATATAAGTTACCTTCAACATTTGATTCACCTATAAGGGGTCATCTCAAGGTCATGGGGCACCTCTATTGTGACCTTGAGATTCCACAAAGATGACCTTGGCCATCGTAAGGTAAGAACTAAGGATGCTCTAGCCGGTTGAAGAACCTCTGTCCAATTAAGAACGGTGTACAGAGATGGCCGCCTACGACCACCAAAGTAGGATGCATAAAACCATGGCTACCGAGACGTAGCTTCGGTATAACACTCACAAACTAATAACGCCAGCAGCTATTTACTCTGGCGCCGTCTAACATCAAAATTCCAACTCTGCCGCCAGTTGAGGTGCGATTTGTGTGGATCCACCATCAGACTGGTCTTCTTAAAAACTCAACTGAATGGATATTTGACCCGTCCCCATCTGATGCCCACACATCATCTGACATCTTTGAACATACCATCCAAATTTTAGTAATATTTCTAAACACTTACTATGGGATCATTACAGAACTAAGGTTTATACAACATTCTTTTGTTCGCAAAATGTTCTAAACGTGTCAGACCATGAATGTCCTTCAGATGTAAATGGGCCCATGGCTTAGTAAAATGGGTGGCCTCTCGGCAAAGGTCAGCTACCATAAGGCCTAATAAAATGTTGTTTGTTTCCTGTACCCTTACCCTAACAAGTTTTTATTCAAAAAATCCCTACCCTAAAGTTTGTTCTGCCCTTCCAACTCATAATCAACGTAAAACATGCAGAAAACACACATTTTGAACAAAAACTTAAATTAAAAAAAAAAGATTTCCGACCTTACTACCCTATTTTTTTCAGACCGTTACAGGAAACAAACAATATTCTTTTAGGCCTAATAATGAGGTAGATGGTTCCTCTAGAACTGCATCTCCCACAAACTTCCTGAGGGACACAACGAAAATCGAAACCTTTATTTGACTGTGTTACCCTCATGAAATAAAGATGATTTTTATACTGAGTAGTCAGATAAAAGTGACGAAGCAGACAAAAAAATATATTTGATGCGTGATTCTTGGGATATCTATTGACGGGTATTTGCAGATATCATATGTTGGCTAAATATGCACTGTTGATGAAGTTAGAAAAGAAAGTCAGTGGACAGTTGTTTATGGTCCATACAGTCAAATAAACTCCTTTTGAAACAGCTATGTTTTCAGCTGTTTCTTAAAGTTTTGCACACAATCAGCAGCCTTGATGGTGTCAGGGAGCTCATTCCAAAGGTGTGGTGCATAGGCACAGAATGCTCTGTCACCAAACCTTTTCAGATTAGTGTGTGGTATCTGTAATAAGTTCTTAGTGTTTGATATTAGAATTCTTGTATTGGCTTGTTTGACTAACAGTTCCCTCAAGTATAGAGGGGCACATCCTTGCATGCATTTGAAAGTCAAAAGCATCAGGTGGGTGGAGACATAAGCTTATGGCTCTTCTTAAGTGAATTACAGTATAACCAATTCATACCCCAAGATCTCTTTAATGAGTGTTGCCTGGACTAATGATACCTGTTAACAATAACTTTGGAATTGAAGGACAGATGAATATCGAAACCAACGTTATGTTTCACATTTGTGCATTTTTTCGAAATATACCTTTGTGAGAGAGACGTATCACCAAAATGGGGGCAACACGCATGAATGGGTTAACCCATTAATGCTCACAGCAGCCAAAACAGCCTGATGATTTTGATGAAATCTTTTAGCCAAAAGCATATTTCAGGAAATATTTGAAGGGGAAATGTACATTAGAATATTACCAACAACTCTCCTTCAAATGTTTTCTAAAAGCATTCTTAATTTCTGAGTTATTGTCAAAAATGTCAAAGACCCAGACGACAATTTCAAAAGTAACTCTGAAGCATGAATGGGTTAACCTGCTAGAAAGGCCACTTAGTAGGCACCAACGCACTGTCTTAGCCAGGATTTAGAAACTGGGTGCCTAAAATCAGCAGTTGTAAAATTTTGGGGCGTCCAAATTTTTAGGGGGATCACAATATACTCATATTTCAACCATAAACATGTATAAATTCATCAACATAAGGCATGTTATCTTTAAACAATGTCATGGGAATTATAAGGAGATGAAAACTTTCAATTATAAGCTCGAGATTGATATTTTTAGAAGTTCCACACTAAAAATTTTGGGTGTCCTGAGGGGTTCTTTTTAAGGGTTTGGGTGTCCAAAAAGGCACCCAGACGCCCTGCTGGCTAAGACCATGCTGACCAATGATACGTGGACATCGTACAAGTGGTTTATGTTGAACATTTTCTAAGGGGCATGAGACTGGTCTTTGTAGAGAGGTGGTCTCTCAAACAAGAGGAGGTTGTTCATCAAGGTATTCTGTAATTGATCCAAATTTGAATTCACCACCCAATACCTTCATTCCATAAAATATCCATTCAGTCGGTTTTGTAATGTAGAAGTGTTGCACTATCAATGCAAAACAACTTGCAATCAATTAACAGTTGTATAACTCTACTATGAACGCAAAAAAAAAATATTTAAAAAAAAAACACAAAAAAATAAAAATAAATAACAGGTTGCCTTCACACATAATAACGGTCTACTGGAAAAGTTATCAACTGTACAAATATAAGGAGTTGATGATGACTGCTAGTGACAAATCATACTGTTTTCCCCTCGCTTCCACTGACCTGCCCTTAATTGCTGTGTGCTGCTGGGGGCCTGCCTCCACGGTCAAACGGTCAAGCACAATGCACACAAACTGCGCACTGTGGCTCACCACTGCCCAGGGTCCAGGGAATCCAACCCACACAAGGCGGCATGCGAGAAAGTTGCCAATGACTTAGCGGTTAGTTGGTACTCTTCCCCGGGTACTGTGGTCTCCGCAACCTTCTACTTCTTTCTGGCCGATCATGGTTAAGCCATGGATAGTTAGAAAGTGACAAGAAAGAATGTTCCACACCATTCCCTGTGCTGTCGACCAATAAAATCGTATTGTGTTCACCGTGAGACCCTCAGAGGCAGACACAGCAGCAACGGTAGCGGTAAAAAAAGCATAGAAATTTCCTAGAGTTCAAAAACAACAACAGGTACTTGACTCACTCAGACTAACAGCTTACTCAGCTAAAGGAACTATCAGTACAACCAGCCATCTAGCTCAGAAGGATAATAACGCCCGGTTAAAGGAACAGTTGGTACAATCAGCACACTAGCTCATGAGGATACTAATATTCAGTTAAAGGAACAGTCGGTACACAAAGCACTCAAGCCCAGAAAGATACTAATATTCAGTTAAAGGAATGGTGGATACACTCAGCTTGCTAGCTCAGAGGGATGCTAATACTCAGTTAAAGGAACAGTCAGTACGCTTAGCTCTCTAGCTTGTAGCTTTGATTACCAAATTTCAGTTAAAGGAACAGTCAGGACAGTCACAGTATTTTAGCTAAGAAAGATACTAATACTCTGTTAAAGGAACAGTCAGTATGTTAAGCTCTCTAGCTTCGGTTACCAAATTTCAGTTAAAGGAACAGTCGAGACAAAGTATTCTAGCTCAGATGGATACTAATACTCAGTTAAAGAAACAGCAGGGACATTCAGCACTCTAGTTCGGAAGGATACTAATACTCAGTTAAAGGAGCAGTCAGTTTACTCAGCACACGAGCTCAGAAGGATACTAATATTCAGTATAAGGAACGATAGGTATATTCAGCACTCTAGCTCAGAAGATACTAATAATCCGTTAAAGGAACAGTTGGGACACTCGGCACTCTAGCTTAGAGGGATACTAATACTCAGTTAAAGGAACAGTCGGTACATTTACCTTTTAAGCTCAGGATACTAATTTTCAGTTTAAGAAACAGTGGGTACTCGGTAATCGCTAAGAAATATAATAATACTAGAATGAACAGTTGGGCCACAGTATTCTAGCTCAGAAGGGTACTAATACCCAGTTAAGGGAACAGTCGAGACACTTGGCATTCTAGCTCAGAAGGATATTAATACCCAGTTAAAGGAACAGTCGGGACACTCAGCACTCTAGCTCAACAAGGATACTCATACACAGTTAAAGGGACACTCAGGACATGCAGCACTCTAGCTCAGAAGGACAGCAAAGAACATCCTAAGAAAGAATCAACATTCAAAATGGCACTAGTCTGAGACTTGTAGTATCTGCAATATGGTCATTTTCTCCCTTTCAGTCAATATGAATCTAAGTAGTAATAGTATAATACAGGCAACTCTGCTTAATCCGGACTGATGTGGACCCTAGATTTCTGTCCGGATTAGGCAAAACCTGTATTATGCATATAGGAATTATATGTATAGGAAGGGACCGGGAGGTTCCAATCTGTCCGGTTTAGACGAAGATCCGAATAACACATGTGGGGATTAAGCAGAGTTGCCTGTAGGTCTATTTGGAAAGAGCGGTTCAGGAATAGATTACCACACCTTGGAATAACATGTGCAAGTAAAATAGTGCAGATCTTATGAAAAATGCGAATTTAAAGAATCATGCCTCAGAATCATTGAAATGTAGAAACCTGGAAGTTAATGGAAGTCAAATAGGAATTTTAGTTTTTTGAAAAGTTGCTCTTAGCCAATTAACCATAAACTACTCATTCATATTTGTTACTAACTTAACCTTCCTTTTTTTAACCATTTATCTCATGAAATTCCATGTCCACTGACAACTCAACCTTTGATCGACACATGTTCTTTCTAAAACATATACCTGAAAATCTGAGGAGTAACAAGTTTTTGTTTAACTCATTAATGCTTCCAGCACCCGAAAGCAGTCTGACAATATTGATGAAATCTTACAGGCAATAGTAAGGCTGGGAAAGATTTCAAAGATGAACATCACCAAATCTACTCAATATATATTTTTTTCTTAATTCCTAACTTAGATCCTATCATAGACCCAGAGAGCAATTTCTTAAGGTACTCTTTAGTAGGGCTCCCGCGATACACTCGTATACTCACTGCACCGCGGATTGCCGCGATACGAATAGTATTCGAATATACGCATTTGTATATTCGAATACTGACGAATATACATAAACATGAAACGCCCTACCTGTTTGCGGCCATAGAAGTTGAGGAAATCACTTCAAAATAGCAGCGCTGAGTGCGCTGAGTTTTGAAGTGCCTCCATTTTACGTTGTGGGCGCACGATTACTAATGCCGGTGGGCGCACGATTTCTTATACCGGTTGATACCGGTTGAGCTTGGGGACCATTCCTGTCCTTAAAAGGTAAAACGGCGCTCTGGTTTTCAGATCGTTCTACGAATATTAGTATTCGTATTCGTGACCCTATATTCGTGAATATATTCGTATTCACCACCTACTGTATTCGTGAGAGCCCTACTCTTTAGCATAAGGGGGTTAACCCATTAACGCCTAAAAGAGCACAAAAACAGCCTAATAATTGTGATGATACATTTTTGATGAAAAAGAAGAGAGTCACGCGATGCCTAGCGGGAAAATCTTTCCTTCAAATATTTTACGAAAGATGCACTGGCCACAAAGAGATATCGAAAATAGTCAGTGAATTTTAGGGTGCCAGAGGCAAAAATAACTTAACCCATTGACACTCAGAGCGGCAACAGCCCTGACTATTTTGTTGATATTTTCCTCACAAAAGGTTTTTTATCAAAAATATTTGAAGGAGAAATGTTTATCAGAATATTACCAACAACTCTCCTTCAAATATTTTGTGAGAATTTGCTTTATTTCCAAGTTATTTTCAAAAGTATGAAAATAGCAGACGATACTTTCCTGGGAACTCAGAGTGTGAATGGGTTAAACTGAACTACCCAGCAAACATCGTCCCATCACACTTGATATCTAGAGCAACTGATAACTGAGAAAGCACACATACTAAACACTGCAACAGTCATAACGGGAAAAGGAAAGTTACTACAGATATTCTTTCTACAACAGATAGAGGCATCATAACAGGACCTATCTGAGATAGCAGAGCCCGCAAGCTGACTGGCTGTTATTTGCACACATCAGGACAGCAAAATATTCTTGTCCAAAAATATCTAAAAACCATCATCATTTTTAGGCAAATGATTGATAAAATTCACTTCAATGTAAACGCTAGGACCCCACTCGAAGAATTGATAGCGTGCATTTTGTCACCAAAAAAAGGCATGTCTATGGTGGTTCTCAGAATATATTATGGCATTCCTCCTTGAAAAAATGGACAATTTAATTTTTATGATTGCACACGTTAACAAGAGCCAATTTCAAAATGATAGTTAATGTGTTGTTTGCCAATTCTCGTTTCATAGGTTTGATCAATTTCATGGCCGTATTCCTCATGGGATTTCAGCAGGCAAAATTTTGTTCATTTTGCAGTCAGCCATTTTACTAACCCATTCACACCCAAAACGCTTATGTAGCAGGAAGGGTGCTGGGATCATTTGGACACAAGTCACACAGCAGGACATCATAAGGATAAGTTAAGGAATTCCTAAATATATGAATTTTGGCAAATAACTTCAAAGTTTGACCACCGTGCAAATGCTAGAACTAATAAAGATAGAGACAACATATTTTCTTAACCCTTATGCTGCTGGTGGCTATTATTTCGCCAATACGCAATGATGCAAAACACCTGAAAAATGACTGAAACCCTGGCATATGGGTACTCATATGAGAGTACTCAGTAAGAGCTTTCTAATGAGTACCAACATGACAGGGTTCAGATATTTTCCAGAACTTTCTGCATTTTATTTCATGGACGAAATTAACCTCAGCGTGGAAAGGGTTAAGTAGATTCATATTTTCTCTGCCACAAGAAACTCCATTATCATTTGAATGGTTAAACATGAATCCACGTTCCCTAGTTTGATCCTTGCATACTCTTACCACCAAAATGACTGCCAACAGAAAGATCTTGAAGATAATGAAGAATTAAGTCAAAAGATGAATGCAAGTCCCTCATCCATTCTGCTAATATATGTCTATCTTATAACCTATTTGTCCAAGCACTTAAAACAGATTTGTCCCAGAATGTTCCGTTTGAGTTATAATACAGGTCTTGGATATTTCTAAAAACAGCTCAAGTTCAATAAATGCAGATGTTCAGAGTATAGAAATTACATCTAGTTGGGGGAAATGATGATGCCAGGTAATCAATCATGCAGTGTTCAATGTTCAGAGAGGTTACATTTGGGCAGGTCAGGTTTTAACCCTCATGCTGCTGATGGCTAATTTGGCCAGTACACAATGATGAAAAAAAAACGAAGAAAAATAGAAACCCTGGCACACTGGTACTCATCTGAGAGCTATCAAATGAATACCAACACGGCAGAGCTTCTAAAGATGTTTTTAAAAAATCTTTCCATCCTTGCGCTTTGGACGAAAGTGGCCTCAGCATCGTAAGGGTTAAACATCCATCACCCAAGATAGTACCGTAAATTCTCGGGAATTTAGACCACCCTAGGAATTTGGGCCACTATTATTATTTTGCAAAATAATTAATGGGAAATCTGGGCAACCCTCGATCTATCGCCAGTTGCCATTGCACAAAACATGGACCTAGCTGTAAATCTTGCTGATACAGCATCAAGGTATTTTCAGAAAATATGGGCCAGCCTGAGCCCATAAAACTTATAATTATTTCAATGCGTCCCAAATTACTGAGAATTTACTGTAAATCCCAATAGAGACACAAGTTGTAAGTACAGGACACTGCCCATGGACACACTTGAAATTGTAATTTACAAATTTAGTTGTTTTCTTGCGTTAAGAATTTAACTCTACTCAGTCAGTGATTGTGAACTACAAAAGAGTCACATGTTTTATGTGTGAGAAATTTCCCTAGGACAAACTTTTGATTTCTAATTTTGTTTCAAAATTGTATCTTTTGTTTCCTTCTATTCAAACTGTGAATAACCCAATATCTAGTATTACAGTAGAGACCAGTGTTGAAGGTTAGAGTTATTTCCGTTAGAGATGTCTCAGAATCAATATTTCTCTTTAAACTAATGTAGTAACATTTTGTTCAAAAATTACTTTCAAAAGTATCACAGATTAAGACATAACATATCAAGAGGTACTCTAATCATGAAGTTTAACCAATTAAATTTCTGAACAAATAATAATCTGGCATAAATGCAAGTGTCTTGAAATACATTGTTAACTCAAAGGAATCTCTGAATTGAAGTTGCCTCCTCTCTTTTGAGAATTAACACCAATTCTTTTAGATATATTGTATTCCTTCTTGAAATATTTCCCAATAACCTGATTACCTCAGCACTATAAACTATGTATAGATTGCTGTATTCACCAGGAAAATACAACACTGAAGTTTTCTTAAACTTCTACCAACTAGAAATTCCTTGTGTTTCCTAACTGAAATTTCAGAATTGAAACTATTTGCAAACTTTTATGGCCCCTGTTTTAGCTAAATATCTCTAGTACAGGTAAAAGATACAACTATTATCGGGATATCTTGTGAATGGGAACACTTCTTGGAAAATGCTCAATCATAATGCATTGAAATGATTTTTCATCAATCATTACCCGAGTCCAGATTTCATTCTTTACTCAGTTTGCTCTTTAGTTAAGCAGCTTCTTGACATATTCCTACAGAAAATTTGAGCATAAATGCCTTAACCCTTTCTATGCTGAGACTACTTTCATCTGAGGCACACGAAAACAAAAGATTTTGAAAATCATCTAAATCCTGTCATGTTGGTATTCATTGGAAAGCTCTCATTCAGTACTAACATATGAGTACCCATTTGCCAGGGTTTCAGTCATTTTTCAGCTTTTTTCACATTATTTTGTATTGACCAAATTAGCCACCAGCAGCAAAAGGGTTAAGGAAGAAAGTTCTTGAAAAGTCATGAAGTGGCAAAAATGGGGACTCAAGGCAGCAACTACACAACGGCGACAACATCAGACAGAAAATCATACTCCTATGGCAGCGGGTGCAAAAAAATAATAATTCGATAATGCGAGGACAGAACTCTCGGTTTTGCCGAGAACTGAGGTCAGTGTAGAATCCGAACGAGCCAGTCATGAATGGAATAGAAGACGCCTGACCAATCAAAGGGCTCGCTAGGGCTCGCGTACACCCCACGCTTCGTACAGTTCCATCAGCGGAAACGACGCTGGCAGCCGACCAATCAGCATAGAGCCTCACTCACACCGCACAGGTCATGTGATGCACCTGTTCGGCATTCTCGTGTGAACACGACACACATGTAGATAGTCCGTTCCAACAGCTGCCACCTCTCTCTCGGCTCCTTTCACTAGCAGTTGCCTCCTTTCACATCTGACAGTACGGGCCTTGAAGCTTCAGGTACTGAAAAACAGAACAACATAGACCGTTAGAAACTCACATACGCATCTATACCAAATAAACCTCAATTTGGTAAAATATCAATAAAACCGACAATTCGCTGACCCTATCAATAATCAAATGACTGCAGCTTAACAGCTAATCGAAGTATACCAGACCCATCCTATAGACCCCCAATTGAGAACATGTATGCTTAAATATCAATTAAAATAGATTGAATCTTTGCCCTCCTGTCATTACCATTCTTCACCCTTAGGTGTACTGTGAAGCAGTTCCTTTCCCTGTATAGAATTTAATCAAATATTCCATGTTGTGCTAAGAGTGCCATGTTTATTGTTGATTTGCAATTTACACGTGCAGTGATGACGTGACAAACAATGACGTCAGCCAACAAGCAGGCCGCACGTGCATGCGTGGCATGGGACATAACGTGGGACATGCTGGTTTGGCAAATGGCAGTAAGCCAATCACGGCTTACGATCTTCACGTGAGGTATGATAAAACTTGTATATTAATCTGGCATTGTCTGTAGCAGTCACTATATATAATTATCTTTATTTTTTAAGTTGGGCCCGTATTTATCTGACATTGTCCGTAGCAGTCAGTATATATCATAATCTTTATTTCTTATGTTGGGCCTGTTTAAAGTTAGAGTAGGGAGCAGTAGATTTCTGGTGCTACTACAAGCACCACAAGGGAAGTGGAAGGGTAGAGTCATTATCAGGCACTGTGATGTTCAGGCACCGACATAAGTTCTTGCCCCCTTGGCCCGGCAAGTGATTTTTTGAAAAAAGGGCTTTCGGGCAAGTACATTTTAGTTTACACTTGCCCGAATTGGCAAGCTGATTTTTTTAATACTATACACGTTTCTTTTATAGTGAATGGCCCAAATACCAAGAAATATGCAAACAATGCAACAAAACTGAAAAGAAAATGGTATTCAAATCTTCAAATCCATGATAAACAACATGCCTTTCTAGCATATGTTATAGCTTATTTCGGGCAAGTCAAAAATTATTTCGGGGCAAGTCAAAACCATTAACTACTTGCCCAGCATGGCAAGTTAGATCTGAAAATTATGTTGGTGCCTGATGTTCTTCTTAACCCATTCACACTCAGAGTTTCTCTAGAAAGTATCGTCTTCTATTTTCATACTTTTGAAAATAACTTGGGAATAAAGGAAAAGTTCTCAAAATATTTGAAGGGGAGTTGTTGTTTGACTACTGGTAAACATTTCTCCTTCAAATATTTTCTAAAAAATGCTTTTGTTAGAAAAATATCTCCAAAATTGTCAGGCCTGTTTTGGCCGCTGTGAGCATTAATGGGTTAATGAAGAGAACTTACCTGAATTACAAGTGAAGGTCCCCCGGCCACGATCTCTGCCGGGATCTGTGTCAGAGGGCAATTCTCAATGCTCATGATCTGGAGATTATTGCACAACGCCAACTCAAACGGCAAGTTGTGCAGATTGGGATTATCATTGATATACAACGATTCCAAACTTTCTAAGTTTCCTACAAATTAGAAAGATCATAGAAAAATTAGATCATTGAACGGATGGCACAGTCTCTACACTATGTATTATTAGTTATCCTTTAGCATTCAGCAGGCTGGGATCGTACTTGGCCTATGGCCTCGTCCGATAACAGTCCGCTCCTCACAGACATCTTGCCGTACACCATTTTCGCAACAAGGGTAACAAATTTATCATTAGCCGACATAAATTTTGAATTACAATAAACACAAGCTCTAAGTACAAGGTTCTTGCTGCGAACATGTGAGAAAAACTCCACGTTAGACTCTCCTCGCGCAGAGCGAACAGCACAGATTTCTCACTTGAATTTGCAATTTACAAACCTAAATCCATCTTTATTACTTCCCGCCATCTTATTTTCCAGATATACACCATGTAGTAGACTATAATGCGCAAATAGTGTTTGAAATGCCAAAGAACAATTTCTAGCGGCGTTGTGAAGAACAGTGGCCACAATCTTTGAAACAAGCCATTTGTAAAAGGAAATATTGGACATGTACTCACCTACTTCATCGGGAATTGAATTAAGATTGTTTTCCCCAGCACCAAGATACTGCAGATTGCTCAAACCACTGAAACAAAAAAAGAAAATCTCATTTGTATCCTTTAAATTTTTATTAGGCCTAAAAAAAGAAATTGTTTGTTTCCTGTAACGGTCCGGAAAAAAATAGGGTAGGTAGGTCGGTAAAAATAATTTTTTTGCATTATTTTTTTGGTCAAAAATGTCTGTTTTATGCATGTTTTACGTTGATTTGGAGTTGGGAAGGTGGAAAAACTTTGGGGTAGGGATTTTTTTGAATAAAAATTTGTAAGGGTAGGGATACAGGAAACAAACAACTTTTTTTTAGGCCTTATCCACAAAAAACAAGGCAGGCATTCACACAATACCATCAACAAGAATTTAATTGGGAATATGGGACTTGGCGATTTGACAGGTATTCAATTACTGTCTCACCTTCGCATACAGAGAATGGTCCAGATAATTCATACCCAAAAACATTTTAGTTCAGGAACGTTTATGTTGACTGGCTAGGATTATGTAATTATTTAAAAAAAATTGTTTAAAAAAATGCTTTGCAGGCCTCAACGCTAACTCAAAATGACACTGGCCCTGTAGGACCAGTAACACATAGCATCTGCTGGTCCTGCAAAACTTTTACTGGTCCTACTTTTTTTTTTTAACATAACAAGAAAGAATATTGCATAAAACTCACCACAACTTTTATCTTTATAGATTTTATCTTCATTTATTTCAAAAACATATGGGGACATTCTCGGGGGAAACTTTTTAACAAGAATGTCTCCAAATGTTTACTGGGCCTGTAGGACCAGTTGAGGTCTTTTTTTACTGGCTCGAAGTTATTTTTGGGAATTTTTACTGGCCTGGGGCCATAGGTTCACCCTTAGGATCGAGCCCTGCTTTGTATCTTTATCAAATGCCATCACAGCAAATATCTATGATTGCGAGGAATTAGTATTCCTCAAATATTTAAATACAGGATATCAGTTTCATTGCATGAATATGTTTTACTTGTCTGTTATATGTTAATCCATACTCAGTGCGACTTTAACAGGACTCGATGCTAACAGTGGTCCTATAGCCCCAGGCGAGTAAAAACTTCCCAAAATGGCTTAGGGCCAGTAAAAAAAGACCTCAACTGGTCGTACACATTCTTGTTTCCCCACAAGAATGTGCCAAATGTTTTTGATACAAATGAGATGAAATAAATACAAATAAATGTTGTCTGTGGGTTGTATGCAATGTTTTATTCTTTTTATATTAAAGAAAAATTTGTAGGACCAGTAAAAATTTTGCAGGACCAGTAGATCCTATGTTAACAGTTTGAGTAAGCGTTGAGGCCAGTTAAATAAAGATTATTATTATAAATCTATTCATTGTAAGTAGGGTTCGGATGCGAAGAGATTTTTTGAATCGATTGATCTAAAAATATTTCGAACAATTAATCGATTCGGTTAGAGTTTTACGGCCACATTGCCGTAATGTTAAGGCAAACGATTTCAAACATTATTGTGCCGCGGCATGCACCGGCACATGCCAGGCACATGTGCGGTTTACAGCGGCACTTGATGAATCGGTGCACCAAATATGGCGAAATAGATTTGTTTACTCTTGAGTGTTGACACGGAGCCGTTCCGTGTCACTTAAACAAAGTTCTAATGTTTTAATAAGTTTTGCCATTCGAACGGGTGTCGGCCTCAGCTCAACCGAATGCTTGAGTTCTCGCTTAATCGTCCGACCACTAATTGTAAGTACTCACCCAATAGCCCTGGGCAGATTAGTCAGTTGATTGGACTGGACCACCAGCCTTGTCATTTCATGCAAAAAACCTACAAGAATAAAACAAACAAATGTAAGAAATTACAATTGCTTTTGTCGGGGGTCAGGCCTTGGTTAAAAACTCTAACTTAAGAGACCACTGGACTTCAGGTTTTCAAATCGCCATAGCCCAACCCAAGATCTCATAGCCCTAGATTTTCTAAATGCAGCAGTGCCACGACAGTCCTTCCCGAAAATAATTTTCGAAAGCACAAGCTATCTTTTCACTGATCATAGCATATTGGAATCGTACCAAAGGACAACTGATGTGTCAAATGGTGTTCCTCAACTGATTTTATTATTGATATTGCTCTGAGCATGATCTTAAAGTTTCACTTTTCTTATAGCCAGCCTATATCATTATCAATGTAATTATTATCATAATATTGTTATTATTATTATTATCATTATTACTATTATTATTATTATTATCATTATTATTATTATTATCATCATCATTATCATTATTACTATTATCATTATTATCATTATTATTACTATTATTATCATTATTATTATTATTTACCATAATTATCACCATTATCATATGCTTATTATTATTATCATTATTATTATCATTATTATTATTATTATTATTATTATTATTATTATTATTATTATTATTATTATCATAATTATTATCATTATTTTTATCATTACTATAATTATAATTTCCTTTTATCTCTCCTCCCCTGATGTTGCCCTTTTATCAAACACACTTACTGATTTCTGTAGGTAGTGATTCTAATTTATTTTCTTCTAAGTCCAACACACGCAGTTTCTTTAAATTGCCTAGACTGGCTGGAAGCCTCTGTAAGACAGAAAATAGAGAATCAAAGCATTAGAACAATTATCACAACACAACAGGACAGACTGGAATGAAACCAGGGCTCGAAATGAGAGGGTGCAAGGAAGCCGAGGGCTCCCTTGAATTCTCCAGCGGCTCTTGAAATTTCTGCAGTGAGCCCAAAAATGTACTGGCAGGGCTCGAAGTTAGGGGGTGCCAGGAGCTGAGGGCTCCCGTGAATGCTCCTGCGGCTCCCCCAAATTTCTACAGTGAGCCCAAATATGTACTGTGTGATATAGAGAACACTTTTATGAAGCTTATGAAGATGCAATTGGGCGTCCTGGAAAAATTCTTAATTTCGAGCCCTGACTGGTTTCTATACACAACACCTGTAAGTGGCTTTTGAAGATGCAATTGGGCTCCCTGGAAAAAATCTTAATTTCGAGCCCTAGAAACCCTCTTAAAGACAAACAACTCTAATTTTTCATAATACACTCATTCAAGTGAAGAGTATAAACCAATAGATAACCAGAATACATCAAATGTTAATAAATAAAATTGGCAAACACTTTTTCTACTTGTAAAAAGGATAGGTCAAAATCAAGGTCTAGCTAGACAACAAAGTGAGATTACAAATAAGGGGCTCCTGGCCTAGTAAAATGCTAATGTTTGTATAGTGATTTGATTGGTAGAAATTATAAAACGAAAATTCCTGTCAAACAAATATTTCGGCCTATTCTAAACAAATAAACCAACAATTTGAAAAACAATTTCCATCACAATTTCAAATAAGATTATCAGGAACTTGTTGATATATAAGTTGACACTATGAATTCCAGGACCAGGCTGCTATATTTTTTAGTTTCTATTGGAGAAGGCACCTCAGCTGAACTCTGTTTGACCGCAACCCCTGTTTGGTTTCGATTTTGAATTTTGATAATATAAGTATGTTTTCTCCCGGGAGTGTACGCACATATGTCTACACGTTTATATGTCTCTGTTATGACTAAATTATGACTGGGCAGCTGCAAATGATGGAGAAACCAGTGTACCCAGGCCTACCAACTTCCTCACTTGCCTTGAGCCAGATTTAGACCTCAGCCTTCTGGCAACAATGACCCCTCTGTCGCAACTTACCTTAAGAAGATTGTTGCTGAGTATAAGAACCTCTAGATTCTGAAGATTTTGAATGTCATCCGGGATTTTAGACAGTTGATTAGTTCCTAAATTCAGCTCTACCATGTTTGTCCACGTGCCAATATCTGAAATAACAACACAATTGTCATTATAATATATATATATATATATATATATATATATATATATATATATATATATATATATATATATATATATATATATATATATATATATATATATAATTTATATATATATATTATACATACATATATATATATACATATACTTACATATATATATACATATGTATATGTATATATATATATATATATATATATATATATATATATATATATATATATATATATATATATATATATATATATATATATATATATATATATATATATGGGCTCGATCAAGCTGTTACGGAATCACACTTTTGCTGTTCAAGCTTAGATATCTTTTTAATGGAAAAAGTTAGGAAATCATGCTTTATATGGTTGTGTAGGGCTTTGAAAGTTCTTTTAAATGGACCAAGTTCCAACTTCCCCAGAAAATGATTTTTGGGTAAAAAAGTGAAAAAACATGCCTGTTACGGAATCACTCAAAATTACCATCTGTTTTCTACCACTTTAATCAAATACCACTTTCATGCTGTTCCAGCCACTTTTTTCCAAAAGTTTCTTTATCATGTGGTAGGTAAATTTGTTTTGCACAGATTCCACCACAAAGTTAGGTGTTGAATATGTTAAAGTGAACTTTATTCAAGAAACTTTGACAAATGGTCCTGTTACGGAATCACATTTACCATTTGTTACGGAATCACATTTTCTGTAACAATCAATTTCTTTCATTAAAAGAGTGCACTATGGTGAAATTTTCTGCTATAATAAAAAGTTAAGTTAGTGTACTGATATAAAGACATAATTTTTACTGAAGGGAGCACTTAATTAGAAATTACATGGCACTAGAGAGTGGGTTTTATACGTCTCTGATGGTAGGTAACAGATGACAATGTCTAATGTTAGAGGGACCACTTCCCCACAAGGGCAATTGTCAGACAATTAACTTATATAAGCTGTAATTGATTTAAAATTTGAAGCTTCTTATAAATGGATCATTAACCTGAAAAGGTTTTGAAAAACATGATGTTACCTTCAGCATTCTCAGAGGTAGATTTCACTCACTACCTTGTCAGTTTTATATCACTTCCTGTACACATCAAGGTTGTTGGTATACCCCAGACAATGTGGATCTGTTTTCCCCCACTGCCCCCTCTCATTAACACCCCTTATTGTTTAGTCTGGGGAAGGAGGATATGATTTGGGGGGAAATTGCATCTACCCTGATTAACTGAATGGTTGGCTTCAGGATTAGGGATGTATAGAGGTGAATGGACTCTGACATTGCGTTTGCAGACAGGATGGAGGTGTCAGTCAAGGTACACATCTGTACACATACCAATTGATATCAAACTAGCTGAGTTATGAATGAATTAGGAACATTTATAGTTAATGCCAAATTTGCTAAATACTTATAAAATAACTATGTAATGATTCTTTTTAAACATGCATTTGTGATCTTATTAACTGTTGGATATTTTTTCTGGAGCAGATCATACATGTCTATTGGGCGAATGGAGAATCCCTGGAAATTTGTTTTAAAAATCATTTAGACTGCTGATCTTAACTGGCTTTGTATAAAACAGTATCATATGAGTCTTCCATATGACTATATTGTATCTTTGAGTGATGACAAAATTTTGTTCTCTGAGAAATGTTTATCAATATGTATTGAATCCTTCCCCTTCTACACTTGTGACAAAAGTTTCTAAAGTGTCCTCAACAGTGTGTTTAAGTTCCATCTGAAACACTGAATAAATTCCTCTAAAATTTAATGCGGGTGGTTAAGTTTTAAAATATATGCATGAATAGAGACTTCGGGATCTGGGCTACATTGACCATGTGCTAAACTTCAGTTTTATTCTTTACTTGAAGGAGAATCTCTGTTTCTGTGAAGGTATCTAAAATCTCTGTCGAAGAGCTTTCCTGTCCACCACAGATATAAATTCTCTAAAATCTACTATTTTACAAAAGTCTTGAACAAATAGGGTTCAAGAATGATATTACTATAGGATAAGACAGCCAAATGAGGGAGCAAGTTTTCCTGAATTTGAGGGAAAATATTGAATTCAATATTCTAAAATTCTGTACGCATCAGTTTGAATAGGTTGATATGGCCCATTATAACCATGAACAATTGAACATGCATGTACTTCTTGAAATATATGCCTTATAAAAAGTCACTGAATTTAAACTAGAGTGAAAACAATTCATTTATATATTTGAAAATGATTTTTTAAAGGGTTACTCGCAAAATTATTTGGGTGTTCTGATGGGTGATTATTGAGGGAGTGGGCGTCCAAATGAGGCTGAGATGCCCTGCTGGCCAGCTTAATTATACTCTATTTTAAAATTGTGTGAATGTTTTTAAAAAGGTAGTTTGGTGCTATGACACATTTAGAATAATTGTACCTTTCTCAAAATTGTATGTGAGTTACTTGTTTATAAAGAACTTCATCTGATTTCCATGTACAGCTTAGTCCTTGTCCAAAGCGTTTTGATGCCATATTGAAACTACTACTCGATAATGGACATATACTTTTTTTTTCAAAATACTGTGCACAATGTCTCATTCTAATTATGGAAACAATCAGTTAATACTTAACTTAAAGTTAAGATAACAAACTAGTCCATTTAAAGAATGTTCAAGACATCTATAGGCTTGAACCAGTCAATTTATCAAATATGTGATTCCGTAACGTTACGGAATCACCAACTTAAACCCCCACAAAAACACTGTTTTTTCAAATATTTTTTCAAAAGTGTGCCCCTCATAGTTAAATTAGTGTCAAAATGCTTTTTTCTATGAAGTTTCATGGTAATGATCCAATCTGAACATTTTCAAAAATAAAAAAAATGCTATTTTTCTGTTACAGAATCACATGTTACGGAATCACAGATCACTGTATTTTAAAATTCATCAAAAACACCCCAAAACATGATATTCAATCCTATATCTCTTGGCACAGTCTTCCCAGGTATAATTGTATCATCTAAAGCAATGTTGAAGATCGTACGATGGTTTTACAAGAAAATATGGTGGTTTCAACATTTTGTTAAATGTTATTGTCAGAAAGGCGTTGAACAAACAAACAAACACCCTGCAGTAAAATGTTCATAACTTTTTCATAAATGGGAATACATTTAATCTGACTAAAGATCCAGAAACTTCAGAATTCTAGCTTTCCAAATATGTAAGATACATATTGCTACTATAAAATTTATTTTTTGTCTTAGATGCTAACTTCAACTTGATCGAGCCCATATGTATATATATATATATATATATATGTATATATATTCAAAATATAGCACCATCACAAGTGGTTCCAGGCTGCTTTGCAAGCTACATAGCAGAAAATTTGGTGGCTCAATAAGGTATTTGATGGATAGTGAATCTAGAATCAAGTAACATACTCAGCTGCAGCGCTGATGATCCGGGTTCGATACCCAGTTGAGGGCGCAGAAAAAGGAAATTTCAATTTCCTTATTACTTTCCAGTGCTTCGGATGGCACTTTAAGCTGTAGGTCCAGTCGGCCAATAGCCCTGGTAGCCTGTGTTTCCCATTGTAAAAATTTACCGACTTAAAATAAAGATTACTTTACATCAGGGACTTGGCCAGGATTTTCATAACAGGGTGTCCAAATTAGGATTTCAAGAATTGAGGGCATCCAAATTCCCTGATTGAAAAAGTAAAAATCATTACACTGATAATGTACATTCACAAATAAAGTAACTATATGCTTAATTCTTCAAGAAATGTCTTTGAAATTATTTTGAAGTTAGACTTTTTAGAAATTTAACTTGGAATTAGTATATATTAAAAACACATACAAAAATCTAGGGTGTCTTTTTACCTAAAATCAGGTATTTTTCATGAACCAGGGGGTCCAAAAGACACCCAAACACCCTGCTGGCTAAGACCCTGCTTTACATTTTACTTTTTATATTATAAAAAAGCAAATTTCAGGTACTGGAATACATTTCCAGTAGAGAAGTGAGACAGAGTTGAGGCGTGACTTACCCAATGGAAGAGAAGTGAGCTGATTATCCTTCATATTGAGTTTGGTCAAACACGTCGCTCGAGAGAAGATGCCAAAAGGAATCTTGTTGATCTGATTGTGTTCCATGTTGATAGCCTGGGAGGAGGAGAAATCATACATCTATATCTATACCTAGATCTCTTTCTTTAATAGAAAAAAATGTGTGTGTGTGTGTGTACGACCCCTGCAAGGGGCACACCTTATGGTGTGCAATAGGAACCCTTAGCTGGTGTGGCACCCTGCTCGCCTTATAAAAGAATGGGGATGTGTGGATCTGTCTATGGATACCCTGCATCTTAAATATCCCTTGGTCCTCTTTGGATCTGAAGGCTCTGCTCTTGCTCTCCCTCTTTTTCTTCTTTCACCTAGAATAATTACGATTTGTCATTGTCATTGTTCTTCAACAATGACAAATGAACACTTTTTGCAAATGCCTTATGGCACTTAATGACCTTTGTGTGTCGATGTGCCTTTAAGCACTTATTCATTCATTGTGTATGTCTGTGAGTATATGTGCATGTGTGTGTGAGAGTATGTCTGTGTGACTATGTGTTTGTATTTATAAATACTGTAATTTCGCGTGTATAAGACGGCCAGTGGTACTGAGAATACAATTCGTAAATGTCGCGGCAGACATTGATAGGCAGTGTCTTTATAATCAAAATTTGGCTAAATAACCCGCCTATCTGGACGAATCAAGGTAAAGCTTAATTCAGGGTCATCGATTTTGGATCTCCGTGTGGCCTGGGTACTCGATGTAAAACACCCTAGAGTTCTAGCTTTGTGTTTAAGACGCACACCCAATTTTAGTGTAAAAAATTGTCTTATACACGCAAAATTATGGTACACAAACAAGTATGACTAGGAACCATACGAAACAAGGCTTCCCATATGGGAATTGATTTTTTGGTGTCCTATTTTTCAAGGGAGACCGGTGCCTTCATAAGAGGCATTAACATATATTTACTCATTGAAAGAAGTATTCTAAGTTATTTCCAAGCATTATCAGAAATTCCTTCAAGTTAGGGCTGTCATTGACATCCATTTTTTTTCGATTCGATCATTGACATTTCATTTTCCGATTACGACTATTTCAATTTTCGATTTTGAAGAACTGCACTAATAGAATATTTTCACATGTTCCACACTATTTTTGTGTCTAGGATCCTAAGATTAGCACAATGCAAAGACAATGAAGGTTTTCTCAACACTTTTTGATTGAATACTTGAATTTCTTTTCAAAATATTGATCAGCGTTGGCTCAAAATTGCAAAAAAATGTTGTAAAAAGCTGAAAAAATGTGTTTCGATTAATCAACATAACAATTGACATATTTTTTTTCTATTAATTGGAAAAATCATTTCAATCGATCGATACTTGTCATATCAATAACAGTCCTACTTCAAGTAGTGAACTCTTCGTGAGTACTTACGTATGCTGAGCAGAATTGCGAGGGCCCTCCAACAGGGTACGATGTGAAGGCGTTTCTAGACAACGTAATCTGATTAAGCTTAGTCAAACTCGACAATAGACCCTCCTGAAAGAACAGCAGAAAAAGGTAAGACATAGCTACTTGCATGTGATGATTGTAATGAGCAAAAGAATGAGTGAGAAAGGAACACAATTAACTAGACAGGCACCAACATAAATTTCAGAACTAACGTACCATACCGGGCAAGTAGTTTATGATTTTTACTTGCCCAACATTTCTGGCTTGCCCGAAGTGATAAAATGTTTTCCCTAATTATAAATTTTTGGGTGTTTCCGTTTCTTATATTTCCGAAGAGTAGGCATATGTTGTTTTTTTCGTTTCTAATTTTCCCGTTTTATGTATATTTAGATTTTAGTATACCAAAGAGTATAGTCCATTAAACTGAGGTCAGGATTACTCTGTGTTTATTTAGTCCGGACATGTACTGTATTGTTTTTTCCTGTGTTGTTTATTACCGTTTAAGAGCATTTTACAGTATTGCATTTGAGTGGCTTTCGCCGAAGTCCTGGCATAAAGCTATCGATTGCGCCGGGTGATTTACCACCATAACCCGACCAGACAAGCAAGGGATCAGCATGATAAGAGGATTACCTACCGGTAGCTGAGAAATATTGTTTCCTTCCACATTGAATTCATCCATATTTTCACAATTTGCCAGTGATTTTGGTACTGCTATCAATCTATTATATCTGAAACAAGAAGAAATGATATTCATGAAACACAGGTTTTCCTAGGATCAACAGCACAGCCTTCCCTGACTGGTAAGATTGTGAAAGGGTGCCTGAAGGGCTAGTTACATGTTTAGCCCAGTTGCCCAACCAGGATAGTGGAAATACAGAGTTTTTCAAATGATCATCGATAAAAATCAAACATCTATAGTCAGTTTGACCACCAAGCTTGGCCGACCCTTTTTTCCTCTTTTTTGTTTTACGAAAACTTCATATTTGCCATCCAAACATGGCAAACAAATCTCTTAGGTGTACTCACTTTTGTATGTATACCTGTTTTCTGTCTCAACTCCGTAAAATGTTGATTTTGCTAACTAGGTCTCAATGGAAAATTTGCCCATTGCAAACAGTACAAATGTGAGTGACCTCACGTAGAATTTTACTATGGGCACCTAATGAGCAAAATCAAATTAGGCCTACAAAAAAAGTTGTTTGTTTCCTGTAACCTTACCCTAATAAGTTTTTATTCAAAAAAATTCCTACCCTTAAGTTTTTTCTGCACTCCTAACTCCCAAATCAACGTAAAACATGCATAAAACACACATTTTTGACCAAAAAAATAATGCAAAAAAAAAAAAAAAATCACGGACCTACCTACCCTATTTTTTTTCAGACCGTTACAGGAAACAAACAATATTTTTTTCTTGGTCTTACAGAGTTGAGAAAGAAAGTAGGAATATAGATACAGGACACAGTGGCCCTAAGAGATTTGGCTTTCCAAGGTAAATTCCTGTGAAAGCTCAGGATATTTCTTAGAGCTGCACTCACCACTCACGAACTCGAGTGGCTCGAGCCCTGGGCCAAACTCGCCGAGCTCGAGCTGAAGTGTTCAAATCGTGAGCTTGTGTATGTTAAGAACACAAACGTAACACAGGGCACCTAACACACATTATAAACATACATAACTGCTTATCGCGGTCATGTCTTCTTTACAATCTCCAATGTATACATTCAAGCGGTGTTGAGTATTATTCTGACCTTTGTACCTTGTCAGCACGTTTTAAAATTGAATAAACATGGCAATGTTAATAAATCTCCGCAAATAAATATTTATTCCTTAATAGCTTGGGTTGAAAATAATTATTCTTTTGGAAAATCGGAACGTCCGTGAGCTCATGAGCTCACGAGTCAAATGGGTGGTGAGCTCATGAGTTGATCTCCCTCCGTGAGTGCAGCTCTAATATTTCTCAATAAACATTAGAGCAGAAAAGAGTTACCGTTTTGGTACTGTATTTGCCCATTTTTATATAAGATACTATTTAGCAAAGGTATTCCTTTCATAAACCGAGGAATGATCATACTTACTTTCTGAAAATGTCAAATTAACAAATTCAATATGAAAACTAAAACATACAGTGATCAAAACTGCCTTTAAGGATACTATTTAGAATAAGTAAGTACTTAATGTCTAGCCATGAAATTCCTACTTTTAACTTGCAATAGGCCCAGCTTTGAGGGAGATTTAAGGTTGACTAAGGGTTCTAAAATGGGTGCTCGTGAACTTACCTAAGGCCTAGTCTTGAGAGAGATTTAACCCTTATGCTGCTGTTGGGTAATTTGGTCAATACAAAATGATGCAAAAAGCCTGAAAAATGGCTGAAACCCTGGCACATGGGTACTCATCTCAAAGTACTCAGCAAGAGCTTTCTAATGAATACCAACATGACAGGGTTTAGATGTTTTTCAAAAATCTGTACGTCCTTGGCTTTGGATGAAAGTAACCTCAGCATTGGAAGGGTTAGGGCTGCCTGTGGGTTCTGAAATTCCTATTTTAAACTTTCACTAGGCCCAGTTTGAGAGATATTTAAGGTTGAGAACTTACCTGAGGCCTAGCCTTGAGAGAGATTTAAGGTTGCCTATGGATTCTGGAATTCCTATTAATTCATTGTGTTGAAGATCCAGCGAACTGAGCTGCACACACTTGCCTAGTTCTGAAATACAAGAAAGAGTTCATCATTCACACTTTGATGCAGGGATAAACACTAGCGGTGGCCCGATAGCCCGGCGCTCGTTTTCAACCCGAAATTGGGTTTGAGGGTTAGTGAGCAGGGTCTTAACCAGCAGGGTGTCTTTTGGACTCCCTGGTTCATGAAAAATACCAGATTTTAGGTAAAAAGACACCCTAAATTTTGGTGTGTGTTTTTCATAAATATTAATTCCAAGTTAAATTTCTAAAAATTTTAACTTCAAAACAATGACAAAGATATTTCTTAAAGAACTTACTTTATTTGTTAATTACATAATCAGTGTAATGATTTTTACTTTTTGAATCAAGGATTTTGGACACCCTAAATTCTTGAAATCCTAATTTGGACACCCTGTTATGAAAATCCTGGCTAAGTCCATGCTAGTGAGTTCTACCTGTGCTAGCCGGATGAGGCTAGTGGAAAAGTCGGTCCAAAAAAACTTTTTATTTAAAATTTGTTTACCGCTCCTGCCAAATGCAGCATGCGGAAACAACTACGGCACCATCTTGATAGTAATGCAAATTTGATTCCGCTAACAGTAGACATTGTTCGTTTGGCGATGTAATTGGTCAGCAGAGTAAGATTGCAGTGTTGCTTGCACATAGAATGTAGTTCAGTACACTCTCAAGTCTCAACACTGAACTGCTCGCATTGGTGACCACTTTCTAGTATATCTCCAAGCGAGCAATGTATTTACCGATTGATAACTATTATTATCCCTTCCAATGCTGAGACCACTTACGTCCAAAGCACAAGGACGTAAAGATTTGTGAAAACCATCTAAACCCTGTCAAATTGGTACTCATTGGAAAGCTCTCGCTGAGTACTCTCAGATGAGTACCCATTTGCCATGGTTTCAGTCATTTCTCAGGTTTTTTGCATCACCATATAATGGCGAAATTGACCACCAGCAGCATAAGGGTTAAAATTGCAGTATCAATTTTGGGTGGGGCTAGTGCAGAGTGGAGTGGGGCTAGTAAAGCTTGGGCTGCTAGCCCCACTTGGCTAGTGAAAATTCTGACGATTGTTGATAACTGTCGTGTCTAATCTCTTTTCCACACCTTTTGGGAAAGATTGGACAATAAATACTAGTCAGAAGCTCAACAACAGTAACTATTTCAGTGCAGATTTCCCGAGATTGTGCTTAACTCCTGTTTATCATCGTGCCTCATATACAGATTAAACAAATAAAAGTAAATTGAAAACTGAAGAGAAATATCTTTTGTACCAAAGTGAAGTCAAAATGTGGTACACAAATATGTATTTGGATATCTATTGTCATCACCTTTTCTGCCTTATTTAGGTGTAATATTGACTAGCCAGTTCTAACTTCTAAGGCCACTCCAATTTATTTACTTGCCTTGCATGCTCAGGAGGTAGGAAATGAGCCATTTTGGAATTTAAAAAAAGTTGAAAAATGTGACTTTTTTATCTATCTCATTTTTTTTAGAGTCTGACGACTAGGACTGGTAGCGAAATGTTTCTACCAGCCTATTCTCAACTAAATAAAATCAATCAATCTATTAATCCCTGTAACCTGAAGGGTGGGAGGTATACCTCCTCAAGTCTGAGGCTTTACTACAGCAATGATAGCTTCCTGTAGTTGATTGAATCACACTTAAAAAGAATATTCTTAAAACTTTCACTTTTTTTTTTTTTTTTTTTGGAGTCTGACAGAAAATTTTAAAACCACTTTCGTCCGTAAGACACCAAAGATGACTTTTTTTCTCTTTTTTTTTGGAGTCTGACAGGATTTTTTTTCCAAAAAAAGCTCGTAAGACAAGTAATTAAATTGGAGTGGCCTAAGTAAAGAAGGAAAGCAGAGTACCTGGCAAGTATCAATGCCAGCCCAAGTAACTGACAGGATATCGAAATTGAATACAGGGCTTGACAGTGGTGCTTGCCCCATTGCCCCAGGCAAGTAGAATTTGTAAATTATAGCTGTGGGGCAAGTGAAAACTGCATCTTGCATCTTGCTTGCCCCACTGGGAAAGTACGCTTTGTATGTTTCAGGTTTACTTTTGAGAAAGTGTGCAAATTTTGTGGTCTGGCATCCAAGCTTGTTTCTAGAAAATATGCTTTCACATGCCAGAACCATGTTCTACTTGGTTTTAAATGAAATATTATAAAACATACAATTTTTCAAGGGCAAGTGAAAGTTGGAGTAGTGTAAGTGAAAATTGAATCTCACTTAACCTACTGGGCAAGTCAGTGAAAAAGTTAACGTCGTGCCCTAGAATATCCTTGATTGGCCTATTACAAAATTTTGGGCTTATTATTTTTGGAGGTACATCGCTAGGTACTTTCTGGTTAGATTTTATTACTCGCTTTTCAGTGGGGTATTCGAAACTCCAATTTTTGGGCTTTTGGCCTCAAGACTAAGTGTCTAACATACCTTCTGGTAAATGCTCCAGATGGTTGTGCGAAACGTCCAACATATTTTTGAAAAACACATACCAAAATGTCTTTTTACCTAAAATCAGGTATTTTTCATGAAGTAAGGAGTCCAAAAGACACCCAGACACCCTGCTGGCTAGGACTCTGGCCCTATTAACTTACCTTCTGGTAAATGCTCGAGGTGGTTGTGCGAAACATCCAACATGACGAGATTGACCAGTTTGCCGATACCACTGGGAAGCTTGCGGATCTTGTTCTCTCGCAGACTCAGCATATTCAAATTGGTTAAATTCCTAATTTCTTCGTCCACCAGCTTGATTCTGTTGAATCGCAGGAAGAGAGTTGTAAGTGACGTCAACTTGTAAACCACATCTGGAATCTGGAAGGAAAGAAAGAAAGCAATCACAAACTGAAAAAAGTTTTTAGTGTTTTTTTGTTTGTGTTTTTTTTTTCAATTTTTATTTTTCAATTTTTTTTTTTTTTTTATTATTTCTTAATTTTGATTTTTCATTTCATTTACTAATAAAGTGCATGTGAATAAAAAGGCTGCTGAGGAGGCTTCTTCCATTAAAAAGGTTGCAGTCCTAGTTATCTTCTTGTTGGATGCCTGCAAGTCCACTGGACAGGATTCCAGCTAACCAGTAACCACATAGCCAAAGCCACAAAAAATATATGGAGCTGTAATAATATTTTGCCTTTGTAACCCTGTTAGCTAGACCCCAAAAAAATGTTTGGTTCCTATTTAATTACGTCCTTTAAAAAATATAGGAAGGGTAGGTAGGGATTTTTTTTTTGATTTTTTTTTTTATCATTTTTATTCTTTAACTCACACGATTCCCTGTAGTTGGATCACTTCAATAAAAGTTTGCCTTAATGTTATTGTCTTTATATGCAGTAATGTACTTCTGTTCATCCAGAAATTGATCATTTGATGGTTGGAGAATTGATATTTAGGACGGCAAGGCTATTTTTGGATAGGAAAAGTTCATATTTCAGTAGGATTGGCAATTATTATTGGCAGTGGTATTCATTTTGATCTTACATTTAAGAACACTTACTTCTGCTAATTTGTTATGTCTCATGTCTAATACTTTGATTTGTCTGAGGTTGGCTAGCGAGTCCGGGAGACTCGTCAGCGAGTTTTCGTTCAGCGCTAATTTCTGAATGTTGCTCAGGTATCCTATCTCCGGGGGCAACGCCGTTAAGCGGTTTCCGTACAGGTAAAATTCTTCTAGCTGAATAAGCTGAAAGAGGAAAAATATGCAGACATATTAGAAATATAAATTCAGCATTTTGGCACATTCATGCGTGTGGTATCTCTTTTTCTGAGCAAAGGCTATTTTGAAAAATAGCTCATCAGAACTTTTGGGGCACCCAGTTTCTAAACTGATCTGCCGTCTACCATACAAAAATGGCCTAATCGCATACGCTGTCTATACCATTAAGATAAAAAAAATACCAGGGCGAGATGCAAATAATTCCAAGCCAAAAAAGTGTGAGTACTATCTTCCATACCCCACCCCCCCCCCCCCCCCCCCTCTTATTCCATTATGCCCACCTGATACTGTACTGAGTGTTTTCTAAGAAGAAGGGATAAAATCTGTCTGTGTTATACTGATAAAAATTGAACTAGACAAGATCTTTTCTAGGTACTAGACCATACGTAAGATTAGTTCAGATTTACAGGCCAATTGATTGTATCAGGAGGACAGGTTTGATCATCAAAACATACTCAACCTTTATGGCAGGGTAGAGCTACTCTGCACCAAGAGAACACAGTTTCATAACTTCTTATGTGAGAAGTTTCACATCATATAAGATATTATTGCTTGGGACTTGGGCCTTTCTCATAAACAATTCTTTCACATGTTTCCAGGAAATGATCAAAAAGATCACAGGAACTTTTCTCAGAAATAAGATTATCAGGAATATGAGTGTTCATTTACAGCCAATCTATCGTGACAGGTGGCAATAACTGAATACTGCTGGAGTACATAAATCTCTCTCTATCTCTCTCCCTCCCTCTCTCTCTCCAGCTAATAGATAATATTACCCTTTTACTTACCTCTTTCACTGATGTTGGAAGTACACTGATCTAAAAAGACAGAGAAAAGAAACAAATTTTAGATAAAAATATACTTTTTGGTTTGCTATCTCTCTCTCTCTCTCTCTCTCTCTCTCTCGCTCTCTCTCTCTCTCTCTCTCTCTCTCTCTCTCTCTCTCCTCTCTCTCTCTCTCTCTCTCTCTCTCTCTATATATATATATATATATATATATATATATATACTGTAGAAAACACATATGATGCGTGTCCCAAATAAAGCGAATTGTGGAGTTTTCGCATCATAGTGTATCTTTATGTTAGCGACGGTAGCCACCGCTGACAGCGCCAAAGTACAGAATAAAAAGTACAGCGTTTTTATATATAGTGAAGCGGAACCACACACTATTGCTATATATAAAACAGACGCGTACATTGTGTGTTCTACAGTATATATATATATAATAAAATATATATATATATATATATATATATATAAATATATATATATATATATATATATATATATATATATATATATTTATATATATATATATATACATATATATATATATATATATATATATATATATATATATATATATATATATATATACATATATATATATATATATATATATATATATATATATAAATATACATATATATATATATATATATATATATATATATATATATATATATATATATATATATACACACACATATATATATATATATATATATATATATCTATATATATATATATATATATATATATATATATATATATATATATATATATATATATATATATATATATATATATATATATATATATATATATATATATTAGAGCTGCACTCACGGAGGGGGATCAACTCATGAGCTCACCACCCTTTTGACTCGTGAGCTCATGAGCTCACAGATGTTCCGATTTTCCAAAAAAATACCCATTTTCTACCTCAGCTATTAAGAAATAAATATTCATTGGCGGAGATTTATCAACATTGCCATGTTTATTTAATTTTAAAACGTGCTTACGAGGTAAAAAGGTTAGAATAACACTCAACACCGCTTGAATGTATACATTGGAGATTGTAAAGAAGACATGACAGTGATAAGCAGTTATGTATGTTCATAATGTGTGTTTAATAGGTGCTCTGTGTTACGTTTGTGTTCCCAAAATAGACGAGCTCACGATTTGAACATATCAGCTCGAGCTCGGCGAGTTTGCCCCAGGGCTCGAGCCACTCGAGTTCGTGAGTGGTGAGTGCAGC
>OZ012693.1:32885014-32922514 GCA_963942565.1 Maea johnstoni | reverse complement strand
ACTAATGATTGCGAATTTTAATTTTACGTCCGAGGCTAAACGCGACAAAACGCAAAATTGAACGAACGCAATCTTTACCGAATTTACAGTATGCTATCATTCCCTATGTCTTAGCTTTTGAGTGTCTTGAGAAGTTGTTGAGAAGAAAAAGCAAATACCTGATACAAATACAGGTGAACTTGGATATGACGGACTCAATGGGACCAGGAAAATTGGTCCGTCATATGCAAAATCCGTCGTATACATATGACTAATACTTGATATGCATCGGACTGGGACCGAGTATATCGTCCGTCATATGCAAAAATCCGTCGTACAGTGGTCCGTCATATCCAAGTTCACCTGTAGTTTCATTGCATGAAAATGAAATTTTCCTGACACGATTTGTTCATGCATGAAACTTTTTGTAGCAGGTATTTGCTCTTTCTTCTCTTGCTTTGTATTCTGTTCTTTTGCTAACGCGATATTGATTTGCATCTGCTATGATTTTAATCTTCACTCGTACAGTTAATAAACATACAATACAATACCATAGGTCTGATTATCATTTTCATTGGAATTAATTTCCAGAAGATGCTTTTTCCAGATATATACCACCAACATAGATGAGCATTATATAGGGCTATAGACATGACTGGGGTCATATTAACGCTCAATTTTTATCATATTTACTGCATGTATCCCAGTAAAATTATAAAAGAGTAGTCAATTATAAACACAAATATCACGAACTATCATACAGAAGTCTCCAAAGTCATCATGGAAGTTCTAAGATGTTTAGTTGAAATGTTTATTCACGTAAAGAGGATATTCTTTTTTTTAATTCTCAGAGAGATGATTTTTATTGCACCTATAAGTACAGATGCGTCATCGTATTCGTCATCGTATTTCAACCACAGGTAATCACATGATTCTCAAAGCATGCATCGTGATAAGTACAATAAACAAGTAATATAAAGGATGATAACTTGTGACGGCAAATAAAAAGGAAAATATATTTCAAATTCCACTTTCAAATTGCATAGTGCCTCTATGAATCATATACTCTATTCCACCTCTCATCAAATTGGTGCATAGTCATATTGAGAATTGCGCTGTGTTCATCATCCTTAACATGGTAGCTAAGTTAATGTTCATTTCCTTACCAGTTTGCCTATTCATGTATATTACTTTTGTGTGATAAGACTGATAGCATTTTCTATGAAGGATGGCTTGGGATGGCCAAACACCTTATCCCAGTCACACATTTTGTAATAAGGTTGAATATCTTTTCTCGTCTATTTTTCGACATTGCTCTAACTGGTTAATTTAGCGTGGTTTTTAATTTGGCTTTATTTGGCGAATGCCCATCAACGCCAAATTAAAGATCGCATAAAAATATGTCTACATGAAGATGGCGTTGTTCTGACTGCTCCAGACGCCAAAATAAATACAGGGAAAATACTTTTTTGAAAAAAACCCGCTAACTTAAGTACACGCCAAATTAACCAGTTATACAGTATCGAGTAGTGTATAAAATAATGCAAGTACTTGTGTATCTATTACGTTACAGTATAGAATGATCTCATTTGCTTGATTTGACCCATATTCCTTAGTATAGTCTGAGTCACTAATCAATGGTGTAGAAATTGTATATATCTCAAATGAATAGCTCTTATATTGTCCTATTACAGACTAAATCATGCTTTAATTTGATCGAAAGAAACTATATCATTTAGAAAGTCTTGCCATTTTGCCTTAATTTGAAAATGTAAAAAGTATGCTTCTATTGTCCTCTTAAATACTTTTATAGAAGTGTGCACAGCCTTCTTATTGGGCATAGTCAATATTATCCCCAAGGTTATTCTCAAACTGCAGTGACCATTACCTGTGAAAGAAATGAGATTGTGTCATTTTAGTGAAAGGTTGGAAATATTGGAATTGAATAGAATATGGGTTGACAAAGGACGGTTGGTTATGATATTCTCTACCTGATAACATTTGTTATCATCTGGAGATAAACCTTGTTATATGATTATGCTACTGTGAGGTATGCTTCGGGTTGGGGCTTTTAACTAGCTTGCAATGGTACTGATCACCTTAAGAACCACATAAGTACCAGTTTATAATGCATTGTGTACCTTCTATGTAAATTAAAGAGTTGTGTTCAAATCTTTTGACCTTTTTTCTGCACATCTGCTTATCAAAAAATGACCATGTATTTCAGCATCCCATATTTATTCCATAGATGCCTGAATATACATATTTTATTATATAAGGGCAAGTGTTTTGGCAGGGCGCTAAAGGCCACAGTATAAGTAGAAAATGACAGTGTCATCATCATCATCATCATCAGATACTGTCGTAGGTTTGAGTATTATGACAGGTGCATGTTTAAAAGGTATTAAGAAGATAAAAGAATGGTTAGAGTGAAGCATGAAGGGGAAATGAGGTAGGAGATAACTGAAGAGCTGGTCTCGTGAGAAGTTTTACCC
Organism: Maea johnstoni; assembly: GCA_963942565.1. Lineage (NCBI taxonomy): Eukaryota > Metazoa > Annelida > Polychaeta > Spionida > Magelonidae > Maea > Maea johnstoni. The sequence goes on along the minus strand of OZ012693.1, from coordinate 32,920,040 downwards.
AGTATGCACCAGGTCAGAGCAATCAGAGTTTTAGTCCTGTTAGGTTTGTTAACGGTTTAACATAGATTCTAATACCCTAATAGATTCTACTGACGTCCAGGGTCACCTGACTGAGAGCAGATCTGAACCCGTCTAGAGATTGAATTGTGGTTATATTTTGTGGTAGGTTATTCAAGGCTCGAATAGCAGTTGGGAAAAAGCTGTACTTTTAGGAGTCTGTGGTTGCCTCTATCTGCCTATATATATATATATATATATATATATATATATATATATATATATATATATATATATATATATATATATAAATATATATATATATATATATATATATATATATATATATATATATATATATATATATATATATATATATATACACATACACAGAATGATCTAATGGCCGCGGAGAGTTCCTGCAATGCCCAGCGTGTTGCAGGGATATTAGGGAGGTTCCGCTAAGTCGGATGCGCCTCTGCGAACGGCTAAGCTTGTACGGAGCCATAGGCGGAGGCGTGTGGTTTTAAACATGAATCCGCTATGGCGGGACTACGGCTACGCCACAGCGATTATCAAACACGCATACAGCGCTTCAGCCCTGATCAACTGTGCCAAACGGAACCTATTTTTATATTTTGAATTTCAATATTAAAACCGGGGAAATTTATTTTAATACCGCCCAGTCAATGTTGAGTTAACATATTTAACTCAATGTTCCAATCGATGTTTTTTTGGATTATCAATTTCATATTCCATATTTATTCAAATAGCTGCGCCGTTTTGGACTTACGTCTTACAGCGTGGTTAAGCTGGTTGGCGAGAACGCGCTCACCCCAGGCTACACGCAAAGTGATGACGTTGCATCACTTTGCGTGACGTGGCACTCCGGTGGCGTATCCGACTTAGCGGAACCTCCCTCTTGACATGTCACCTACGTCCTCAACATAACGATCTGATGGTAGCAGAGAGTCCCCTCAATATTATTAGCTAAAAGACGTATTTTTATCCGTTGTTCAGACAAATATGTCACTGCCGGGGCTACTGCATGGTATCTAGCTATAGATATCCGTGGCAGTTGATAATCAAAACGGCCAACCTACTCCAAATTAAATCCTAGTGTGATCGTCATTCGTACCTAAATCATTACATTTACATCCCAAAGAGTAAATATAATCCCATGTCATAAAATCTTTTTATTTGTGTTCGTTCAAAATATAACATGCTACAAGGTGCGAATAATCTTTGGACTAAGCTATTTCTATGGGAAACCAATTCTATTATGTACGCGTGATAATCCAGAACTTCCGGGCCTGTGCATTATCAAAGGTAACTCAGTCTCATGGGTTCCGAGACTTCACGCCACACCAGCACTGCCTCATGCGCTACACAAGACAGGTCATCTTTGCTGAAACTTTGGATGAAGTTGGGAGGGTTGATCGTGACACGTATGAATACTTATAGTGTTAATATCAATAATGATAATGTAAATAATAATAATAATAATAATGATAATAATAATCATGATAATGATAATAATAATAATAATGATGATAAGTGATATTGATAATAATATTGATAATAACAATAATAATAATAATAATAATAATAGGGTTGATCATGACAGGTATGAATACTAATAATACTAATATCAATAATGAAAATGTTAATAGTAATAATTATAATGATAAAAATAATCATGATAATAATAATGATAATAATAGTAATATTGATGATGATGATAGTAATAATAATAATAATAATAATATTGAAAATTATAATAATAATAATAATAATTATAATAATTTCTTTTGCAGATGATTTCTGGTGATGCTAGCCCCTAATGAACTAGTCTCCTTTTCTTATCGAACAATACATGGATGATATAATAATGCCGAGGGAAATTAGTCAAATGACATGCAGTGAAAAATATAAGCCACATAAATGTAGGAGTTTCAGTCAGTCAGCATACCATTAGTCCACCAGGATGTCCTTCATACCAGGTGCCCCATTGGGAGACAGGTAATTTTTGCTGAAACTTTGGATGAAGTTGGGAGGGTTGATCATGACAGGTATGAACTCTTATAACACTAATATCAATAAAGATAATGTTAATAATAATAATGATAATAATAATAATAATAATAATAATAATAATAGTAATGATAATAATAATAGTAATGATAATAATAATGATGATAAGTGATATTGATGATTATAATAATAATAATAATAATAATAATAATAATAATAATAATAATAATAATGAAAATAATAGGGTTGATCATGACAGGTATGAATACTAATAATACTAATATCAATAATGATAATGTTAATAGTAATAATAATAATGATAATAATGATCATGATAATAATAATAATGATAATAATAGTGATAATAATAATAATAATAATAATAATAGTAATAATAAAAATTATAATAATAATAATAATAATAATAATGATAATAATAATTATAAAAATGTTAATACTAATACTAATAATAAAATTGTCACATGAAAATCTCAGGGCTGGTTTGGGTAGAGGGGTGAAGGCAGAATGTTCTGCTTTTGGAAGGATAATGGAATCTGCTATGCTAAGTGGTGCCCTCTATTGACAGTTACATTTCTGTCGATTCAGCATTGCAGGTCTTTGTCACCAGAGGGTCTAATGGTTGTTCTTTGATTATATGTAGCCTCGTTCTGATTCTAGACAATATAAGAGGGGTTGATTTTCTAGGTTTTGCCCTTTTCCGCTCACGGTCAGAAGGAAACGCATACATATACTAAAGGGATAAAAGAGGTGATTTAAGATTTGTATGACAAATTTGCTTTGCTGTTAATATCCAAGGTATTTCTGATTTTTACATTTCTGAACGTTTCACTTTTCTGGCCGCTTAACCCCTCGGGTATGAACAATGCGTTGAGTAAGCAGTTTTAGTGCACATGATCACTTCAGGCATACACTCTATAGAGCTGGCAGCATGTTATGGGTTTATTTAGTGGTATGCCTCAGGGTATGGTTACACTTAAACACATATTGAACTGCTGTAACCTTACTTTTCCATAATTTGGTCGTCAAATAAAAACGTTTGGATGTTGTCAATTTCCCTTATTTTGATCAAAATGTTCATTTGTTTTGCACTATCCAGAAGTTTAATGTTATGGTTTTCATACAGGTTGGTTGTTTATCAAACCTCTGATATAATGGACATACAGGCTGTATCACAGGAAAGTCAGATTAGACTCTTTAAGCCTCAACTAAAGCGCCTTAACCTGCCCACAAGCTTATTATCAAGGGCTGTATGTCAGCATTCGTGGCTGCCTGTTCATATTACCTTTTTAAATAGGGCCAACTCTATTACCCAGTTTATATATTGACGCTTTCATGTAGTACCATATAGTCACTAGCAAAATGTAGCAAGCTACATCAGTAGCAGATCCAGGATTTCTGTGCTGGGTTTCGTTCTGTATTAGGGGGGTTCGATTTAACAAAGACAGGGAAGTAGATCTACATAATTGGTTTGAGGCTAAGCTGGATCACAGGAAAGTCAGATTAGACTCTTTAAGCCCCAACTAAAGCGCCTTACGCTGCCCACAAGCTTATTATCAAGGGCTGTATGTCAGCATTCGTGGCTGCCCGTTCTTATTACCTTTTTAAATAGGGCCAACTCTATTACCCAGTTTATATATTGACGCTTTCAGGTAGTACCATATAGTCACTAGCAAAATGTAGCAAGCTACATCAGTAGCAGATCCAGGATTTCTGTTCTGGGGTTCGTTCTGTTTTAGGGGGGTTCGATTTAACAAAGACAGAGAAGTAGATCTACATATTTGGTTTGAGGCAAAGCTATAAAAAAAAAGTAACATATTTAGCAAACAAAAGATTCTATATGGCTCTCCGTAAGGAGGTTATTCCACAACATTTTCTTTGATTTAAAATGTTGACCACCAGATGTCAGGTTGTTAGTTGATCATTTGAGTGGGTCATTATTTATAGTCTTTCACATGAAAATAACCCTATGAATATGTCAATGAAATACATTAACAATTTGAATTGTGGCAGGTATATAAGAAAAGGCAAATGCCCAGCTCTTCTTTCTTCTCTTTATTTCATTGTAATCCTGAGTGCTTTTCTCCATTGTACTGGATCTAGTATTTACAAAGATACATTTCCTTCCTTGGGAAATATTCCTTGGCAGCCAGCTAGGTCTCTTTTGGGAATGATTTCTGGTGATGGATGGTATAATACAACGAGGGAAATTATAAACGCATGCAGTCAGCTGACATGCAGTGAAAAAAATAAGCCAGATAAATGTAGGAGTTTCAGTCAGTCAGCAAACCATTAGCCCACCAGGATGGCCTTCATACCAGGTGCCCCATTGGGAGACAGGTAATTTTTGCTGAAACTTTGGATAGAGTTGGGATGGTTGACAGGTATGACTACTAATAATACCAATATCAATCATGATAATATAATAATAATAATAATGATAATAATAATAATAATAATAATAATAATATTAATGATAATAATAATTATCATAAATATAATAATGATGACAATAAATACATTGATTATAATGACAATAATAATGATATTGAAAGTCTTCCAGATAAGTCTTCTATATTTTCTGCACAGTTAAGATGAAAGGAGTTTTATCATTAATTGTGATTCTGGTCACTTGAGGCCAAGGCTGGTTACATCCTCTTGTCTGCAAGGTACTGGAACGCCTTTTTACTGGTTAGTAAAGTACCACAAGAAAAGAATATTATTTTTCTGGATTCCCAGTCATGTTGGTAGTTGAAATGATAAGACAGATGCTGCCACCAAGACAGGCTTATTGAAAAGAGATACAAATATTCTGATTCCTTCTGGCGATTTTAAGAAACACATCAATGTCCTTTTAAAGTGCAAATGGCGGTCTGAGTGGTATGCAAAGTCAACAACAAATTACATGAAATTCATCCACAGCTGCGTCTGAGCCCGAAGGTTCTATAATCATTGGCATGAAGAGAGCGTTTTAGCAAGCCGTGCCCTGGAATGACAAAATCAAGGCATTACACAAAAAATGTAAAAAAGCAGATCACTTATGGAAGAAAGCTGGGTCCCCGTTAGATCCGCACCCAACGTACTGAGATAAAAAGACAATGTCTAACTTCTTTGAAGTGCCCAAAAGGTACAAAATGCTCTAAACAGAGAAAAAGAATACAGTGAAATCTGGAATGCCAAGGAAGACAATATTGATCTTTTCCACAAACTAATCCGTAAACAACGACAAAAACCACAGCTAGACACCCTGGAGCTCGTTGTGGATGACGGGTCCCAAGAATCAAAGGATGCAGATGGTCTTTGTGGAGAAAACCTCAAGCTAGGCGGCACTGCGCTCAATACGTTTCCCACAAAGACGATCAACAACATTGTCAGTTCCTTCATCGCTTAAGACTGCGATTCTACACCCCATTCATAAGATGGGCAAACCGATGGAATTACTAGGAAATTACCGAGGGATCTCCATCCCCTCCAGTATCAGTAGTCCTAGATAAAGTGCTACTAGAACATCAGAAGGCTGCCATCAAAGAAGGTAGGTCCAATTATCAAATGAGATTCACAAAAGGCACATGGCACCCTTATGCTCACGGAGGAAACAACCTCTGACAGGAAAAAACCTCTATCTGTATCGTCTATAGATATAGAGAAAGCATTTGATGTCGTTGCGCATGCTTCCCTCCTGCGGAAACTGTAACTAGATGGATTCCGTGGCAGATGGTGGATCCTCAAGAAGGAAACCTACACTGAGCGCACATCCAGAGTATGGTGGCAGGGTGGGATGGGAAACACATTTGCTGCGAGACAAGGAACCCCACAGGGGGCATGGCAGAGCACATCTGATTTCAAGACGCAAACCTGACAGTCTGGAACTGCTCACAGGATATGTTGGAGTGCTGGCCGAAGCAGATGACACAATATTATTGGTCTCTACACCAGATTCACTCCAAGCCCAGCTGCTTATAACCTCAGCATACTCGAGGAGGGAACGACTGAACATCCGCCCCACTAAGAGCACAGTTTCCATATATAATGTGAAAGACACTGAGCACAGCTTCCTGGGGGAAGAGAAACCCTGGAAAATCAAGAACAAACCTGTAAAGATTGCAGACAGCTTCTGTCATCTGGGTATTCACCACTCAACGACACGCCAAAGTGGGACGGCCACTGCGACGGTAGACGAGAGGATCCCCACCTCTAGGAAGACAGCGTATGCCCTAATGGGTTCCGGGTTGCATGCTGTAAATGGCATTAGTCCATGTTCGGCCATATATACGTCCTACCAAAGCTCCTATATACAGGCTTTGCAAACTTTGAATAGAGCCCACAAATAAAGTTATATTTATGAATAACATTTCAAATTGTATTGTTAATCCCAATAGGAACAGCAATCTTCAGTTAGATATTTCTTGAAGCATTGCTTTGTTATCGAGATATTGCCATATGTCTCAGTCTTTGAGCATGTACAAAATTAATGTGAATGGGTAGAAAGTTGCTCTTATTACCTCTCTGTGTTAGCATACTAGCTTACAACAGTATCATCTCACTATATAGTTTCCTGAAATGATTCTGCATTTTCTAACATTCGTACAGTTAAGTCTGATAGGCGAAGGTAACAATGGATAAAGGTGTCATTAAGAAGGAGTGGAACAAGGTGGATGGGACCTGGAGCTGGCTGATAGTAGCTGCAACATTCTGTTGCATGGTGATGACAAGTGGAATCTGCATGACAGTGGGAATCTACCATACAGTCTTCCTGGAGGCTTTTCATGGAGGGAGCGGAAACACTGCCATAATTTCAGCACTAAACTTCGGAGTGATGTCTTTTGTAGGTAAGGTTTTGCTATTACTCCTATCAATATTTCCGTAGCTTTTATGAAGTGCAACTAGAGCAATGGCACTTAACTTAAGACAGAAACTATGATGAAAACCAAGCCATAAATTACAAACTTTCTTCAATTGTTGCAAAAAAGGAATTCAGGTAACTCTGGTTCAATATTGGTCGCATGAATGGCATCCAACAGGTCAAATGATAGTGTCTATATTTTGTTGTTGTTTTGGATTAAGTACTATCACAATTAATTTGTTTCACTGGCAATAGCAAAATAGCTAGATTTCCCTATTGTTTTAAATATAATTTATATAACTGTTGATGTGATGCATATTAGTTATATCAATGAATACATGAATACTAGTACTAGTTTGACAAATATAACCTGTAAAGGCATACAAGAAACTGTTGCACATTACTGTACTTTACATTTTCTTTGATGCACTACTGTAGAACACACATATGACGCGTGTCCCAAATATTGCGAATTGGGGAGTATTCGTATCATAGCATATCTTTATGTTAGTGACGGTAGCCGCCGCTGACAGCGCCAGTACAGTAAGAAAAAAGTACAGCGTTTTTATATATAGCAAAGCGGAACCACACGCTATGTACGCTATATATAAGCAGACGCGTACATTGTGTGTTCCACAGTATTTGCAGCTGCAAGCCTCTAAAGTCATACTCATTCACTTGTGACAAACTTGGCAGTCACTTAGATGTAGGGTTAGTCTCTGGTTTTAAATTGATGATCTACTTTCTTCCATCATTATTCTTCATTGCCATGACTTGAAAGCGACAGAAATAGTGCCGATAGTAACTAATTCCAAATGCATACCCCTTATATTGTAGGCCCTCTGTGCAGCATTGTGGTGAACAGATGGAGCATACGAATATCAGTAATCCTAGGTGGCATTTTGACCAGTATAGGACTTGTTCTCAGTTCTTTTGCAGATGGGGTATATTTTCTGATAATTTCCTTTGGGATCTTGACAGGTACGTTACAGCACGCACGCATGAATGACAATGTCACACACAACTACAAAGATAAGTACATCCATACAAGTACGCACATGTATATAAGCAAATATATACATGCATAAGAATATACGTTCGCGCATGCGTTCATACTACACACAGACATACATCAGTACTAACATACAAACACATACATACACATATACCTACATAACTGCACATATACACAAGTACTTACATACATACATAAATACATGCAAAGATTGCATGCCTACATACATACAAACAATTAAAATGCATTGGCTTGATCTTTGTAAGTTTCAGAACTGCAGTTATGCTTTAAACTGTTAAGAAGCTAATTTATGGTTAGAATAGATAAACATTTACATTGGCGGTTCATCTTAGAACACCAAATTACCTTTATGCAAAATATGGTGTGATTCATCTTAAAGAAAACGTCCATTTCAAGTTGTTTCCAAGTTTTAAGAAGTAAAATTGAATTCAAATTTAAGTTAAGTGAATTAAATTCTAATATAGTATCCTGTTCAACATAATCAGCTTAATTTTTTTATCATTTTAATTATAGAAAGCTTTCCATACGTTTTCTATTGCAGGTGCAGGACTTGGCTTTGCATACACAGCATCTTTCATGGCCATTGCTAGTCGGTTTGAGCGTAACAGGGGCTTGGCCACGGGAGTCATGTCAGCAGGGTATGGTGTTGGGATCAGTGCATACCCATTCCTCATCGAGGCTGCCATATATATGTATGGTTGGCGTGGATCACTCTTGCTTCTTGGGGGGATAACACTCAACATGTGTGTTTGTGGCGCGCTTATATTACCTGCCTATACGCCAGGGCTGGGCCCTTCCCCACATGGCTCGACTCTCCAGGGAAAACAGGCAGAAACTGCAATGTGCCGAACTGTTATGACCAGTCCCTTTTTCATCATCTTATGCTGCAACTGTGTACTGTTTACCTATGGCTATTCTGTGTTTAACACACACATGCCTGCTTTTGCCATTCAACACATAGGTCTGTCGGATTACGCCACAGCCTCCCTGGTATCCATATCAGGGGTGACAGGTGCCCTTTGCAAGGTGCTGCTTGGTGTATTGCTGAACCTTCCTACAGTTAGGAAGGATCTACTTCTGAAGTCATGCTATGGCCTGATGGCTGTGGGTGTGACCTGCATACCATTGGCTTCATCCTATGTCGAGATTGCATCACTGTCAGGCATTTGTGGGGCAGCGGCGGCAGCCTTTGGACCGGTGCTCTGTGAGTTAACTATCACCTATGTGGGATTGGAGGTGTATAACACGGCCTTTGGTTTCATCTGTCTCTTTTCAGGAGTGGGAAGTGTAAAAGGTGCTCCTTGTGCAGGTAAGAAAACATGAATTAAGAATGAAATGTTTTGTTTATCAGTCTTCTTTGTAATTCCCAACTTGCCTAGTGATGGCATATCCAGATTTCATACTTCGAGAACACCAGTTAACTATACTTCTTTGAATAGATGTTGTGGTGGGAAGTGTGACTCAAGGTTAGAAGTGTAAATCTGCAGAGTGGTTTGTCCTGGCAAGAGAAGTAGCACTATCAGTGACCAAATATAAACCTTTGTGGCATGGGAGAATGATTCTAATCTAATTTGTGAGTTTTAAATAGGGCAACGATGTATCGTCTGCATTGATAATTCCCAGTACATTACATACCTTACACACATGACGGTTAGAATTTTCACACAGAATATCTGATATGCATTTACATATTTTCAGGTTGGCTCTATGATGCTCTTGATGTGTATCAGCCATCGTTTTATTTGGCTGGAGGATGCATCTTGCTCAGTGCATTAATTCTTTTCATTCCCTTGTGTTTGGAAAAGTGTGGCTTCAGAACAGAACAACACATTACCCTCAAAATGAACGACAAGGATGCTGGAGATGCATTTTTAGGGTAAAGGATCACTCCACATATGTTTTAAATTTTTCCTGACTTCTGTCGTATATAGTGTGTGCAATGATACACACGCATGTGCCTCATTGTATTGCATAAATTCAATAAATAGTTAGATTATGTTAAAAGTTGTAACAATAATTCGTTGAGTTAAATCATGTGATCATATTTTACATTATAGTCAGCAAGTAAATATATGATTAAAGGACTCTGGAATATTATATAATTCCTAATATTTAAAAGAATTTAAAGTGTTTATGTCTCAATTAATTGTCTATTTATTTCAAAAATACCCATCAGTCTTTTTTGCCATGTTTACATGTTTTAACTAGTCAAAGTGTTTCAATATGTTTTTCTCATGTTCAGGGCTAATTGTAAAACGATAATATGAGAAATAAACTGTAGGACTATTGGACTAATACAGTAACACATTATAAGTAAGTGCACATGATGGTCTAAGCTATTAACTATATGTGTCACAAATAGAAAGAAACCCACAATGTTGTCTACAGATCTCATTAAACATTGAGGTATGACTTTAATTGCATTGAATGAGCAGTATTAGATGTTTCCATTTTAATTACAAATGCTAAGTAATCAATATAGTCCAGCAGGAAAGGGATAAAACCGTGCACTTTTTGTTAAAAGCACCAAATTTGGTAATGATAATAATAATAGTAATGATAATAATAATTATAATAACAATAATAATAATGATAATAATTGGCATTTCATATAGCGCCCACCTATAATTTCCACCTATAATATTCAAAAGCGTTTTATAAAGAATAGTCAGTGAACATATGTTTATGGTCCATATAGTCAAATAAACTCCTTTCGAAATTAATAGTAATGTTTTCAGCTGTGCCTTGAAGTTTTGCACACTATCAGCAGCCTTGATGTTGTAGGGGGGCTCATTCCAAAGCCATGGTGCATAGGCACAGAGGGCTCTGTCACCAAACCTTTTCAGATTAGGGTGTGGTATCTGAAATAAGTTCTCAATGTTTGATCTTAATGGTCACTTTTGTACAGTGGTATGTCATGGCTTAGGAACTATCTTAATGATTGGAGGCACTCAGAATTCGCTCTAAGTGAGCTTTGACTGCCATTTTGAAAAATGGCCGCCATAGGTCATTTCCTATCAGAGAAATACATCCCCTTGATCCGCAACCCCTTAGGCACAGCCTCGGGTTACGCGGTGTAGCCTGGGGGAAGTATAGGTCACGTGGTTCAGAAAGAGGCTGGCAGGTTGGCTGGCAGGCAGCCAATCCTGTGGTACACAGGTTATCTAATTGACTCATATAGTGGGAGGCAGCGAAATTTGATGACGCATGCACAGTGCCCACTCCCTGTCTACTACTCCCAAATAATAATAATCACCTCAAATAATAATACAATGAACTTCATGTTCTACCAGAACTATCTTAGCCATTTTATAGTTATTTCAGGTACAAAGTAATTGATCTGTGGTGATTTACGTGGGCTTTTAGGCTCGCTTCATGGTAAAAAGACATAGATTGCCAAAAAGGGAATGAGAAGCTATATATTTGTTATTCAGATGATATTTATACTTACCAATCAATCAAAATCAAGCACTGCCTGGTAGAGAAATTACAGTGCCTTGATCTTTGATGACTTCAAGGCCATTTTAAGGTTAGACCATGTCTTAAAATGGCCAAAAAATGTAAAGATTAGACATTTAAGTTGTTATTGTGGTTAACTCATTAAATATCACGTGTGATAATTCCAAGGGCCATTTTAGAGTAAAAACTTCAAATTGGCAAGATATGCTGATGTAGTGTCTATATATTTTTCTTTCGTATACCTCATAGTTTATACCAACTATGTTTGTATGTTTGTCAACTCTGAATTCAGCAATAAAGGATTTCCATTTATTGTTGAAGATTTAAATATTGTTTGTGGTCATTTCTTTGAGTTTAGTAACATTGAGATTTTTAAGCAAATTACGTTTCGCATCTATAAGTTAATTATTTAGCCAGGTAAATACAACTATCGGGATGCTCTTATTAAGGATAATTTCATTATCCATCCAGGTGGTCACTGTGGTTTGATTTGAAGTTTAAACACAGGAGTATGAGGTAAAGCATGAGGTTTGTTAGTACCCATTTATGTAACTTACTGATATCCACTGTTTTAAAACATTTTGTTTAGATACCCCTTAATGTCAAAGTTACCAAAATTTTAAAGCTTGGCATTACCTGAACAAATTTTCAGTGAAAAAAGGGTGAAGTTATGATGCATGTGGAATGTACACGGTACCCACAAAATGAGCAAAGAATATCCTAACCCTTCCAATGCTGAGGCTAATTGCATCCAAAGCACAACGATTTTTGAATTTCCTCTAAACCCTGTCATGTTGGTACTCATTTGATAGCCCTCGCTGAGTACTCTCATATGAGTACCTATTTGCCAGGGTTTTGGTAATTTTACAGGATTTTGGCATTATTTTGTATTGGCCAAATTAGCCACCAGCAGCATAAGGGCTAAGACACTTTGTTTCATGTGTATGTGCAGGTTTCTATTGCAATTGGCCTCGCTGTGTTTGTGTGCGTGCACTATCATTGTCACTGGTCTGACATCCTGCCACCACAGGCTGCAGAAATACAGCCTGAAACATTATCTGAAGAGACTGATGAGGAAGATGAAGAGTATTGAAGACAGTTGTCACTGGTCTGGGCCACGCCTTTTAATGGCGTCTCTGATGAGCTGGCATGATTTTGAGTGGTTTATTTAGTGTGTTGCGGTCGCAGCTTGATATTTACTACGTTTGTGCAATTCGTCATTATTGGTTACCTGTGTTGGTAAGATTGTGTGTGTACACAATTATCTTTCAGCAGTCTGGCCCACATATCTGATTGGCACGTCATATTGGCCTGTTTTTCGAGTGGTGAGAGCTTTGAGTAGGTTAGGTAGTCCATGGGCTAGGAGGGAATTTGGTGCATCCCCCCCCCCCCCCCCCCCCCATAGCTACATCAAATACAGTACTGATAGCAACTCTTAGTGGCCATAATCAGACTTGAATTTTTTTAAATGTCGACAATTCCAGGTTTTTCTCATTTTCATGACACTTAAGGCACCCCTGTACACCCAGCATACCCTTCAACCACATACTAGTATATGAAAATGTTGGTCATTCAACTTATAAACAAACACATTATTTTCATTCCTTTTATTTATATTACACATACAAATTGTTCATATCAAAAACTTTCGGTACACAAAAAACTGAATGAAAATGGTAAAAGTCTGCTGTTGATTCAAGATGGAATATCAAAAGGTTTTCAATCCCTGCATATCTTTACAGCTTCTTATATCAGCAGTATTATTTTTTGGTCATTTCTTATTTGTCATAAAGAGCGAAGAAATAATCAGGGTCTGACACTTAGATTTCAGGCTAGGGGCCCAAAAGGACTTTTGATAAAAATTAGTGGTAAGAAAAACAGGATTTCTGGTTACTATACATAGGATTTTGGGCCCCCCGTCAGAAAAATCTAGATGCGTATTATGACCCTGGGCCTCTGGGAAAATCGAACCCTGTTAATACTATAGAATAGGAAATTAATCCGAGGAGCAAATTAACCGAATTTGTGATTTTCGATTTTTAATTCCGAAAAGCCTCTATTGAAGGTTAATACTCTAATAACAGGAATAATACATCCGACTGACATTCTACCGAACTGACCCCATTCAGAAAATTGTGGCAGAATAATTAATTAATGAATTTCCTATTCTACAGTAGTTGACTAGAGGTGATGACAATCAAAGCACTTGGTCACCCATACAGCCATATGGTTGTTTCAAGTCGTACAGTAATATAGGGACCTTCTGTACAAAAATGACAGCTGGAAGTATCCTTACTGCAGGGGGCACGCCTCAACGCGAACTCAAAATGTCACTGGCCCCTTATAGGACCAGTGACACCAAGACTGGTCCTGCAAATTTTTTACTGGTCCTATAAATTTTACGGGCTTTGGGCCAGCTGTTTACTGTTACTGTAGAGCCCTGGGGGGTGCAAAAAAACATTCCTATGGATGGAACATGAATATTGGCAAGGCAAGAGCAGTTCGAGAACCACATAGAAACCTTATCTTTATGTGCTGGTCAGTATAGCATGTACCAGCCACCCTTTAAACTTTAAATAATAGTTCCAACCAGGAGTAAAATAATAATAATGATAATTGATATTTGATAAAGCGCCCTTTTCTCCTATAATATTCAAAAGCGCTTTGTAAAGAATACTCAGTGGACATATGTTTATGGTCCAAAATAAAATGATGTCAGCTGGTGTTGTCATACTTGAAACATGCATTGTGCATGATCTGGCCTTATAGGTAGTGCTCAGACCATATATTAGTTGGGAGATCAAAATAACAACTTATTACATACAAAGAATGAGATTACATTTTATATATCACTACTCTTAACAATTAACAAACCAAGTAACCTGAAGCAGTCTGAATTGCATAACAAATATACCATCTAGTGTAAGGTTCAGTTTTACCAACTATTCAATGCGACCTTAATATTTTATCATCTACAGTCTTTCAGTCAAATAAGCATGTACACTTACTAAATAATTATTAGAAATTGGTCTAAATATGGCTGTTTAATAAGATGACGGAATATATATATATATATATATATATATATATATATATATATATATATATATATATATATTTATATATATATATATATATATATATATATATATATATATATATATATATATATATATATATATATGGGGTCAAAGGTCGCTGGTTCAATTCCCGGCCGGGCCACTTTGGTCTGTCCTTGGGCAAGACAGTTAATTCCATATTGCTTCAGTCTACCCAGCTGCAAAATGGGTACCGAGCATAAATAAGGCAGTGCTTAGAGCTTGTGCGCTATATGCTGCCAACTGCTCTGGAATATCCCTTGGGGGATTGAAATGGTTTCCGTGTGTACAGGCCTACTAGGGGAGGAAGGTTGTGTGAGCGCTTCGGTGGATACAAGACTATAAACTGAATACCTTTATACATATATAAATAAATACATATATATATATATTAATATATATATATATATATATATATATATATATATATATATATATATATATATATATATATAATATATATATATATATATATATATATATAATATATATATATATATATATATATATATATATATATATATATATATATATATATATATATATAAACATATGTATGTATATATACATATATAAATACATACATAATTACAGGGGAGGAAGGTTGTGTGAGCGCTTCGGTGGATACAAGACTATAAACTGAATACCTTTATACATTTATAAATAAATACATATATATATATATAAACATATGTATGTATATATACATATATAAATACATAATTACATATATATATATATATATATATATATATATATATATATATATATGTGTGTGTGTGTGTGTGTGTGTGTGTGTGTGTGTGTGTGGACATCAGGACCCTGTAGACTGTCTCCTGAACAGGCAGTTTACTGAAAAACTCAAATTACAAATTATCTTCAAACACAAGACCGAAGTTTGAATTGCCCTTTTTGACATAATAAGCTATTAAATGAAGCTGGCATATGGATTTGAAGTAGATGAGTAGCTAAATCTGGATGGACAGAATAATCCTGATAGCTGTTTCAGACAGCATTTTCAAATTACTGGCCAAGACCCTTATGTGCATACATATCTTACCGTTCACCAGAAGTGCATTCAATTACATACACAGTTTAAAATCAGATGAATGACACACTTTCATAAATTCCTTACATTCTCTATATTTGCATCAACTAAATAAATCTAATATTCAGATCATGCTGAAAATAATTGTCTTCTTTCTGACAGTCCTCTGTAAATTTGATAGGTGTGTGTTTTTAACCCTTTCATGGCTGTAGGGCCAACAACATCCTATATAAGTAATATCATTGTGACCAGAGTACTATTTGCAAATTCAATTTGTAGGAATAACTTTGATCTTAAGAATATTTTGAGAATGAATGACAATGCCAGAGATAAGAAATGAGAAAAAAACTTTTGGCTGTCTGATACTGAAATAAGTACAGCAAGACCCACATTAAGGCTGAGATTAAGACTTCATCATGTCACTGTGGACCCTTGGTTTTGACTATGAACCCCAGGTACTGGCACTAGGGTTCGGATGCGAAGAAATTTTTTGAATCGATTGATCGAAAAATATTTCGAACAATTAATCGATTCGGTTAGAGTTTTATGGCCAAATTGCCGTAATTTTAAGGCAAACGATTTTAAACATTATTGTGCCGCGGCATGCGCCGGCACATGCCAGGCACACATGCGGTGTACCGCGGCACTTGATGAATCGGTACACTAAATATGGCGCAATATATTTGTTTACTCTTGATGTGTTGACACGGAGCCGTTCCGTGTCACTTAAACGAAAGTTCTAATGTTTTTGTCAGTTTTGGCCGCGTAATTTCACAAAATTTCTTCAGAAATTTCACATTTGAAAAAATGGATTATTTCAAATGACTTAGAACAGGTAGAGTCGACCTCAGCTCAACCGAATATTCAAGTTCTCGCTTAATCGTCCGACCACTAACTGGCACCTTAGAAATAATGTTCAAAATTGATTTTTCATTGAAGAAATGATATTCTAACAATATATTTAAGGATACTCCTTGCCTCCAAGACAATTTGATTTTGTCAAATTTAGCACTGTTTACTTAAAAATATTCGCCAATTCGCCAGTAATTCTTTTTTAAACTGCCTTCATGCATAGACATCCAAATACCTGGTAAATTAATTCTATGCCTATAAGGCCTAAAAAAGTTGTTTGTTTCCTGTAAACCTACCCTTACAAGTTTTTATTCAAAAAAATCCCTACCCTAAAGTTTTTTCTGCCCTCCAAACTCTCAATTAGCGTAAAACATGCATAAAACACACATTTTTGACCAAAAAAATAATGAAAAAAATATATTTTCTTACCAACCTACCTACCCTATTTTTCTTCCCGACCGTTACAGGAAACAAACAATTAATTGCTCATTGCTAATTTGGTCAATACAAAATGATAAGAAACAACCTGAAATATGCCTGATACCCTGACATATGGGTATTCATCTGAGAGTCCTCAGCGAGAGCTATCCAATGAATACCAGCACAACAGGATTAAGCAGGGTTTCAAAAATTTGTGCGTCCTTGTGCTTTTGGATGAAAGTAGCCTCAGCATTGGAAGGGTTAATAATACCTGCTCTTTAACACAAATAATCTTTTGGTTTTAACCCATTCATGTCTGGAGATTACCATGACAAGTGTTGTCCGGACTTATCATAGTTTTGCAAATAACTCTGATATTAATCACAGATTGGAAAAATATTTCAAGGAGAGTTCTTAATTAGTTTCAATTAAAGATTTCTCCTTCAAATATTTTCTGAAATTGGATTTTGTTAGGGAGATATCACTAAAATAGTCAAGCGATTTTGGATGCTCTGGACATGAAAGGGTTTACAACTGTTTTCCAGTTCTGCAGTGTTTTCGACCAATCAGGGCTTGGCTTCCACCCTACATGCTGGTAGGCAAAAATCACTGTCACTTATTTTCTTATGTCTTGATATCATTATATCTTCTACGAATGTGGAGAAATTTCCTAGGTTTGTTGTAACTTTGCGTCAGTGTCTGGAATCTCTGTTTGGTGATCTCATAGGACCAAACTCATGTAAAGGCCAGAGCTGAAAGAGGAAAGAGATAAGAGTTAAACCTCAATTCTATAAAACACATACCTACCAAATAATATTACAAGTAGAAGAAACTGGCTGCTTGTTTGTTTCCTGTAACCCTAGCCTAACAAGATTTTATTCAAAAAAATCCCTACCCTAAAGTTTTTTCTGCCCTCCCAACTCCCAATCAACGTAAAACATGCATAAAACACACATTTTTGACCAAATAAATAATGCAAAAAATTTTTTTTACCGACCTACCTACCCTATTTTTTTTCGGACCGTTACAGGAAACAAACAATTTCTTTATTTAGGCCTAACTAAATGATATACCGACAGTGTTGGCCTAGCTCTCTAGTACATACCAATCTTCCCAAAAAGGAAGGATATGTCCTCTTAGAGACATTATTGCATGTCCATATATAAACTTAATCAGTAGAGTATTATATTTAAAGCGAATTCATTTTTTTAATGGCAAGACTTCCATAATGCATGCAATGTTCTTTGGAAATTCAAGTAGGTATGACATTACTTTAGAGCATAATTATCTATTGTTTACTCTAATTATGCACACAGGTGGGTTAGGAAAAAATAGAAGGGGTATTGGCCATCTTCAGATTAGCCGCACCCCATCAGGGACTTAGCCAGGACCTGTCCTGCCTGTCTTTTGGACAGGCATCTTCTGTAAAGCCACCTTTTTCGACAGGCAAAACATTTCTATGAAGAATTTTCAATTTTGACTTTTGGGGGGTAATACAGTAACCAAATATTTTCCTAACAAACCATCTTCTATAACATGACTGATGTTTAGATTTCCCTTTCTAACACAAAAGGCTATTAAATGTAGTTGTTATAAGGATTTGGAATCTGAACGGGCAGAAAGTTGAGAATTGTTCTTTTGGACAGGCATTTTTGAAATCCTGACTAAGAGCTGCCACGAGCTTGAACACTCTTTTATCTTTTGTTACGTCAATTGGTTGCTTGAGCAGAGGAATGATAGCGCGAAATGTTAAAGTGCTTGAAAATATGATCAATATTATATACAGTCTGTAATGGCAAAAATACAATCAATATACATTTTGTTTCGGTCAAAATATGATCAATATACTGTCTGTGACAGTTCAACATGTAAAGGTAAGGAAACATTTACATCAGCGGAGGGAGGTTCAGAAAGCCAGAGAATAATGAACACTGGCTTGCCCCTCCCACCATTTGTTAAGAGAAGGGGGGGGGGGGTTGCGTTTATTTGGGGTCTAAGCGGTAAATCAGACAAATAATGTATGCATGAAGCCATTCCTGTCAGCATCTGAGTCAGGGTTTATTTTAAATGCTTCTCTGAGACAGCAATCACTAAATTTCTGCATGTCCTGATTTAGCTACCCATCTACTTTCAATAATTATATCAACTACATTTAATGGTCTTTTGTGGCAAAAAGGGAGATTTGCACTTCAGCTATGTCTTAGAGGTTGGTTGGTTTGGAAACAATTTGATTATTACCCATGTATGACATAATTGGAACTTCTTCAACAAATTCTTTGGCTTTCTAAAAAGTCCATTTCCCATGCAGCTTGGCCTGACAACTTCTGAACATGAGGATAGAAGAATCCTTGAAGGAGTTTAACATCCAGAAGCAGACACTGTAAGTTTAAGTCAAAAATATCCAAAGACATAAAATTTGCTTTTTTGAAAGATATTTTCATATTGGCAAGACCATGTGACACTCCAGATGTAAAAGGGTTAAAATTGTGACCTACTGACCTTAAAGATGACTCTACTCCTTAGGAGGCCATAGGGCACTGGTCCGTATATCCGGGAGTCTGTGGAGTTATTTCTGTTATCCCCCTCAAGGTAAACATGCCCCTTGGGGTTCTGTAAGGAGAGCAGGAAATGAACTGATGAATACGGTAATATGTGAAACAGTTTTGAATCATCTAAACTAGAAAGGGAAATTTTAACTGTTAACTATTAATATATAGGCTAAAATCGCTTCAAATTAAAGCTAACCTTTTGTTTATAGGACTTTCTGAATCTGTAAAAGTTGAATACTAACAAACCCTTCTTCAATGGATGGGGACTTATGAGTTCTCCTGTGTCAAATATAAAAAAATGGGCAGTAAATGAAATTTAAAATCCCATTTTTCTCATATCTATAGTTTTGAAGGGAGTCAATCTGTTATGCTTAAAATAATTGCCTCAATGTTATAATGTCAGGTATTCATATACCATGAATATCTCCCTGCTGTCATCTACATATCTATGTAATTGTGTTGACGGTGAGATTAAGATTCGGTCTAGTCTCTTCCACTTAGATTAACCCTTATCCTGCTAACCACAACAATTGTTGTGGTGTGCAGCAGTGCTCATATGTTTCACAGCAGGATAAGGGTTAACAAACTGAATTATGTGAATGTTAAAATCATAAAATGTGAAATATATGCAAGGCTTGCAGTCCCCAGATGGACCAGGTAGTCTGGCGGGGCTACATGAAACCAAAAGCAGGTAGTCCCGCCAGCATTTTGGGTAGCCCCAATACCATTTTGTAGCATGTTAATGGGGAACTTCCCCAGGATTCAGGTAGTCCAATGGGACTACCTGAAGGCTGAATCCAACTTTAGGTTGCCAGACAGGGCCGTTTTTGGCATGTCAGATCTCCCAGGAGATGGGACTATGCTATTTTCTATTTGCTATTTGCGCTTATATGCATTGAAAGCCAATGATGAACACTACAGTACAGTACTACTTACATATCTATAGTTTTGTGGGGGAACTGGTGAATTGATTAAGTCTCCTTCAACGCCAGTCACCCTCTTGCACACATGATGTCTGGGGTTGCTCATGGATTTGGCTATCACCACATCCCCTCTAAAAGAAAAATAGAAAGCCATTTTAAAGAACATTATTCAAGACTGAGTGTCTGCTAGATACAATACCTAGGCAGGGTCTTAGCCAGGATTTGGAAAGTGGGTGCCTAAAATTGGCACTTGTAAAATTTGTGGGCGTCCAAAATTATAAGGGGGACCACAATATACTCATATTTCAACCATAAACATGTATAAATCTATCCAAGTAAGGCATGATATCCTTATATAATGACATAGGAATGATATGGGATGAAAAAATTCAATTATATGTTTGAGATTGACATTTTAAGAAATTCTTCACAATTTTTTTTGGATGTCCTGAGGGGTGCTTTTTAAGGGTTTGGGTGTCCAAAAAGACACCCAGACGCCCTGCTGGCTAAGAATATGTACCTAGGTATCACATAGAATAAATCTTAGAGGCAGAGGCAAAGTTCTCAAGAAAATTCTTGATCAATCAAACAACACCCCTTTCCATGGTCTTAGCCAGCAGGGCGTCTGGGTGCCTTTTTGGACACCCAAACCTTTAAAAAGAACCCCTCAGGACACCCAAATATTTTTGTGTGGAATTCCTAAAAATCCCAATCTCAAGCTTATAATTGAATTTTTTCATCTCCTTATGATTCCCATGACATTGTTTAATGATATCATGCCTTATTTTGATGGATTTATACATGTTAATGGTTAAATATGAGTATATTGTGATCCCCCTTAAAAATTTGGATGCCCGAAAATTTTACAACTGCCAATTTTAGGCACCAAGTTTCTAAATCATGGCTAAGACACTGCCCCTTCCGGAGGTATTAAATAGAAAGTCACTTTGACAGCAAAACACCTGAACTGCTATTGAGACCTCTAGGCATTTAATAAGAAAGCTTATAGGATAAGTACCAAGTTGATAAGTATGCATCAATCAGGAAGTAGAAATTTATCCATAACAGTCAATCAATAACAGAAATATTTATTGTAGTCCTGAAGAATCACAAAAAATCGCATCTGAAGTAGAATTTTGTTTACTTACTTTTCTATTTTCCCCATTGTCACACTCAGGTGCTCTGTCAACACAATATCATGTGAATGAATGGTCGGTTCCATTGATGGACCAGAACACTGTGAATAATAAAATGATAATTTAAGCTTAAAATGCAGTGCTCAATAACATGAACAAAATATGTTACAAAATCTAATATGTACAGTAAAATTCAATCTATGCTCATGATCAGTAATCTTAAGTCAGTAAGCCTCCAAGAATCAAATATTTGTGTATACACACACACACACACATATATATATATATATATATATATATATATATATATATATATATATATATATATATATATATATATATATATATATATATTCACTTTCCTCTAAAATTGAGGAAGAAACAGTTAATATGCAGATTTCTATCCTGTATGTTTAAATGCAAAGTATTTAGTAAAAATCCTTGACGAAGTTGACGCCACACCAACTGTATCAAAAATGACAAAATATGAGCTAATAGATCCCAATACTTTATACTCCCATATAACTTTTTAGATTCATTTAATGTTTTAAGGAGGAAATAGCAACAGTGAAGTATATATAATTGCCTTTATTTTTGTTATAAAAATTTGTCTTATCTAATATAGATCACTAATTCATTGCATTCATACTGGTTCATTGCCCAGCAAATTTTACACTCTGTTGTATCTAGTGACATCATAAACCCTAAGAGAAAAACATAACAAAGAATAGGTACATCATTTTTCATTGATATATAGTTTATGTATCAGTAACCACTGAAATTATGAAGCCTACCAGACAAGCAGCAAATTTTTCATAACATTTTCGAGAAAAAAATGACCATATTCTTTTGAAAGAGGTTAAAGTTTTTCAAGTTTTTTTTCAATGCGCTTCACGCATGTTGGTCATAAACTTTCAGGGCTAGTGAAATTATAGGCAACTAGCCCTACTGGGCTAATGAAAACTTCTTAAAATGTTGAGCCCTGATACATAGGAGATCACTTACCACCACTACATCTGCTACAAACTCCAATGTGCAGTGAGCTATACATCCATACTGCACAATGTAGCCCAGGACTCCAAGCCCTTTCCACAACACTTTGGACATTGTACAGCTAGAAATAAAGTATCATTAACATATGATAGGGGTAATAAATATTGCAACCTCAACAGTTTATGAAGTCAATCAGATTACAATGACATGCAGTTGGAACATATCAAAATTGTAAAACTTTATTGCTAAAATCAGAGATTTATATTTTGTAACAAGAAAAGGAGCACATTATATGTGGCTACCAACCAAAAAGCACTATCGTCATGAAGTCCTCATGCAGTTGTCCAGAACATATCAAAAATGTTGAACTTTAATTGCTTAAATCAGAGATATTTGTAACAAGCACTTTAAGCGCCTTCCAACCAAAAAGCACTATCATCATTATGTCCTTATTTCTCAAGGATGACAGGTTAGACTTCTGACAAATATCTATATAACAATTACATCCATCATTTTGGTGCACATTTCTTTCCCCCTCTAAAATGTGTTTGTTTAGATTCTAAAGGAAGGTGCCCAGGCAGCAGGCACATGTGCAGAATGTACCACTTTCAAGACAGTGGCTCTCTTCTGCAATTTGAGTGAAGCCAGTCAGCGCCTAGGCTGGTATCAACCGTATCAGCCAATTTCCTGCTGTGACCAGCGTGGAGGTTGTTAAGCGGGATCTGCTGGCTACCAATCACAATGATAAAAGTCCTTGGTATGGGACATCATCACTTGCAACAAACTCAAACTAAAACATATTTGTATATTTTATTTCTAAGATATTGCTACTCTAATCTGCCGATACAATCTTTTTTTTGCTGGAATTCTACTTGATATTTCAATAAAAATTAATGTCCTGAACGCACCCATTCTTGGTTTCTAAAAACTTAACTTTTGTTAACTTTTAGGTACAGTTAGTCAAATTTTATGTATGACAAAAAAATGACTCCTAAAAATCCATAACATAAATTATAAGTATGCCTGTAGCTATAGTTATTCAATTTTGATTTTCAAAAAAAAGGTTAGGTCACTATATTATCATGAAATGCCCCAAAATCAAGACATCCAAACAAAATATCATAACTGAATAGAAGTGATTGAACTTGAAGGTCATTCAGATTCTCATGTAGAGTTCAGTGAGAAAATAGGTCTCACTGAGCTCAGCTGGTTAAATCGACCGTCCTACGTGGTAAACGAATACTATTACTTCGCTTAAAAAAACAAGGAATCTCATTGCCGATTCAAATGTAAGAAATCAAACTTATTGTTGTACTTTGAAGTTGTGAGTCTTGTAGTAAAAGTAGTTAAAATATCATGTCAGATAATCAGAAAAAATCGTCTGCTATATTCTCTTCTCTAGACTTACACTTCAAGTAAAAGTTGACTATGGATTGAGGTATGTATACCTTTTTAACAATACGCTATACTAAAGCCAAGCTAATCCATTTCGTCATAACATTGGAGTATGATTTTCCGAGACAGATGAGGTTTGTGTTCACAACAGCGAAGTGTAAACTGTGTCAAGTTTCAGGAATAATATGTGGGTCAGAAGAGGCCGAGAACCACGGTGAGAACCACAGACCCGGATGTAGGATGCGCTCTGATCACCCGATTATCCAGCCGGCGCATTCATTCATAACGTATTGCCAGGAAAACCATCCAATCACATTGGCCCTTTTTAGTCAGATTTTCAGCCGGCTCTAAATCGTTCTTAACGTCACAAAATATAAACACAAAATCAAAACATTTGGAATCTTCGGGTATATTAGTTATTATCAGTAGTTTTCGTTATTATTTTTCATTTTTTTTTGGTCATACGTTTCTTTGACATACTACGGCAGGTATTCTGGGAAAATATATCTTACTGTCAAGTAGCCAATTCTATATTTGAGATGTTTTAAGATCTTGACCACTTGGTGATTTGTCTTTTTTATTGAAAAGATTCATTATAAACCTATTTTTCATTAGTTGAAAGATTATCAGATTCCCTCAAGATTAGGGAAAATTATAATGATGTACATGTACACCTTAGGTGAACTGTCCTTCAGTTGTTTTTACCCTTAAAAGTGTTTTTTTTTTATTGAAAAGATGTCGGCACATGCTACATTGTATGTCACTTTGAAACATTGGAATAAAGTTCGAAAATGAGTTATTTCACCATTATAGATAAATATATGGGTTCACCCATCAACGACAAGCGGACACACTAGGAACAGCACATACGTAGATATGTATTTAATTGCTGCTGGCACTGACAGTTGACAGACAGTCAATAACAACAACTGTGACAATATCCATGAATTATATGGAGACAGTAATTATTATAACTGAAATTAAATTGACAACAACTGTCAATGACAATATCCATGAATTATATATCCATGAATTATATGGCCCCTGATGTGCCACCGACAGAGAGAGCACTTCACAGCAAGCCGCCGCTCACGGCTCACGGCAGCACTTGAAAAGTCGGGCGTTTTCGATTAGGGCGTTTTCGCATATCGGGCGTTTTCGCCTGACACCGATTATCAAATTTCCTCAGCATAAGGGAAAATCATAATGATGTACATGTACACCTTAGATGAACTGTCCTTTAATTGTTTTTCCCTTAGGTATTTTTTATTGAAAAGATTCATTATGAACCCATTTTTCGCTGATATTACGATCTGTTAATATTTGTTCTTTTTACTATTCATATTGCGTATCTAGTCACAATTACACATGGTCAGTTGATAACCATACGCACATACATATAGACACACGTACATGCGTGCTGTGATATATAACTGTTGCATGGTGTAAAACCAAATTTGAATGATGTGCGTAAATCACGATGTATCTGAGTTTCTTTATTGCAATTTTTACCAATCAGGACGAACCTTCATTGGCACGTGAGTTTGAGAAACAGCCGCGTGGCAGTACTAGTTTAACGCATATACTAGTAATCCGTATGTTTCTGAGAAATTACGATTGCAAAAGACCCATTTCACTCGTACCGTTCATCAGCCCAATCTGATTATCTTGAACCCTTAATTTACAATTCTATTATAATTCTTAGTATTTATAAATGATTTCCTTGTATTTATAAAACATTTTCTAGTATGTATAAGTCATTTTTCCTGAATTTGTAAATGCAGTATTTACAAATATTAGAAAATGATTTCTAAATACTCGAAAATGATTTCTAAATACCAGAACAGGATTTATAAATACTAGGAAATGGTTAATTTGTATTTAGGAATGTGCATGGTTCTGTAATACTAATAAATCATTTTTCAGTACTTATAAATGATTTCCTAGTATTTATAAATCATTTTCTAGTATTTGTAAATGTGAATAGCTGCTCATTGTACAGGTGGCCATGGCTCAAACAAATGTTTCAATAAACGGAGTGAATGTGTTATAAATAACCTGTCGTGCCAACGCACCCTTTTATAGCGTGGCTGTACCGCACATGGTTGACCCCGTTTTGTTGACCTACTCGGTCATCTAAGTGATGTCATTTAGATGTCCTGTCAGGAACTTCACATAATCTTAGATTGACATTTTTTTTAATTCATCTATGGTATAACCAAAAAGCAACAAGTTATTTTTCATATATACAGCGAAAGATGTGATGAGTTGTTATGAAAGAAATGTGTATGCTTGGAAAGAAAGGGTTTCGATGCTTTGGGATATTTCTTTGGATATATAGTCTGTCTGACTTTTTCCTTATTTCCCTACTAAGAGGTTTGCCAAGTTTGCATGGCAAAAACGATTTTTTTTGTGGGAAAAAAGAGGAAAAAGCGGTTAGCCCAACTCAATTAAAGTCAGACAGACTATAGTTAGCATTTTGCTTGGTCCATTAGGTGTTTTAATCGTAAAAAGGAAGGCGAGTTCGCAAAAGAAAATATCTATCTAGCCCTTCGACGAGGTCTGCTATCATATTTTGGAAGAAATAGATAAACACTGGTACGCGACCATAGCGAAAATATGCTTTCAAGACATTTCTTTATGTATCAAGGGGCGCCTACCTAGTTATTAATACGATTAAAAACACCTACCAGAACAAACAAAATGCTAACTATCCATAGAAATATCCCAAAGCAACGAAAAACTTTCTTTCCAAGCATACACATTTCTTTCATAACAACTCATCTTTCGCTGTATATATATAAAAAACTCTGTTGCGTTCTGATTATGCCAAAAACTTGGTTATTGACCTTTCAAGACATTTCTTTAGGTGTCAAGGGGTGCCTACCTAGTTTCTTTTAATAACCATCCAGCCCTAAAAACCATCGAAACCCGCACATGGTTGACCCCTGGTCAACAAAACGGGGTCAACCATGTGCGGGTTCCGATGAATTTCCATCTGCTCCGCTATGTGGAGCCATTCTTTATTTGTACTGAAATTACTCTGAATAAATATGACATATGAAAAACATATATTGCCGCCAGTGTTGTGTTGACCTTGATTATTAATGATCAGACATGTACTTGTGAACTTTAGAGAAAGTGTCATTCCTAATATTGCCAAATTCCCTCATGACCCTACATGCATTTGTTCATACTTTGCCCAACAGGCAAAGAACCTGTTAAAGAAGGGTAGCATTTGTACCAACTGCCACATAACTTGGTTGTTTCTCTTTGAACTGTTAAAAAGATATTAACATTTAGAAATGTTTGTGCATGAAAAGCAATGTAAAACAAAATAAATAAAGGCCAATTTAACATATCTTAACTCTGGGGGGGGGGGGGGGGGGGGGGTAGAAGATGGGTCCACGAAACTTCCAACAAGTCCAAATTTACTGGTTAGTGTATCAAAATTGATTTTTTTTTAGAGCACAGAAAGAAGTTTGCACCACAAGCAAAGTGGATGGTATTCACAACCCAACATCTTCCCTTTTATTGGCATACTTTTGCCATTACATTCAAAATTAAACTGCTCATTGGGTTAGGTATTTTATAGTTCGAACCTTTGGATAAACAACATGTGCATTTTAGCTACTATTTAGTTCATAATTTCCCCACCAGGCGCCATCACCATACAGTACTATCACACAAAAATCACCACCAGTTTCCATGGCATAGGTATACCAAATACCTTTCATCTGACAATAAATAAGTTTTATATAACTATTAAATATAGTAATACTTAAATGAAGACCTTCCTTTCATTCTTCTTATTGAAACATAGCCATTTAATTATAACTTTTTTCCATTGGTTTTGAAATAAAAATGCATATGTATTTTGTTGGGTAGTTTGAAAATTAGTTCCTCATTTCCCCACCAGATGTCATCAGCGTACAGCATTGATCAATCAAATATCACTACCAGTTTCCATATCACAGGTATACCAACTACCTTTCATCCTACACAAAGAAGTTGGTTATCACTTTTTGATATATTAATACTTAGAATTAAATGGCCTAGTGTAAGCTTTTTTTTAAAGTGGTTCAGAAATATAGGGAACTTTTGATCTGCTTATTTAAGTTCACAATTTGCGTCAAGTGCGCCCTCTTTAAAATTTGTTGCCTTGGCTCTGAATAATTATTGATCTTTGTGGAATTTTATGGGCAAATAGATTCCATCCAGGCCTTCCTAAAAATATAAGTTTTATTGGAAACAAGCAATGGGAAGTGGTCAAGCATCCGCTTTGCCATTGAGGTTAAGAAAAAGAGGAAACTTCTGATCTACTCGCTAAGTTACATTTTTGCCAAAATGCGACTTCTCTGATTCGTCACAGAGGCTCTGAATAAGTATGGATCTTTGTGGATTTTTTGAAGCAGATAGACTGCCTCCTGGCCATTCCAGGAATATAAGTGTTATTTAAATCAGATCATGGAAAGTGGTCAAGCGTCCACTTCTTCCATAGGGGTTCAGGAAAATGGGAAACTTCTGCCCTGCTCATTTATGTCTACAGTTTTCGTCAAAAATGCAACATTTAATTTCGTCGCTGTAGCTCTGAATAAGTATGGATCTTTTAGAATTTCTCTAGGCAGATATACTGCATCCTGGCCTTTCCAGAGGTATATAGTTTTTGGAAATTGGACTACGGAAAGTGGTCGAACGTCCGCTTTTTCAATAGGTGTTCAGGGAAATTGGAAACATCTGCCCTGCTCATTCAAGTCCACAGTTTTCGTCAAATGCAACTTTTAAATACGTCGCCGTAGCTCTGAACAGGTATGGATCTTATTGAATTTTTCTATGCAGAAGGACTGCGTCTAGACCTTTCCGGAAATATAAGTTTTATTGAAATGTGACTATGGTAAGTGGTCAAGCGTCCACATTTTCCACAGGGGTTCAGGAAAATGGGAAACTTCTGCCCTGCTCATTTAATTATACAATTTTCGTCAAATGCAACTTCTTTAAATCCGTCACTGTAGCTTAGCATAAATATGAATCTTTCTGTAATTTTTGGGGGAAATAGATTGCATCCAGGCCTTTCCAGAAATATAAGTGTTATGAAAATCAGACCATGGGAAGTGGTCAAGCGTCCGCTTTTTCCATAGATGTTCAGGGAAATTGGAAACGTCTGCCCTGCTCATTCAAGTCCACAG
This sequence comes from Maea johnstoni, assembly GCA_963942565.1. NCBI lineage: Eukaryota > Metazoa > Annelida > Polychaeta > Spionida > Magelonidae > Maea > Maea johnstoni. Next base: position 32,891,053 of record OZ012693.1, on the reverse strand, counting down.
TTTTCGTCAAATGCAACTTTTGAATCCGTCGCCGTAGCTCTGAATAGGTATGAATCTTATTGATTTTTTCTATGCAAGATGACTGCATCTAGACCTTTCCAGGAATATAAGTTTTATTGAAATCAGACCATGGGAAGTAGTCGGGCGTCCACTTCTTCCATAGGGGTTCAGAAAAATGAGAAACTTCTGCCCTGCTCGTTTAAGTCTACACTTTTTGTCAAATGCAACTCCTTTGAATCCGTCGCTGTAGCTTAGAATAAATATGAATCTTTCTGTAATATTGTAGGGAAATATATTGCATCCAGGCTATTCCAGAAATATAAGTTTCATTGAAATCAGACCATGGAAAGTGGTCAAGCGTCCACTTTTCCATAGGGGTTCAGGAAAATGGGAAACTGCCCTGATTATTCAAGTCCACAGTTTTCTTCAAATGCAACTTTTAAATTCATCGCCGTAGCTCTAATAAGCATGGCTCTTTTTGAATTTCCCTAGGCAGATATACTGCATCCTGGCCTTTCCAGAGATGTATGTTTTATTGAAATTCAACAAAGGAAAGTGGTCAAGGGTCCACTTTTTCCATAGGTGTTCAGAAATATGAGAAAATTCTGCCCTGCTCATTTAAGTCTACAATTTTTGTCAAATGCGACTTCTTTAAATGCGTCACCATAGCTTAGAATAAATGTGAATCTTTGTGAGATTTTTTAGGGGAATAGATTACGTCCAGGCCTTTCCAGAAATATACGTTTTATTGAAATCAGACTATGGAAAGTGGTCAAGCGTCCACTTCTTCCATAGGGGTTCAGAAAAATGAGAAACTTCTGCCCTGCTCGTTTAAGTCTACACTTTTTGTCAAATGCAACTCCTTTGAATCCGTCGCTGTAGCTTAGAATAAATATGAATCTTTCTGTAATATTGTAGGGAAATATATTGCATCCAGGCTATTCCAGAAATATAAGTTTCATTGAAATCAGACCATGGAAAGTGGTCAAGCGTCCACTTTTCCATAGGGGTTCAGGAAAATGGGAAACTGCCCTGATTATTCAAGTCCACAGTTTTCTTCAAATGCAACTTTTAAATTCATCGCCGTAGCTCTAATAAGCATGGCTCTTTTTGAATTTCCCTAGGCAGATATACTGCATCCTGGCCTTTCCAGAGATGTATGTTTTATTGAAATTCAACAAAGGAAAGTGGTCAAGGGTCCACTTTTTCCATAGGTGTTCAGAAATATGAGAAAATTCTGCCCTGCTCATTTAAGTCTACAATTTTTGTCAAATGCGACTTCTTTAAATGCGTCACCATAGCTTAGAATAAATGTGAATCTTTGTGAGATTTTTTAGGGGAATAGATTACGTCCAGGCCTTTCCAGAAATATACGTTTTATTGAAATCAGACTATGGAAAGTGGTCAAGCGTCCACTTCTTCCATAGGGGCTCAGAAAACTGGGAAACTTCTGTCCTGCTCATTTAAGTCTACAATTTTCGCCAAATGCTACTTTTCTAAATTCGTTGCTGTAGCTGTAAACATGTATGGATCTTTGTGAATTTTCCTAGGCAGATGAATTGTATCTAAGCCTTTCCACAAATATATGTTTTATTTAAATCGGACATTGGAAAGTGGTCAAACCTCCGCTTCATCCTTAGATGTTTAGAAAAATAGGAAACTTCTGCCCTGTTCATTTAAGTATACAATCTTAGTCAAATGCGACATTGCTGTGGCTCAGAATAAGCATGGCTTTCTCAGAAATGTTAGAAGTAGGTAAATAACATTGAGACCTTCCTTAAAATGTAACAATGCCTAGAATCACTTAAACAATTTGAAAATTATAGGCTCTAGGCAGTGGGGCTCAGTCCTATGCGTATCTAGCTGCCCTCTAGACTGCGGTGCTCGGTCATATATCTATCTAGCTGCCCTTTAGGCTGCGGTGCTCAGTCCTATATGTATCTAACTGCCCTCAAGGCTGTGGTGCTCGTTCCTATATCTATCTACCTGGTCTCTAACCTGCGGTGCTCGGTCCGTTACCTATCTAGCTGCCCTCTAACCTGCGGTGCTCGGTCCATTACCTATCTAGCTGCCCTCTAACCATCGGTGCTCGGTCCTATATCTATCTACCTGGTTTTTAACCTGCGGTGCTCGGTCCATTACCTATCTAGCTGCCCTCTAACCCGCGGTGCTCGGTCCTATATCTATCTACCTGGTCTTTAACCTGCGGTGCTCGGTCCTTTATCTATCTAGCTGCCCTTCAACCTGCGGTGCTCGGTCCGATACCTATCTATCTGCCCTCTAACCTGCAGTGCTCGGTCCATTACCTATCTAGCTGCCCTCTAACCATCGGTGCTCGGTCCTATATCTATCTACCTGGTCTTTAACCTGCGGTGCTCGGTCCGTTACCTATCTAGCTGCCCTCTAACCTGCGGTGCTCGGTCCTATATCTATCTACCTGGTCTTTAACCTGTGGTGCTCGGTCCGTTACCTATCTAGCTGCCCTCTAACCTGCGGTGCTCGGTCCATTACCTATCTAGCTGCCCTCTAACCATCGGTGCTCGGTCCTATATCTATCTACCTGGTCTTTAACCTGTGGTGCTCGGTCCGTTACCTATCTAGCTGCCCTCTAACCTGCGGTGCTCGGTCCGTTACCTATCTAGCTGCCCTCTAACCTGCGGTGCTCGGTCCATTACCTATCTAGCTGCCCTCTAACCATCGGTGCTCGGTCCTATATCTATCTACCTGGTTTTTAACCTGCGGTGCTCGGTCCATTACCTATCTAGCTGCCCTCTAACCCGCGGTGCTCGGTCCTATATCTATCTACCTGGTCTTTAACCTGCGGTGCTCGGTCCTTTATCTATCTAGCTGCCCTTCAACCTGCGGTGCTCGGTCCGATACCTATCTATCTGCCCTCTAACCTGCGGTGCTCGGTCCATTACCTATCTAGCTGCCCTCTAACCATCGGTGCTCGGTCCTATATCTATCTACCTGGTCTTTAACCTGCGGTGCTCGGTCCGTTACCTATCTAGCTGCCCTCTAACCTGCGGTGCTCGGTCCTATATCTATCTACCTGGTCTTTAACCTGTGGTGCTCGGTCCGTTACCTATCTAGCTGCCCTCTAACCTGCGGTGCTCGGTCCATTACCTATCTAGCTGCCCTCTAACCATCGGTGCTCGGTCCTATATCTATCTACCTGGTCTTTAACCTGCGGTGCTCGGTCCATTACCTATCTAGCTGCCCTCTAACCCGCGGTGCTCGGTCCTATATCTATCTACCTGGTCTTTAACCTGCGGTGCTTGGTCCGATACCTATCTAGCTGCCCTCTAACCTGTGGTGCTTGGTCCTATTTCTATCTAGCTGCCCTTGAACCTGCGGTGCTCAGTCCGATACCTATCTAGCTGCCCTCTAATCAGTGGTGCTTGGTCCTTTATCTATCTAGGTGGCCTCCAATCTGCGGTGCTTGGTCCGATTCCTATCTAGCTGCCCTCCAACCTGCGGTGCTCCGTCCGATACCTATCTAGCTGCCCTCGAACCTGTGGTGCTCGGTCCTATATCTATCTAGGTGGCCTCCAATCTGCGGTGCTTGGTCCGATTCCTATCTAGCTGCCCTCCAACCTGCGGTGCTCCGTCCGATACCTATCTAGCTGCCCTCGAACCTGTGGTGCTCGGTCCTATATCTATCTAACTGCCCTCTAACCTGCTGTGTTTGGTCCTATATCTATCTACCTGGTCATCAGCCTGCGGTGCTGGGTCTTTTATCTATCTAGCTGGCCTCTAACCCGCGGTGCTCAGTCCTATATCTATCTAGCTGGCCTCTAACCTGCGGTGCTCAGTGCAATACCTATCTAGCTGCCCTCTAATCAGTGGTGCTCGGTCCTATATCTATCTAGCTGGCCTCCAATCTGCGGTGCTTGGTCCGATACCTATCTAGCTGCCCTCCAACTTGCGGTGCTCGGTCTGATACCTATCTAGCTGCCCTCCAACCTGCAGTACTCAGTCCAATACCTATCTAGCTGCCCTCTAACCTGTGGTGCTCGGTCCTATATCTGTCTAGCTGGCCTCTAGGCGGCGGTGCTCGGTCCGATACCTATCTAACTGCCCTCTCACCCGCGGTGCTTGGTCCTATATCTATCTATCCAGCTTCCCTTCTACCTTATGATTATCAGTTATAGCAAAGGAGGCAAATAAAACAAGACAAATTTTCCATAGGAAGGTGATTTATTATATGTTCATATCTGTCATCTCAAACACAACGATTTAATATGTGTTGTTAATGGAGGTCCGCAAGGGAAGTGGTCTCAACCATTTAAACAAATGCTCATGTTATTCCTAATGAAACGTATAAATGAATGGAAATTGATTTATATTGTCACGCCTACATTAAGACATGACAAATAAATGATTAGCTTAATGCTGATGACCATCTCTTCTGGATAGAAAGGTTTTTGTCACCTCATAATACAAAACAAGAAATCAATCAAAACCTAAATACTAAAACATACTGAATCCTTTATAATTAAGCTGTAAGCTGATATAATGTAATGAAACATGAATAGGTACATCACAGGTCTACTGTAGAACACACAATGTTAGCGTCTGTTTATATATAACGTACATAGCCTGTGGCTCCGCTTCGCTATATATAAAAACGCTGTACTTTTTTCTTTCTGTACTGGCGCTGTCAGCGGCGGCTACCGTCGCTAACATAAAGATACGCTATGATGCGAAAATTCCCCAATTCACTATATTTGGGACACGCGTCATATATGTGTTCTACAGTATTACAGTTGGAGCATGTTACCAATATAAACAAGATATAGTGAGAATGCATAATGTACAACCGCACATAAAAAGTTACACTGCCTCATGAATCAATGTACTATTATAAAAATACCCACACATATCTACAAATAATAACTCTTTAAGTTGCACTATGCTTAGGCTGGGTTTTACACATGTTGTAAGTTCCTCTAAGTTAAATGAAATGAATCCAAAACAATCATAACACAGATCACAGCATGTTGCAAGCTTAAGAGTAAGAATGATATATAATTGCAAGAAATAATTCTTGGCTATGAAAAATAATGAATTTCTTTAAAATATCGGGTTAGACGGCAGGAAGATAGATAATGCAATGAGCACCGTGGGTTAGAGGGCAGGGAAATATGTATAGGACCGAGCACCGCGGGTTAGAGGACAGGAAGATAGGTACAGGACCGAGCACCGCGGGTTAGAGGGCAGGGAAATATGTATAGGACCGAGCACCGCGGGTTAGAGGACAGGTAGATATGTATAGGACCGAGCACCGCGGGTTAGAGGACAGGAAGATAGGTACAGGACCGAGCACCGCGGGTTAGACGGCAGGAAGATAGGTAATGGAATGAGCCCCGAAGGTTAGAGGACAGGGAAATATGTATAGTACCGAGCACCGCGGGTTAGAGGACAGGTAGATAGGTAATGGAATGAGCACCGCGGGTTAGAGGACTGGAAGATAGGTACAGGACCGAGCACCGCGGGTTAGAGGACAGGTAGATATGTATAGGACCGAGCACCGCGGGTTAGAGGACAGGAAGATAGGTACAGGACCGAGCACCGCGGGTTAGAGGACTGGAAGATAGGTACAGGACCGAGCACCGCGGGTTAGAGGACAGGTAGATATGTATAGGACCGAGCACCGCGGGTTAGAGGACAGGAAGATAGGTACAGGACCGAGCACCGCGGGTTAGAGGACTGGAAGATAGGTACAGGACCGAGCACCGCGGGTTAGAGGACAGGTAGATATGTATAGGACCAAGCACCGCGGGTTAGAGGACAGGAAGATAGGTACAGGACCGAGCACCGCGGGTTAGATGGCAGGAAAATAGGTACAGGACCGAGCACTGCGGGTTAGATGGCAGGAAGATAGGTAATGGAATGAGCACCGCGGGTTAGGGGACAGGAAGATAGGTACAGGACCGAGCACCGCGGGTTAGAGGACTGGAAGATAGGTACAGGATCGAGCACCGCCGGTTAGAGGACAGGAAGATAGGTACAGGACCGAGCACCGCGGGTTAGATG
>OZ012693.1:32755014-32880014 GCA_963942565.1 Maea johnstoni | reverse complement strand
TATTGATTGTTTGATTAATATTTTTTGGATATTCTTCTTGAACTAAAATTCATGTACCAAAGCTTGAGTGATCAGAAGCAGAATAATTTTGTGGTAAAGTCCCCAGTCTGTTCACTGTGTATGTAATAATGTGACACAAGCAATTGTGTATTCATCTTAGAATGGACAATTGATTATCTTCCTTGAAAACATCTCTTGGGATATTAGTATGTGATGGATCGGGTGGTAGGGTAATTATGGTAATCACTAGGGCTGTGCTCATCAGCCTTTTTTTTGCGATCCGATTAATTGCCTAATTTTTCTCGATGTCGATTTTCTCGATTCGATTCTGTTGCGCGCGGTAGTGCTTGGAAAAGTGTGGTGGGGGCCAGACCAGCACCATGTAAAATACATTGCGTGGCCCTCTCCACACTTTTCCAAGTACTACTGCGCGCGATAGTATCTATCGTGGTACAGTTTCAATGGGGGCCGGCTATCGCCGCCTCAGCGCCGCTGTCATTTTAAAGAATATGGTAGGTTCTTTTGTGTTTTGGGGGTTGGAAAAACAATGGAGGTAGGGGGGGCCGTATCGAGTTCGGCAATCGATGTCCTCTCATGGTGAACATCGATCGTACGACTTTGTCGATCACTCGATGCCACGCTTATCGAGCCCAGCCCTAGTAATCACTAATCACAGTTTAAGCTAATTGCAATTAGGGTCCCACACCCATTTTGCCACCTGTAATCTGGTAATTATACACACGTCAAATTATTATTTACATTGATCTCTTACCAGTATTATCAGTGTTAATGTCCAGGGCGGCTGGTTTGAGTGGTTTCACAAATAGAATACTTCTTTTTCCTCAACTCGGTTCCTCTAATTCTAATGCCTAATCAGGACTTTCCACACCAAAAATCCTTGGAGCCAAAATTGAGAATCTTGTAGCCAAGCAGGGTGCAACATAGGTTGCAAAACATTAGTTTCTAATCGGGGTAAACTGCCCCTAACGTTGACTTGCCCCGCTGGCACTACCACTTGCTCCACCACTCTGTTAAATAAAGGGGAGATTGGACTTAGTCCAAAAAATTACTTGCCGAGCCGGGCAAGTCAGGGTCTCGTTCAGCTTGCCCCATTGCTGTTTTTTGCCAAATTCACGTGCAATGGACCCATTGGTTATGTTGCACGCTGTCAAGGGGGGGGGAGGGGAGTAGTCCTAGCCAGCAGGGTGTCTGGGCGTCATTTGGACAAACCCCCAAATATCGCCCCTCAAAAATGATTTTTGTGAAAAATTATAGAACAAAACTATGGAACACTTGTTTTGGCTTCTGTAGGCATTATTTCTGCTTTTCATTAAAAAGACGCCTGTCATGGTATACATGCAGACATTCTCCTATCCAGCTAGTTGGGCAACTATCTACATCATGTATCTTAGACAATGACTGATAACTTAAATTTGCATGGTGTATGTAAGGTACAGCTCTCCCGCATTTGGGTAATGGTAAGGATTGCCAAGTCTTGTTACTTTTCACTTTGATTAACTTTCTTTTTTTCTTATTGACTTTTCATTATTACTCATTATTTCGATCCCGTTGGGGATCACTCTGACATGTTGGCTGCTCCTGACTCTGTATATATAATTTTTCCATGCTCTAGGCTTTTGGCAGGATTTTCAAACTAGATTCACATAATACCTTAAAATATTGTTTGTTTCCTGTAACCCAGGGTCTTAGCCAGGATTTAGAAACTTGGTGTCTAAAATTGGCAATTGAAAAACTTTTGGCGTCCAAATCTTTGAGGGGGAAAACGATACACTCAGATTTCAACCATAATCATACATGAATTTATCAAAATAAGGCATGATATCCTTATACAATGTCATAGGAATAATATGGAGATGAAAAAATTGATTATATGCTTGAGATTGACATTTTAAGAAATTCCTCACCCAAAAAATGGGTGTCCTGACTCCTGAGGGGTGCTTTTTAAGGGTTTGGGTGTCCAAAAAGACACCCAGGCGCCCTGCTGGCTAAGGCCATGCTGTAACCCTAGTACCCTAACAAGTTTTTATTTTTAAAAATCCCTACCGTAAAGTTGTTTTTGTCGCCCTCCCAACTCCTAATCAATGTAAATCATGCATAAAACACACATTTTTGACCAAAAAAATAATCCATGAATATTCTTAAATACTGACCTTCCTACCCAATTTTTTTTCGGACCGGTACAGGAAACAAATAATTTCTATTTCTAGGCCTAACCACCATAAAGAAATAATTGCTTATGGGTAATACATAGAGAATCTGTGAGAAATCATCAGAAATGTCCAATTTATAATTCATGACAGGCAAAAGATCCAATTAGTTGTGTGGACTTCTTAGTCTACAAGGGCAAATGCACCATCATGATGATTTAGGTTCAAAATGTGCCTATACGTGTCACCTTTCAAATAAGACCACCCGCAAGTCTGTCCTCCTCAGCACTCCTCAGATATGGCTTATGAAAGTTAGTTAAAAACTGGCCTGAGTCTGGGTATATAGAGGCTGACATTATCAGAAGTGGTGCTTAGGAAGTGACTGCCACCCCTGCTTCTGATTGGTCGAGAGATATCAGTGGCTGGAGGTGGCCAGTTTTTTTACTAACTTTCATAAGCCACATCTGAGGAGTGCTGAGGAGGACAGACTTGCGGGTGGTCTTATTTGAAAGGTGACACGTATAGGCACATTTTGAACCTAAATCATCATGATGGTGCATTTGCCCTTTAAATAGAAGTCAAAACTTTAAAACGTTTTGGTTTCTCCATTAGATATTTTCCAAAATTTGCTTTTCTCTGAAGGACACCACCAAATTGGTCCTGACATTCTTTTAGGCGCTACACATGCAGGAATTAGTTTTTAAGTGTTTAGCTATCTTGAATATGACTTAATAATCTGTGAGTTTTATCCAAGATACTCTGCTTGGCTCAGGCTAAATTCTTAAATTTTCGTCTATTGTCTATTTAGTTAAATTTGGAAGTTATACATTTAAAGGTACTTTTCTTTACTGTCTGTGCAAGTCCTAAAGATTGACCTGCAAGTGTATTTTATATTTTAGTTCATAATTTCAAGTGTGTGCAATGGTTTTGAATAGGAAGCCAAAATAGAAGTTAATTTTTGAAATGAGTTCCATGTAACAGTATGCAAGTTTATCAACAGAGCCATAAAGATTCTCTGACTTTTCAATAAGCTTTCTATTTTGATTATGCTTTTACTTTCCCAATACATGTTCTCAATTTATGTGGCCTAGAGAATTAAGGATGTTGGGCCTCATATGACTTGATTTGATTAATTGGATAAATATTGCAGCCACCTCACTCAGACATACAGTACTACTTACTAGTTTTTGTAAACTCACCAAAACCTTTATCTGGTACATTTTGAAATATTTACCATTTTTAAACTAAACATTTGAATGCGAATATTTTTGAAAATATCCCATCTCATAAGAAAATGTCACACCAGTTCTACATTTTTGGAATTGCCATTGGTATGCAGGGTTATGTGAACAATAAAAAATGTGAACCCACCTTCCTTTAATATCTTTTCTGTATGGGCCATAAGAGGAAGCAAACAATGTGGCGGGCTTTGATTCTGAAGTACTTAGTTATTTTTGGCTGAGACTACTCACGTGCTATTGTTGTGTGTATGGTTGAGTTGAGTGTTTATTTGTTGTTCAAATGGCATTGTGTTTGTTCACAGATGTTTGCGTCATCAGAGTCAGAGAGGATGAGGTTTTACGGAGTAGTTCTGGTGCTGGCACTGTTCGCCACGACACTTTCCTCCGCCATTCCGAAGCCGGCCGACGATAACGACGATCACAAAGCCAAGCACGTCGTAGATAAGGTAGGTGGTGTGAAGCAGTGCACCCTTGTGGCCAACTCTGGCATTATCTTGCGTATTTAATTTATGACATTATAGATCTGGTAGTGTAATTCATTGTAAGCCATTCTTGCCAAGAGTAACACCTGTTGCGACCAAGGAAAACTCGGCTTCTAAATTTGACATTAACTTGTACATTTGTGACAAAATTTAGTATTGAACATAATTCATTGTGCACAGCCCATTCTTGCCTATTGAAATCATTACTTACTTTTCCTACAGGCTATGGCACTTAAATCGGATGTACTTCGTTTATTTATGGCCTTATTGATATTGTCACCTTAACCTGGCATTCCTGTCAAGACTGGTCCACAATATTGCACGGGTCCTTGTATCTAAGTCAGAAGTACTCATTCCCATACGGATGACATTTTCTTTACCAGTCATGCCCTTGTAGCCAAATCTGGTGTATCTATAGTATCAAGTTTACAAATCTTCAAGAACTTATCCGTGTTGTTAGTCCCCCCCCCCCCCCCCACCTGGACAGTATTGCCTACATAATTGGTGTTTAAAGTAAAACATCATTGAGTTTTCGTTTACAATCTTTGAAAAGAGAGGCTATTGAGCACTGACTTTGTATCTTACAAGCTTATATTTGGCACTTTGTTTATCTAATTAAATACCTCTGGCTTTTTGCCTCCCTATTTTGTAATGTGTAAGTGATGCTAAGGTAAAAAGAAACAATTTCCTTGTACAGCAAACTGTCTTTTGTGGGACTTCAGTGGTCATGACATCACTTCCTCTTTGTAAGGAGATCTCTGTTTTTAAACAGGAAGTGATATGGCAACTTCCTATATGTACACCACTTCCTGGGTTAATAACCTTGACGTTGTTATATGGGTCATGAATTAGTTTTCAACGCTATGTATCTACAGATATGGGTTGTCCTGCACGTGCAGGGCCTGACAATAGCACTATCACCTGACTAGTCTAGACTGCCAGTGTAGAATGTAATCTTGAATAATGTTTGGAGATCCAGTATCCCAGCCAGTCAGTGCAAATACTATACAGCTTATAATGTATAGATAGATAGATAAATCCTGTAGCAGGCTGTTAGGGCTGTGCTCATCAGCCATTTTTTTGTGATCCGATTAATTGCCTAATTTTTTTCAATGTCGATTTTCTCGATTCGATTCTGTCGCGCGCTTGTGCTTGGAAAAGTGTGGTGGGGGCCGGACCAACACCATGTAAAATACATAGCGTGGCCCTCACCACACTTTTCCAAGCGTTACCGCGCGCGATAGTGTCTATCGCAGTGCAGTTTCAATGGTGGCCGCCTTATCGCCGTGGTCTTTTTAAAGAAATAACAGCACGATGTAGGCTCTTGTGTATTTTGGGGGGGGGGGGGGGGGGGATTAATAGGTAAGGTAGGGTTAGGGGGGATGTATCGAGTTGGTCGCTCGATGTCAGAAGATGTGCAAAGTTGCTTGATGAGTATTACCTTGAAGTAATGTTAGATAGCATTTATTTGGAATGGGATCTTTTTCTTGAAACTGATATTTTTAGAGATTCATATATATTCAAAATATTTGTGTGTCTTGATGAACAATTGCCAGGAGTTATTTGTGTGTCAAAATTTCACAATTGTCATCTGAGGGTTTTGAATTGGTGGATTCATACAGATTTTGCACTCTATTTCAGGAATTGAGTGATGAAAAGCATTATGAAGGAGATGAGCACAACACAGATTACGACCATGAGGCTTTCCTGGGTAAGGAGGAGTCCAAGACCTTCGACCAGCTCACTCCCGAGGAGAGCAAGGAGAGATTGGGGTGAGATATGCTGCATTAATTTATCTGCTTCCCTCTAGGGTTGGGAATCGATTGCAATTTCATAATCGATAATCAGTTACAGCCAACCGATCGATTATCGATCATAATCAGTTCATCGCACTCTTTCGGTAATTGGGTATAGGCCTAGAGTGCAAAATTTGAAACATGTGCACCTTTTGTAACACTCCTTAGAAAGAGTGAAAGTGCACCAAATAAGCTCTTACGATCTGCTCCAGCTTGCATCCCCAACATGCATAATTTGGATTGGTACCTGAATACCAGTATATGATTCGTAAGACCAATAATCTTTTTACATTTTGGAACACTTTTACTACCTTTTCACGTGTTTTGGAGCTTAAGTTTCATTGCGAGAAAGCTGACAACTTGCCGTTTTTTAGTTTCATGTTTCGCTGCTAGGTGTCGTATTTTCCGATTATTATCGATAACCAGTTTCATTATCGATAAATCATTATGAAAGAGGCAACCGAGTAAGCATCGATTATAATCGATGATCGTCCCAACACTACTTCCCTCAGTAACTTATTCATAAGTACTCTTTCCCCTTCATAAAGATAAAGGTATTCGGTTTACATTCTTGTATCCGCCGAAGTGCTCACACAACCTTCCTTCCCTAGCCGGCCTGTACACACAGAGACTCGCCAAAAAATATCTAGGCTATTTTGATAGTATGCCCAAAGCCTACCGATGTGCTATATTTTGAGATTTATTTGTCAGAAAGTCGTAGTTCATATTTGCTCTAAAATTACCTCTCCAAATACTTCTAAATCTATTTGATGAGTTATGATGCAAGTTGTCATACCATGTGTATGTTTCAGATACAAATGGGTGAAAAGAGATGAATGTTTTCCATTTCTGACTTTAATCCACATAAATTAGAAAAGGATATGAAGCTCATATAAGTTTTTAGAAGTGGGACCAAATCCTAATCTAAAAAGCTAATATATTCTGACTGTCTACTTGGTTTAAACGAGAATAAAATGCTTTGAATTATTAATTCAAAGTCAGTGCAAATGTATGTGACATGTATTTAACCATTATAAGCCCAAGAACTATGGAAAAAAAATTATATTGAGAACTTCGTTAATGTGTTATATGTTTTGTGATCCCGTACAGACTCGTCACCCTCGGGATGAACTTCTTCGTAAGTTATAGGTTTGCAAGTTCATGGTGATGATTTCCTCTTAACCCTTCCAATGCTGAGACTACTTTCGTCCAAAGCACAAGAATGCAAGATTCTTGAAAAACCATTGAAACCCTGTCGTCTTGGTATTCATTTGAAAGCTCTCGTCGAGTACTCTCAGATGAGTACTCATTTGCTAGGGTTTAAGTAATTTTTCGGGTTTTTTGCATCTTTTTGTATTGGCCAAATTAGCCACCAGCAGCATAAGGGTTAAGGTTCTAGCTCACAGCCTCTCTCAATGGTGATCAGTGAATTCAGTGCTGGGTGGGTTGGGATTTGTCCAGATTTCTCAATTCATCTGAAATATTTTCGTCTTTTGTTTTTAGGTTGTATATATCATAAATTGATTATTTCTTGTTGAGGTTCGGGTGTTGGTGACGGGAGCCTTACTTTTTGTTTTCTTGATGGGATTAGATTATTGTTTTCTTGATGGGATTAGATTTTTGGTTTCTTGATGGGATTAGATTATTGTTTTCTTGATGGGATTAGATTAAGGGTTATGTTCACATACTTAGATGGTATTTTAAATGATTTATTTTCATTATTAAATGCACTGTATAGAGGGAGTCAATGTTGTTGTTATTATTATTATTATTATTATAATTATTATTATTATTATTATTATTATTATTATTATCATTATTATTATTAGTATTAGTATTATTCATTAAACCTCCAGAGATACATATACAATGGAAGTGAAGATACAATACTTACAGTAGAATAAGAGAAGATACAAGAATAGTCAATAAATACTTCGATATGTATATGATTAGCCATTTCATGCCAGTAAAATGTCTATTTCAGTGTTAACTATCTCTCTGGTTAAATATTTTTGAAAATGTTCAAGGAACAAATTTCTGCCAAGACTTAACCTACAATCTCCTTCATATGTTGGGTATTAATGTATTCTGAAATATCTTACACCTTGGGAATTCACTAATGGAGGAATACCTGGCATGAAGTGGTTATCTTTTTGAAGTTGTATCAATTAAAAGAACAAAATCAGTCTTGGTAATTTTCATATGTTATTCCTTTTCTCACTGACTCTTAAAAGATTTGGACAGCATATTATGGTTTTCTTCATTCCGGAATACAAAAATACAATTGCAAAAATTGAGTGTTTCTTGATTTTCGAAAGTTTCTATCAGGGTTTGGCATGAAAGATTTAGATTCACTTGCCTTAACCCATTAATGCTCACAGAGGCCAAAAACGGCCGGACAATTTAGATCAAATCTTTCAACCAACATCATACTTGGGAAAATATTTGAAGGGGAAATGTAGATTAGAGCACTTGTAAGAACTCTCCTTCAAATATTTTGTAAAATTATTTTCAATTCTTAAGTTATTGTCAAAAGTAATTTAGATGCAGACGACAATTTCTAGAGGAACACTTAAGCATTAATGGGTTAATGAACAAGTTGTTTTGATTGACGTGTGCGTTTCATCTTGTAGCTTTCTAGTCACTAAGATTGACAAGGACGGTGACGGCTCCGTCACAGAGGAGGAGCTCAAGGACTGGATTAAGCACGTCCAGCATCGCTACATCTACAAGGACACCGAGCGCCAGTGGAAGGAACACGAGGCGACCGGCGACACGCTCGAGTGGAAAACCTACCACACCAGAACTTACGGCTTCCTCAATGGTGAGTTTTTATTTTCACCCTTCATCGTACATCTCTTGTTCATTTTAGCCGACTTGTGGATAAAATCGACCGAGACGGCGATGATTTCGTCTCGGAGGAGGAGCTGCGTGACTGGATATCGTCCAATCAGCATCGCTATGTGATCGATGACGCTAACGATCAGTGGTCGAAACTGAAAACTAGCGAGGATGAGCCGTTGACCTTGCGATGGGAGGAATACAATTATGGTACCTATGGGGACCTGGGATCGGACAAGGCTGACGAGAACGATGAGGATGATAATGATAATAATGATGGTGTGTCCCCTTGTTGTCAAGAGCATGAGCTTTGCGTGGACGTTTTATTTTTACTAGTTCCTTGTGCACATCCTTGCCCATACTGGTTCTCTGCACCACTGCACAATTTTTGTTTTATCTCTTTTCTTTTGGATTGATCACTGCTTCCTTGGAATGTTATTATAAGTTCAGGGTGGTTCTAGTTGATATTTCCTTGACCGATACCTTAGCAGATGGCTGATATGGAGCCAATTACCATGTAGCTTATTAAGTTGTACAGATTGCAATGCGCAAGTAAAATGCTCATCCACAACGATTTACCTTTGTATGATTGCTGCTAGTTCGTTTACAAGCAAGCAACGGTCACAATTTTCAAGATCGATCGTCGGAATTATGAGGAGTTGAAAAAAATCAATTATTACCTTGAGATTGGGATTTTTAGAAACTCCACAGAAAAATATTTGGGTGTCCTGAGGGGTTCTTTTTGAGGGTTTGGGTGTCCAAAAAGGCACCCAGACGCCCTGCTGGCAAAGACCATGATTGACAGCAATTCACTTTGCTCAGCTGTTGATTTCATTGCATGTGGGATGGGTAGTTAGGGCTCGCAATATGTCGATTAATCGAGCGGCGGTTTCAGCGATTGCTCGAGCCGGTTTTTTAGCAGCGAGTTCGACCTCTCGTGACTAGAGTTGCTGTGCTACATTATTGAGGTCTGTTCCAACGTGCCTAACTAATACTGTAAGACAAGCAATCATCCACATACATTTTAATATATCATGTCTGTGCATATTTACTACCAGGTTTTAGAAGCTAAACTCTCACATTTTAGATTTGATCCAATCAAAGCATGATATTTCCAGTCTTTTTCCTACACCATCAGATTGGTTAAATAAGATCTTCACTTCTTGTTAACACTCTGCTCTAGATATATACCCTGACAATCGAGGGTCCTAGCCAGGATTTAGAAACAGGGTGCCCAAAATAGGCAATTGTAAAAATTTTTGGCTGTCAATCTTTCAAGGGGGACCAATATATACTTAGATGACAATTGCAAACATGTATTTACTTATTGAAATTAGGCATTATGTCTTTATACAACAACCTCATGAAGATTGTATCGAGGTGAAAAAATTTGATTACATGCTAGAAATTGACATTGAAATAGCAATTACTCTCCCTAAAATTTGAGTGTCCTGAAGAGTGATTTATGAGACTTTGTACGTCCAAATAATGCCCTGCTGGCATAGACCACCACTGGCATGATAACTTGCATTCTTGCTCCTTGATTCTGGCTTTTGTTATGGTTCCAATCTAGATGTGTTTATATCTACTCTTCAGCCATCTTATTGCACTGTTCAGATATGAAAGATCAGTCATTATTTCAAGTTATGTACTGATTCTCTCTTCTCTCTGTGAAAATAGGGAACTGATAATAATAGATATTAGATAACCTTAAGATTTCTTTTCTTCTTGTTTGCTGTAAAAAAAATTGCCATGAGTCTTTGGTCTTTTGTTATGGTTCCAATCTAGATGTGTTTATATCTACTATTCACCCATCTTATTGCACTGTTCAGATATGAAAGATCAGTCATTATTTGAAGTTATGTACTGATTCTCTCTTCTCTCTGGGAACTGATAATAATAGATAACCTTAAGATTTATTTTCTTCTTGTTTGCTGTAAAAAAAAATTGCCATGAGTCTTTGGTCTTCACCAACTCATTCTATTGACCAGTCCGAGTAGGGTCTGACTGCTCAAAAGAAGTTTATATTCAAAATTAGATATTGCAGAACCATTACCTTGATTGGGATATTTTATTATAATCATTTTTAAATATAAATCTCCACATGTTGACTGGGTAGTAGGGGTGATCGGTATCCAAGTTTTGGAATCGGAATTGGTAAAAAAAAATTCCGATTCCGATTCCTACCGATGTATATAGAGGGAAGAATCATAGCATTTAGGTTTAAAAGTGTATCAGATGCTACACTGTTTTAGCATTCCCATGCTAATAATTTCATTTTAAGGTAGTAGATTAGATTACATGGCACACTGAGCTACTGACTGGCGTTGTTTAGTTACTTTGTCATCTTATTGCATTACAATAATATGACAAAGTAAGCGTCAATTAGTATCAACATTTTACCGATTCCGGAATCGGAATGATCGCTATGAGATTTTATAGCGATCTTTTCCATGGGATCGTCGATACCATCCGATTCCTTGGTATCGATTACACTCCTACTGGGTAATCCATGTGGTCATGATAATGACTCACATTGACATTGACTATATTTAAATATGCATGGTCACTTAGACAATTCTAGATGTGTTATCTCAAATCAATTATGCAAATCTATTGGCAGTAATTTTTGGTTGATAAATGGACTTAAAAAATTGTCAGTGTGTCCTTTTGCATCAAACCGACAAAGCTATATAAGCCAAGTATGACTTTTACTTGCCAAGAAGTAATTTTTACTTACCCCTGATAAGTCTTAGTAGCTGTGTAGGATAAGATATTTTGGTACCAAACATATCAAAGAGTTGAGTGAAGGTTTTAATTGTATGATTTATGTTTGATTTACAGAGTCTGGCAATGAATTAGGTACAGTAGCTTGGTGGGGCTAGTAGATTCCAGAAGCTACTAGCCCTTCCTTAATCCATACTAGCCCTTCATCATTATTAAAAAATGATAAATCATCAAATAAACATCTTAATAGTTCATGGTCTGATTATAAATTCAGTTGCCTTTATTTTGCTGTTGTTATATAGAATCATATCCATTTTGTGTTTCTGGTAGAGTTACCAAGGGTTATAAGTCTGGTAAAAAATTACCAAGGTTGACATTTTTCTAACCAAACAGGCCATCTTTGCAATATAGTAGGCTGGTCTATTCAGGCTACTACTAAATTGTGAGTCACTGATTGTTTTTTGTGTTTTTTTGTTTGATTTTCTCATGTATTGAATGTAATTCACTTGATGTTGACTTCTTGAAGTAATTTTGTTGGTTATTATATAGTTTTTTAAAACCTGTTGAAGTGTGTTTACATACTAACATACAGTTTAGGAAGACACACGCAGGGTGAAACCTCACCTGATAGAGGCATTGTCCTGATAGGTGTGGTCCTTTCTTTATTGAAGAAAAAAAAGGCTATTTTTTGTACTTGTTTTCACCTGTTAACATTTTTATGTTCTTGGTTTGAAAAGGAACTTTCCTTCAAAAACTCTTATATGACAAAGCTTATCAAGTTATGCACATCCTGTGTGGACTTTCTCAAATGCTAAAGAGCCACCATTTTAATTTCAACCCATTTTTGCGAGTAGGACCTATAACATGCATTTAAGTGTTTAGTTAGCAAGTTCTAACCAGAAATAAAATTATGAAAATATTTGAAGTAGAAATGCTGATAAGAACCCAATAGTAAACTATCCTTCAAACCTTTGAAAGGCCAGAGTTCTCCAAGCATGAATGGGTTAAATAAGTAAAATAAATTATTGCCTTGATCAGGTGGCCTTGATCCATTTAATATATTTCTGTTTCAACTGAAGTCTTGAAACTGGAATAGAAATTCAAGTCTGAAATCAACTCGATTACCTGAATGGATTAAAATAATGATGACTTAATTACTTGTATGATGTTATGTATTTAGCATATAGAGTTATTGTTTGTACATGAAAAATTAGAACAGTATCCCCTTACATGCCTTAGGAAATAGGTTGAATTACTTGATATTTGTGTATGTTTTACTCATACTGTAAATATATGTCGTTGTAGAGAACGATGATGACCAGAACAGTTATAAGGATATGATCAAACGGGACGAGCGTCGCTGGAAGAAAGCGGACGGTGACGGAGACGGAAAACTCACCAAGGAAGAGTTCGCCCACTTTCTGCACCCAGAAGAGGCCAAACACATGCAAGACATCGTCGTAGAGGTTAGTGTTACGATTCAACCATTGTTTCAGGTGTCCACCTAGCCACTAGGCCCATAACCAAAGGGTACAGAAAATTGTGTTGGGCTATAATGATATTTGCCTTGGTAGCCAGGCTGGCTATAAGAAAAGTGAAATATTATTAAGATCGTGCTCAGAGCAATATCAATAATAAAATCAGTTGAAGAACACCATTTGACACTTCAGTTGTCCTTTGGTACAATTCCAGTATGCAATTGAACAGTTAAAAGATAGCTTACACCTTCAAAAATTGTTTTTAGGGTAGTATTGCAGTGGGACTGCAGCATTAAAAGGCAAATGCACCATCAGAATGATTTAGGTTCAAAATGAGCGTATACATGTCACCTTTCAAATAAGACCTCCCCCGAACCTGTCCTCTTGAGCACTACTCAGTTATAGCTTAAAGAAGTTCCGCAAGCAACAGTCCTGAGGCAGCTATACAGGGCCTCCATGCATCCCAAGATGCACTCTGTTTTTGACACCTTCTAAGCACCAGCCTGTGTCACTAGTGCTTAAGAGATAGCAGTAATAGGGGGCTGGGCTCCCCTTTCCTGCTTAGATTTTCATTGCTGGCTTTCAATAAGTTGTCACAATTCCCAAAGATTGAACTTCTTCAATTTCCTATTGTATATTCAAACAATCCTTGGAAGTTATACTATGTGGCTTGTCTTTGATTTGTAGCTTATTGTTGGATAGAAACCATTACTTCCTAATTGCTATGAAATCAGGAAATTGCAACACTTGTGTCAGTTAGCAGGTACTCATGGGAATAGTGTAGGACTTATTAGTATGTGTATTCCTTCACTTCCTGTTATCAAGATGCTATCTTTGAGTAAAGAACCTGGCACCATTGAGTAAAGGATCATGTGGGTCTAAGGGAGAAGTTCCCTAGGTGAGTCAGATATTTCCATTCCTCCAAATTCCTGAATCGCTCAATTCTGCCATACTATGTAAGTTTTACTTCTTGAAGTTTTATTTGCTTCCAAAAATTGTGATCAGGGATGAGCTTCTCTGCTACTGCTATCTCTGAAGCACTAGTGACACAGGCTGGTGCTAAGAAGGTGTCAAAAACAGAGTGCATCTTGGGATGCATGGAGGCCCCGTATAGCTACCTCAGGACTGTTGCTTGCTGAACTTCTATAAGCTATAACTGAGTAGTGCTCAAGAGGACAGCTTCGGGGGAGGTCTTATTTGAAAGGTGACATGTAAAAGATCATTTTGAACCTAAATCTTTCTGATGGTGCATTTGCCCTTTAAGCAAATCTAGGGCTCTGAGAGCTGGAGTGGGGCTATGGCGATTTGAAAACCTGAAGTCTGGTGGTCTCTTAGAGTTTTTAACCGAAGCCGGACCCCTGTTGTTTTTTCAACACGAATAATCTTTCTCCTTAAATGAAATTTCAAAAAATTAGTTACTGTTAACCCTTTAGCTGCTGGCAGCTCATTTGGGCAGTGCAGAAAAATGTGAAAAGGCTGGGAAAATGACCGAAACACCGGCACATGGGAACTCAAATGTTGATACTCAACAAGAGCCTTCCAATGAATACCAATATGACAGGATATGGATGCTTTTCCAAGTATTTTGTCTTCTTGTGCCTTCGGTGAAAAGCAGAGTTCTCCTCCATTGAAATAAAGATTGGTTTATCAACTCCGAATAATAAATATGCCACCCCCCCTCAAGTTCGGGTTTCTCATTTGTGCTGAAAATAATTGATTAAAGATGGCAGGGCACGACAGTAACTTTTGCAGCGACTTGCCCAATAGGGCAAGTGAGATTCAACTTTCACTTGCCCTACTCCAACTTTTACCTGCCCTTGAAAAATTGCATGTTTTACAATGTTTCATTTAAAACCATATAGAACCTGGTGCTGGTATGTGAAAGCATATTTTCGAGGACAAGCTTGGATGCCAGACCACAAAACTTTCTCAAAAGTGAACGTGAGATATATACAGCTTACTTGCCCAGTGGGGCAAGCAAGATGCAGTTTTCACTTGCCCTTCAACTACAATTTACAAATTCTACTTGCCCGGGGCAAGCACCAATGTCGAGCCCTGGATGGAAGATTGGAACTGTTATAAAGATTGATTATGAAAATCAAGTCTATGATGACAAAAGAACTATTGTAACATATGAAAATTTGTTTTATTTCATTCCATTCTGTTGTTTAACTGCAGCAGTGGTAAATCATACAGACTTGGGTAGAGCTTGGAGGCAGGGACTTAGCCAGGATTTTCATAACAGGGTGTCAAAATTGGGATTTCAAGAATTTAGGGTGTCCAAAATCCCTGATTGAAAAATTTAAAATCATTAAACTGATTATGTGCATTAACAAATAAAGTAATTATATGCTTAATTCTTCAAGAAATGTCTTTGTTATTATTTTGAAGTTAACCTTTTTATAAATTTAACTTGGAATAAGCATTTAGAAAAAAACAAACACCAAAATCTAGGGTGTCTTTTTACCTAAAATCAGGTATTTTTCATGAACCAGGGAGTCCAAAAGACACCCTGACACCCTGCTGGCTAAGACCCTGCTTTGAGGCCTATTTTTTATCAGAAATGAATATATGAAGCTGGCAGATTTTCATATACCCATATTGATTTCTTCCAGGAAACCTTAGAAGACATTGATAAAGATAAGGATGGATTCATCAGTTTAGAGGAATACATTGGTAAGTGAAGGATTTCTCATAATCTCCCAATAGAACACCTGGCAACGATCACAGCTGTCATTTTGGAGATTAATTGCCCATTTTAAGAAGTTGCTGGTGTCTTGAATAAAAAAGCTTCATGAGCAATATTCATGTGAGAAGTACCTGGAAGAATCTGATGTTAAATTCTATATATATATGTTGTTTATGGCATCACCCCTATGAATTTGATTCAAATTCATCTACCTACATTAAATGTCTAGATTTAGCTTGTTTAGAACTTTTATGCAAAAGGATTTGCACCTTGATAATAAAAAAAATGAAATCTAGATTGTCCATCCAGGTCTGTTATGTACATGCATTTGTAGGGTTCAGCCATAATATAATATATATTTAGGGCCAGGCAGGCCCTTAGTGTAGTAAAACTGGGGACCCAAAAATATTTAAGGGGTCGGAATGATTCACTTTTAATTTTCTCAAAATATTTCCTTTGAACATTGTTCAATTAATTTTAGTAAACTTAAAGCCTATATCTGGTTAAGCTTATTCTGGACTGGCAGAATATTTTAGAAATGCTGTTCTGGAAAAGCATTTTTAAAATCCTGGCTAAGACCCTGATGCCAGTTCTCATGCTAGATGTCTACACTGATGCATTACCTTCACCTCCATGCATGTCATCTGCATGGAACATTCCCCAGCAGAGTCTTAGCCAGCAGGGTGTCTGGGTGTCTTTTAGACTCCCTGGTTCATGAAAAATACCTGATTTTAGGTAAAAAGACACCCTAGATTTTGGTATGTGTTTTTTGTAAATACTAATTCCAAGTTAAATTTCTAGTAAGTTTAACTTCAAAATAATAACAAAGGCATTTCTTGAAGAATTAAGCATATACTTACTTTATTTGTTAACGTATATAATCAGTATGATAATTTTAAATTTTCAATCAGGGATTCTGGACACCCTAAATTCTTGAAATCCCAATTTGGACACCCTGTTATGAAAATCCTGGCTAAGTCCCTGTTCCCCAGGTATATCATTTGGCCATTTAGAAAACAATTTATATATTCCGAGCTCCACATTGCACCTTGAACTCTGTATCTGTGACCAGAGAGCTGTCAAACCTGCTGCAGAGACCACCTGATAACAGAGACCACCTCTCTGTAAATGAAAGTTTCACTTTTAAGAAAAGCCTGGGCCTGTCTTCACAAACCACCCTGAGCCATAGTCTTAGCCAGCACCCAAAACCTCAAAAACCAACCCTCAGGACACACAAATGTTTTTGAGGGTAATTTTCAATTTCAAGCATATATAATTGAAATATCACCTCAATATAATTCCAATGACATTGTTTAAGCATATTTTGCCTTATTTCAATTACTAATTGTTTGTGTATGGTAGTAATCTGAGTATGATCTCCCTTAACCCATTCACACTCAGAGCAGCCAAAACAGGCCGGACAATTTTGATAATATTTTTCTAACAAAAGCATTTTTTGGAAAATATTTGAAGGAAAAATGTTTAACAGAAGCCAAACAACAATTCCCTTTCAAATATTTTGTCAACTTTTGCTTAATTCCCAAGTTATTTTTAAAAGTATGAGAGTAGCAGACGATACTTTCTAGAGGAACTCTTACGTGTGAATGGGTTAAAAAATAGGACCCCGAAAGTTTTACCTTGGTAATTTCTGACACCCAGTTCCTAAATTCTGGCTAAGACCCTGCCCTGAGCCATCTGGCAATGGTCCTTATTAGTATGTTTGAATGAGTAACACTTTAGGTACTTTTGGCTGGTACATATACCACCCTGAGTGTTTCTGAGCACGCTTGGATATGCAGCATTTTAGTATTTCCGACTGGTGCATTGTATTTCACACTTAAATGTTAAAGACCACTTGTCTCTAAAAAAACACACTGTTTTATAGCCATCTGGCAGTAGTCTTAGCAGGTTTGAATGTGCAGTATTTTAGGGCATTTTTGGCTTGTGCCAAGGCTGGTAGTTTCCTTTCAATATAGAGCCGAGAGTAGTTGTAAGTTGACATGTCTGTTGCTAGGCGATTTCATGGAAGATGAAGAAGACGACGACGATGATGAGGACAAGGAGAAGAGGGAAGAGCCCGATTGGATAAAAACTGAGCGTGATGTATTCAAGGATCAGCATGATAAGAACCAGGACGGTAACCTGGATAGGGAGGAAGTTAGAGCTTGGATCATTCCCGACGATTACGATCACATTGAGAGCGAGGCTAAGCACTTGCTGCAGAACGCCGATATAGACAAGGTTTGTTGTTGTCGGGATCGTTCAGCAGCCGCCGAGACCAGCCAGAAAATTTCCAAGTCGGCACAGTTTGGTTGCCGTTCTCGGTTGTTTCTGACGGTTTTGGGAATGCAGCATGATGTTAATGCTTATTTCATTGTTCATCTCACTCCTCTCATCAATTATATCTGCATGGAGCATTTACATGGAACTGGTTTAAGAAAGATACTTCACTTTTTTTTTTAATTTCTTGTTTACGAAATTTCAGTGTCTTTCATTATATCATAGGATGAAATATAAGAACCTAGAAGAGCGTTAAGTTATCTTAGAATGAATTAAAGAACCTGGAAAAAACATAGGAGGTCCTTCTGGTTGTGGTATTTATTTCATTGTATCACTCCATAGACTGGATCTCCTTTGGTGTAAAAAGAAATGTTACATGCAGGTATGTTGAAGAGATTTCAGTGAAGCTTAACCTTTGTTCAACCTCCTCCTCCTCCTCTTAATTCCCCCTCCTCTTCCCGAAGCTTTGGGATTTGTTGACATTCCTTGTTCCCGTTGCTAGGTGACATGTGGCCAAACAAGGATGGAGATGAGGAACCGGATTGGGTGAAAACTGAGCGTCAGCAATTTACCGATATCCGCGATGTTAATAAGGACGGGAAAATGGATAATGAAGAAGTGAAATCTTGGATAATCCCTGCAGATTATGATCACTCAGAGGCAGAGGCTAGGCACTTGGTCTTCGAGGCAGACACTGACAAGGTAGACGACCAGCCATGCCCCCTGGTGGCAGAAAATAGAATCGCGCTTATTACAGGATCGGTGCTGACTGCTTTGAACAAATCTGTGTATCTTTCTCTCTAACTCTTGTCTGCGGTTTTCCTTTTCTGCATGTCTCCGTAAAGAAATGAAAGAACAGGATAAATAAATCGGACAAATAAACTCTGAACACCTCTCACAAAGGACAGTTTATCATAACCTAAATAGTTCACTTATTGCAGATCTGCATACTTTTAACTTCATCCAGCCAACTAGATGATCCATGAAACATTGCATCAGAATCTCTACTTTGCAGCATACCAATAGCAATTCATAGCAGATTTTTTTTAGCACTAGGGGTGGATTCAGGTTTAGAGTGTAGACTCTTAGAGTGGTTCATTTTTGTGTGAGGCGTGTTTCTAGCCAAACCTGCCATATAGTGGAAGATAAACCATAAAAATAGCAAGTAATAGATGTGTTTCATATTTTTAATTTGTTTGCTTTCTGCCAACCTATATCGCATTGATACAGCAAGAAAATGAATGAATTTTCTTTAAGGAAAATATCACTGAAATTGGGTAGTTGACTGGGCAAAGAATTTCCTTTAATTGCAAGAGCGATCATTAAATAGCTGTCAATCGGTGGTTCCCTTCTTTCTCCCTTAATTGGTTCATGTCACAAACTTTCTTTACTACTACATGTGTAGAAATTTAGAATTAGTCTTAACTTAAATTTGCATGCCTAAGGATGTAAAGAAATCATAAAAGTTAATCTCATGAAAATGTATTCAGGAATTTGCATGACTTCTTTAATATATTGCAAAGGTGCATGTCTCAAACACGTTTGAAAGTAGTGATTATGACAATATTGTACTAAGGATATAACTGACTTGTCCCTTCAACATGGTAGGGTTCACAATCTTATAGCATTGCATGTTGATATGGTATATTGTAGCAAAAGTTGAATGGAATCTATATACTTTAGTTTTGACTCTTTCCGAATGGAACATATTCATGCTCATAATGTCCTAAAGGTCATATCCAAATCAACAAATTTCTGATAATGTTATATATATATATATATATATATATATATATATATATATATATATATATGTATATGTATATGTATATGTATATGTGTGTGTGTGTGTGTAAACTTAACATTAGCATACAGGGCTCAACATTAAGATAAAACTTCATAAGCCCAGCAGGGCTAGTTACCGAAACTTTTACTAGCCCTGAAATATTTTTGCTAGCCCTGATATTAATGACAAGTCTTTTCAAATAGTGACCTCTGCTGATATCATAGCCTCTGTTGATAACATGAAAAGAATACAGTGTATTGTGGTAAATTGAGTTAAATCATCATCCAGGTATGCAGAGCCAAAGGTGGGCTTCATAATTTGTTAAGCGCTGATATTCTAATTCTATCTAGCCCCTCAGGGCTACTCACAGGTAGAATTTACTAGCCCTGACTTTCAATAACTAGCTCGGGGCTACGGGGCTAGCCTTAACGTCGAGCCCTGGCATATACATATATATAATTGAGAAAATAACTGAACGACCAAAGGAGCGCTCTTGAGTAAGAATGTTAATTGTTATCCTTGCTTACCTATCCTCACCTTTCACTTTATTTCCATATACTAATATAAGTCTTGGGCTGGTTGCACCAACAGACTTGGACTCGGATTTTGTCTGAGTCTTAATTTGGAAAAGTCTTTGCTGCAAGAAAATTTGAGATCAAGTCCAAATTTAAGAAGATTCCTGTTGGTGGAACAAACCTCTGTATTTACCTACTAGTTGTTGTCCTTGTTCTGTTATACATTCTTTACATTAACATTTTATTGATAGTATTAACGAGGTTATATTACATTGCAACTTGTAAGAAACAAGGTTGATCAAAAGAAATATTTGAAGGAATATGAAATTTCTTTTTCTGAACAATGTTTTTATAGATATTTTTGAAATGTTACACTCTCTTTTTCACATATCTGAAATTGTCAGACTGACTGAGCAACATAGTCACATGAAGTTTGACCCATATGACATTGAAGATTGTTTTACATGTTAATGAAAGATAAACTGTTGTTGAATAGCGAAGCTTCTTGCTCTAGCACTTGTTAAATATTTGGAAACATTTTTAAAGGTCTTAAATTTGAGCATTTTTATCAATACTGTATTTAAAGTTGTTGCATAATTTGTATAGTACTCTATGGCAGGAATCTGTATTAGACCACAGGCACATTTCAAAGAATCATGTTGATAAGTTTTCAATACAAACTAGGAAATGTGACACAAACTTTGCAAATAATTGTTTTCTGCTTGAAAAAGATACAGGTCAACTTGGATATGATGGACCACTGTACGACGGATTTTTGCATATGACCGACGATATGCTTGGTCCCAGTCTGATGCATATCAAGTATTCGTCATATGTATACGACGGATTTTGCATATGACGGACCAATTTTCCTTGTCCCATTGAGTCTGTCATATCCAAGTTCACCTGTATTAGAATATCACACATTTTTAATACAAGTTCAAAGTAAAAGTATGTATACAATTTGTTTGTACCCAATAAGAACTGGTCCCAATTGATTTGATCATAGGCCACCTCTTTGTTTCTTGAATTGTATTGTTAGAATCGTATTGTACTGATCGAGGTTTTGATTATCTTTTCAGGACGGAAAATTATCAAAAGATGAAATTCTAGAAAAATATGACGTCTTCGTCGGCAGCCAAGCCACAGACTTTGGAGAGGCTCTCACATCACACGACGAATTTTAATTCATGCCCTCGGGGTAGGACTGATACATAGTCAATCAGTATTTTTATAAATAAGAATTGTTGTTGTTGTCAACAGTGCTGACTAGTCCGCAGTCCTGTGCCTTCTCCAGACAAACATACAGACCCAGCCGGACCAGCGAAGTTACACCACACTTACATTGGAAAACTAACAAACTTACACGGAGAAAGCGTATTGAACATATCTTTTCTGTAGTGAAATTGTTTCTACACCAAAATGCTAGGATGTACTCAAAGTGGTCTTGGAGGAGGATAGTTGAAATTTGACAAATTTTGTCAAATATTTGAAGCTTTTCTTTATCAAGATCTGCTGTGGAACACTTTAAAATTGGAAAGTACCAAAAAGGTATTCCAGAATGAAAACTTAAAAATATATTGTGTTTGATAAAATTTTAGGTGTAACAAGAACTTATTTCTAATTACCATAGTACCATGTGTAATAAATTGTGTAATTTGATTTAATGAACCAAATTAGCTCCTGAACCACAGATGCCAACTGCTTAATGACATCCTAACCATATTTGTACTGAATATTGCCGCAGAGGCACCATTGAATCCACACTGGAAGAAATCCAAATTTACAAAAGGTGAATTTTAGTCATTTGACTACTAATTGCAATAATGTATCATACAGGTGATTGTGATCATATATTTGTTTGTTTTATTGGAACTTATCGCTGCTGGAAAGGATAATTTATAGAGCAATCTTTCCTGAAAGACTGCACATCTTAGATTCTTAACAAGTATAATATCTAAACTAATCTCGATCAAGCTGTATTGAGGGTGAAAGGAGTTAATATTGTTCCATTTTTATCATCTAGTCCAAACGAAGTTGGTCACATGGTTATCAGAAAACGAAAAGAAAGGAAAGATAGCAAGTAATGACATCAATTTTACTTGCGCAAGAAAAAAAATGTTCATATGATATTCCTGGTATGGAGTTGATATTTTATTGCAGCTATAGTGACTGAAGAAGTATTGTTTTCCTACTTACATATTTTGTATTTGTTAGAAGTTTAGCCTTGTTTATACTTAAGCCCATTGTTCTAGACATGTAGAAGTGACAATTTTAAGTAGGTGAGCCCATTTTTCCTAAACGCATCTTCAATTAGGTATTGTTTATCCCAGCATACGCTGCCTGGGATATAAGTGCCAAATATAAAGTTAAGTACTCTTTTGGTGATTACAATGTCGCCAGGGTATTGAGCTTATCTTGCCAGAGGCTGCCTTGAACATTGAACATCATTATTTCTCTCAAAAGTGTGGGCCAGTCCTGCATTTTCTTTTTACTTAAACTTGAATTATCCTGTTTTAACTATGTTTGTGGTCAGTGAGTGCCAGCTCGATAAGTCACAACTACTATTTATCATTGCATGTGTGTGGTACTTAAGCTATGCAGAACCTCCATTAACCTAGTCATGCCTGAGACGCCCAGAAAAACCCATCTACATTTTGAGATCTCTATCTGAGAAAAGCATATTCCAGAAAATATAACAAGGGAAAAATGTTCACCAGAACTCATCATCCAACTCTATTAAAATATTTTGGGAGTTTGTTCGAAAAGTATGTTCGATAATAAGTAATTTCATGGAAAGAAGATATGAGGTATTCAAACTACAACTCCATTTTGGATATTGTATGAAGTTTTCTTTTAGTTATTTTGAAAAGTATCACAGATTTGTAGATACATTTTATAGGTAACTCCAGGTGTGAATGGGTTAAATGGCAGGTACCCCAGGTGAGCAATTACCTCAGGTGAGCAATTAATTACCCCAGGTGAGCAATTACCCCAGGTGAGCAATTACCCCAGGTGAGCAATTACCCCAGGGTGAGCAATTACCCCAGGGTGAGCAATTACCCCAGGGTGAGCAATTACCCCAGGTGAGCAATTAATTACCCCAGGTGAGCAATTACCCCAGGTGAGCAATTACCCCAAGTGATCAATTACCCCAGGTGAGCAATTACCCCAGGTAAGCAATTACCTGTCTCTCAATATACTGGCACAGTGAGACCTCACCAGAATTTATTAACCTTCTAAGTCCTACCTAGGTAAACGCTTCTGAGCTCATCTTGTAAGAATAGCTGTTCTTTCCCACATAAAGCATTACCCATATACCTATGGAGACCCAACAACATGTATGAACTAGTCCTCATTTTCTTTATTTTTGTATTTCATTTTTCTCTACTTAAGATATTATTCTTGTATTTTGGGGGATCGGCTGGAATGAAGACTTCAGCCCAACTCACCTTGCGTGTTGCTGTTTTATAGTATGCTGCTATACTTTTGAGGACAGGTTAAGAAGTTACCCAATATGTTTTTATTCTATGCAGATCTTCCACTATTTTCCTGAGCCTCGTATCAAACCACTGTTATAATTTATGGCACCTCTCTCTGTAGTGGTCAGCAGGAGAGAGAATGGCTTGACCCATGTATATACTGTCAACCCCTTTGTTAGCCTCACACCTTTGTGTTTGTTCAAATTTCTTTGGAATATAAATATGTCCATTTGATTTTTCTTTGGAATACAAATGTGTCCTTAGATTTTTATTTGGAATATCAATGGGTCCTTTTGATTTTTCTTCGGAATATCAATGGGTCCATTTGATTTTTCTCTGGATTATGAATGGGTCCACTTGATTTTTCTTTGGAATATGAATGGGTCCACTTGATTTTTCTTTGGAATATGAATGGGTCCATTTGATTTTTCTTCAGAATATCAATGTTTCCATTCGATTTTTCTTTGGACTATGAATGTGTCCATTTGATTTTTCTTTGGAATATGAATGTTTCCATTTGATATAACACACCAACCATAATATTAGACTACAAACTATGGTGTCACTAATGTGTGACAAAAATAAGTGCAAAATTTAAAGTCTTAGTACATGTGCATTTTTTATCCATCCTGAGATGCACAGAATTAACCCTTACTATTCTCCTTATGACACCGGTAGTGTGAAAAGACATACCCTACTTTTTGGAAAGCTGGATAAAAGTTTAAAAAGGCATATGTAAATAAAGGGGCTTACAGTGGTTAGTTTTGTAGTGTACATAAAAGGTTTGCTACTGCTGATTATTTGCTTGTTACCGAGTATTCCTGATGATTAGATTAAGTCAGGATAATATGTATTCAACCCTTAAGCTGCTGGTGGCTAATTTGGCCAATACAAAATGGTGCAATAAAACCTGAAAAACGACTGAAACCCTGGCAAATGGGTACTCATCTGAGAGTACTCAGTGAGAGCTATCTAATGAATACCAACATGATAGGGTTTAGATGGTTTTCAAAAATCTTTGCATCCTTGTGCTTTGAACGAAAGTAGCCTTAGCATTGGAAGGGTTAAACTGTTCGTCATCCCACCGAAGTTGGATCCTTGATAAAGTTTTTTCAGCTTGTTTTTCTTGGTTCAACGTTTAAAGTTAGCCTTTCAAGTTAGAATTTTTGCCTACAAGTATGTTGACCTGTCAAAGCACAGCTTTTAATATGATCAGAATCAAGCGATGTTGGTATCCTGTATTGCACTAAAACCATAACACCTAGGTGCCAGTACTGACGAGATAACACATATGCACACGTGTCACGATCTAGTTCTGACCAAAATTGTTAATTTTTTTATTTTATAGAAAAAGTGATTTCTATGGTGACATTTGATATGTTTTCTATTTGAATTCCAATGAGTATTCCGGAAGGTATTCAATATGGTTGATAATGTGAAGAATTCATGATTATTAAAATCATGGTGCTTTATTTGTTACAAATTGTGCAATCTCATTCTCAAATGTTGATCATGTCTCCATCAATGTTTCTCGTGACATTCATATGTTCTCAATTAATTAGACATACCAGATCTTACAAATAATTAGAATGCTGATGATTATCAGGCATACTGATATGAAGACTTTAGCAGCTGTAGAACTGATAAATTTATTGGAGACATATTTGGGTGAAAACAATCCTATTGGTCCTGCAACAGAAAAAAAAATGTCAGTGTTGCAACATTGAAATGACAGGAGAAATGATTGTGTATATGTGGCAGGCTTTCATACTTTTGATATCTGATAATAAAATGAAATAGTTAATACCGTTTTTCTGTTTTATCATTCTTGCATGTGTTGTCCTCCCCCCACCCCTAAAAATTAAAAAAACTAAATAAATATGGAATTAATCTAAAATGAATGCAGAGCGTTGTACAACTTTTGTTATGTAAAAAAAATTTGGTTTTATGAACTTGTAGATTGTTTAACTTTAAAACATATAGAGTAGTCACTATTGAAGAAACCTTTCCCTCCAAAATACTCTCAGCTCTTCATATACCAAATTTCAAGAAAATCCAATTACATGTGATACCCAAAATGTAGCCAACCACGATATATGAATAAAGCCTCATTTAAAGAGGGAATGTCTAGCAATAATTCTGGTGTATCATTTTGCTAAGTTTGTGTATGGAACATTTTACAAAATTAAAGATCAAAAAAGATTTTTCTTAAAAATGCAAAAATGGTGTCCATTTTTGATATAAAAAGTGCTTGATATCACAATAGTTGTTCAGCCAGGATAATTCGTTTTGTCCATAATATCAAACTTCAAACCAAGTATGAATCCACACAAATATTTCTGGTTGTCTCGCACCGTTTGTAGAAAGACATTTTTGTTCATTTTGCAGTGGTTTAGCATTTTTCTCCGTAAAACAGCTGCCACCGATTTTTTCAGCAAAACATGAATTTCCTTTTTTCTTCCTCTTCTTCCGTTTGAAGTTGATCACTCATGAATGAGTATTGTCGCATCAGATACTTAAATCTTTCTTAAAATAAATGTGTTTTCTTATAAGACGGGTTGGGGTACCTGACCCCTTGGGGTTGGGGCTTAACCTTATCAGTTTCATGACAGGAAATGGTCACATAGAACTTTTTAAAGTCACTAGTTGCAACTTTCAACCCTCAAGAGCACGCTAAAACTCCTATATTAAGCTGCACACCGGAGTATCATATACTTCCTAACCTAAATATACCACTTTTTTGTGGTCATTTCCATTAAAACCGCTTTTATACTCCCTCCTACACTGCTACTAGCTGTCCGCATTTGACCCATATAGATAAGGACCTGCACGCCAGTCCCTGCCAGGTAGCGCTCTCTGGGGAGAGCGAATGACAGGATGCACAGCCTGTTGCAGCACAGAGGACTCCACAAGTGGAGTCCTAGCGACGGTAATCTATGTGCACATTTCCTGTGATGTTAAGCGCTGTAGCAAAAAAGTGAACTAGGAACACTCATTTTTTTAAAGGAAAGGAGCAAATTTCCAGAGCATGACCATATAGAAAACAATAACAAAAGCAGAATGTTTTGGTAATTTCATATAGTTGATATATGGCCCCATGTCTCCACCGCTTTTGGGGAAAAGGTGTCCATTTCCAAAATCATCCTACAAAATCCAATTTCGTATGTGCCAGTATAGCAGCTCTTGAAATGTAATTGGTGAAATCAAAACATACTGGCAACGTTTGCAAAAGTAGATATCTATTTGCAAAAGTAGAAAGTGCATCCTTTTCGTGAGGCTTTTACAGTTATTTATCAATAAATACACACCGGGTTAGTACACGAGGGAATTTCGTTTCGTAATACGAAAAATATGTTAAAACCTGTATCAACAAGAGTACCAATCACGGATGTCGATCCATTTTATTCATCTAAAGGTACAAGCATATCGTGAAATTTGATTCATAACTGGTCATGAAGGATAAGGGAACGATTCGGAAAGTTGCCCCGGGGGGCACTTGGGGGCGCATACGTTCGTTATCAAAATTAAAAATTACCCCTAAAGCACTGATTTCTGGCCAAAAAAGCACCCTTATTTTAATAAAACGCTGATTTTTTCCACTAAATAAACACCCCTTCTTATCAAAACACTGACATTGGATGAACGGAAACACGTATTTCAACTATAGACTTTATAATCCTCTGCCTGTTTAGCAGCAGCAGACTCGGAAGCCCAGTCACTTCGGGAGTCACTCGGCGTAAGCAGGGAGAAAAGAAGTGTCCCTGGCGTAAGAGCCGCGTATATCTCCTGGATTGTAAGGCGATTTTGACCCCCATACTTCGTACCTTGGTACAAAAAAGTACCCTTCTTTTACAAAATTGCGGACATGCGGAGTTCTTAAAAAAAGACCCCTTCTTCCGCGGCCCTCTGTACCTGAGTGCCCCCCGTGGGAAAGTTGATAAGTATCGGAGTGGGTATTTTTTTTGTTTTCAGGGCGAGGGAGCATCATGTAAGGTCGGCATTTTGTATCATCCAACGGGGGGAATATATAATTATGGGGCGGCGGGGAATATATACTTAATTGACTGTAGGGTTACTTCAAAATATATATATATATATCAATTTACAAATAATATAATATGTCAAATATAGTGACAGAATAACAAACGAATAACTCATCAAAACAGTGAAAAATAACTAGTTGTTAGAATAACTCCTAAAACAAAGTGAGAAAAGCAGTCGCGGTTTGTCTCAATATATTTCCCTTATGGGGTTAGTACACATTTATCATAGTCCATATCGGGGCGGCGGGGAATGTGAAACATACGATGTACTACGCCTGGCTGCAAGGCCGCAGGAAATCCTTTGCCGATATAATAGTAGCCCATGAGTCAGACCCCAACAATTGAGGATGCAGTAAAATTTGCTGAACAGATCCAACAATGAATTTTGGTTAGCCTGATATCTAAAGTGTCCAAAATTAGCTGATGGACTTCCGGGGCAGTTTGCGAAATACTAGGGGGCATGTGAAAATGTATATCTAATTGAAATTAAAAATAACCTTTTAGCAGCAGCCAATAAAGTGGAAATAAATCTGTTACCACTGTTTATGGATGCCTTATAATCTAGTCCAGATGATCTAAGACAAGAGTTGGCCTAAATTTATTCTATTATTGATAAGTAGAAAACTTTTGAAAGCGGCATGTCTGAAAAACGACATAAAAATCACATTTTTCATGTTTTTGCATTATTTTGTTAACAAATAATTGCAACAAAAGGTAAACAAATCATATATCATCAGAAGCAGAAAGTTATTACAAACATTTTGAGCCAACCCACATGTTTATGGGACATTCTTGTGAATTGTTATTCAATATTTTCTGACTCCGTTCATTTTGGTGAAAATACAGCGGCCATCTTGAAAGATGGCCTCCAAAAGCGAATTTCGAAAACTGCCCCGAAAGCCCATCAACTGATTTTGGACACGATATCAGGCTAACCAAAAAGAAAAAAATCATTGTTGGAACTGTTCAGCAAATTGCTCTGACTTGTGGACTATAGATGGCAGCACTGGTCAAGCGGGAGTTTTTCTATCATTATGATACAAGAAAATAACATTTTATTGGCATATCATGTGTTAAATAAATAGCAAAATGCACAGAACTACAGCTAAAAACGTATAAGACATGTTAACAGGTCGGTGGTTCTGTCTCAAAATAGGGTCGAGCGAATGAGTATGTGCAAGGTGATACTTTCAAACAAGAAATGAACAAAGGTGCAAAACTAATAAATGCTCATTGCGTGGTATGCCCTAAGGTATGATATGTTCACACATACACTCATATTGAATTTAAAAAAAATACTGTTGCACAATTTTCTAAATACCACATTCTCTGGTTATGCTTTTTTTCCACTCACATACGTACCAGACATTTAATTCCTACACCAGTCTACCGGACGTCTGCCAGTGTCTGGTTGTACAATCACCCATGGATAACATGTCAAACAATAAGCCAAGCACATCAATGACCCACGTAGCTCGCTACGTTCAGTTGTGAGGTCATCCATGCATCCATGCCAAGAAAACTGGGAGGCAATCGGACGTGCGGTCGTGTGTTATGCCCGGGTTACCCGTGCATTTAGTGTGGAAATTGAATGCCGCACTGCATGACCGTGTTAAATTTCCACTCGTGGTTGTTCGATGCATGCACAGCAACCATTTCTTCAAACACCTAACTGAAGTGGTCACAAATTAGCTTACGACAACGTCAGTTCCTAGATCACACAATAAATGCCCTAACGATTTGGGGTAAACAGGTAAAGGTATATAGAGCAGAGAATTCACACATTTCAAATTCTTTTTCCACTGGACCAAGAATGACACGTTTTTGTGGTTTTGTACAGGCTCTTTCACACCATATGGGTCTTTAAATGTCCGTATCCAACCGAGTTGGGTTATCGCTTGGTGTTTCCAAGTTTTCAACTGTTTACCCACCAAGCATGCTACCTATTAGGTCAATGGTGTTTAAGTACATCCTTATAGCCACTATTGCTATTTCTTCGTGTGCAGCTACAGAACATTTACCTCTTCAACACAAAAGGCATTTTATATTAGGTGGCAACTCCAAGATAATGACCTTGTGCGGAGAAACTAGAAGACCCTTTCTTGCATGTTTGATCCACTCTAAGTTCCTATACTTTTTGCAGACATACACTCAACCATGTACAAAACAGGGTTACTTAAATGTATTTGAATATTCCCTAGGACCACTCTGCTATCGAGAAGGGCTGTCCTTCAATATATATTCCCGTTGAACAAGTGGTACATTGCATGGCCGCACTTCTTGAGTCTTTTTTAACATATGGCATATCAAGTATTGCTGCCTGTAACTGAATAGTATATTTTAACTAGTGGTTTCAATTGAGTTAAACTATATCTAAACAAATCTCTTTTCGCAGGAGACACAAATAAAGTTAAGCTTTATCTATATGATCGCCTTTAGAAGATGTTTTCAATTGAGTAGAGCTACATCTAAATAGTCTCTTTTCACAGGCGACATGGATTGAGTTAAGATATATCTAAAACGTCTCCTTTAACGGGAGACATGAGTTGAGTTTAGCTTTATCTGAATAATCTCTTTAATTATAGGTGCCATATTACGTAAGCTTGTCTGCACCTAATTAAATAGTCTCGTCTAATAGGTGACCTACTACGTAAGTAGATTCGATTTAATGAGTACCTATGGCATATGGCGCATCAGATAAAATTGTCTGCACTTAGCCAATTGTTAAAAGAGACTACTTTGAACAGGTGCATTACGTAGTTAGTCTCTCTTTACAGAGTATCTATCGAGAATGATTGGCTCTAAGTAGTCTCAAGAACAAATGGTTTATCGAGTAGTGTTGGCTTTATCTGGTCTCTTTAACCCTTCCAATGCTGAGGCTACGTTCATCCAAAGCACAAAATCACACAGATTTTTGAAAATCATCAAATCCCTGTCATGTTGGTACATGTATTAATTGGATAGCTCCTGCTGAGTACTCTCAGATGAGTACCCATATGCCAGGGTTTCAGTCAATTTTCAGGTTTTTTGCATTATTTTGTATTGGCCAAATTAGCTACCACCAGCATAAGGGTTAACGTTTGGTTATATTTGAATGGTCTCTTTTAACAGGTTGCACTTCGGTTGTCCTTATTTACCAGAGATATTCCGTCATGCAGGGTTGTTGTTATTCTTATTCATGTCCTTTCTTTGCTGGGAAAAGGATCTTTGCCAATCCTTTAATGACGAGGTGCAGCCAATAGAAGTTCAGCAAATCCATCATCATACCTAATGGCAAGGTAATTACGAGCATGTAGACGGGAGGCCAGACAGGGGTAGACTGTAGGGCATGCAGGTAGTTGATGTAGTAACCAGGAAGAACGAGGATGCGGCTGAAGATGAACGTCATTGTGAAGAGAACGGCGCAGAGCAAGTATGCTGTAGAGGATTTTCCATAAACCTTTTTCAAAAACCAACCTAGGTTCAAGAAGACGTTGGAGCTTTCGACAGAGGCACGGAAGAAGAAGGCGTAGGCAGATGATTGGCTAGCAACGATGCTCACTGCTGAAGCTATGGTAACACTGTGATGTAACAGATACACTTTGTCGAAAAGAATACCAGGTTCCAAGAGAGTGAAGACCAAAACATCCGCTATCATGTAGCCGTTGGTGAGACTGCATATTAAATGAGTGACTGGTGACTTTCCCCATACGATGTCAGCATTGACCTCCTCCCCCATCATACCATATATGGCAAGTCCGGAACACAGGATAGAGAAGATTTGAGAAGCAGCCGTCCTATTCCAATGGACCTGGTCTTCACGTGATAGGGTGCGATAAGTTTTCACGAAGTGGGCTGACAAGAATGGCGAAATGTACTTGTAAATGGCCAAATTTGCCACCAGAATGCCTCCATTTCCTACTAGAAACAGTCCGTCCATTTTGGAAATCTAGAGTAGTGTGTTTGCTAGTCACGAAGGTAGTTGCTGTATGTGGATAAGCTGGACACGTACCATAGACGTATAGTACTTTAGCAGCTTATTAGTTATCCTTCTTAGCAGCTTATTAACGGACAATTAGCAGCTACCCTATTGCTAATTACATATGGGAACCCAGATAGGGCCTCGTTGAAAGAGGTACTGGGAGGAGTGGACAGTACAACCCGGGCAGTACAATTACAGAGAAGGGGGAAGGCAAGTGTTGCGGCAGGGCGCTAAAGGCCGCAGGAAGAGTAGAAACTGTTTGAGAAGAGTTGTCATTAATATCAGGGCTAGCAAAAATATTTCAGGGCTAGTAAAAATTTCGGTAACTAGCCCTGCTGGGCTTATGAAGTTTTTTCTTAATGTTGAGCCCTGTGGTGTATCCAAATAGGTAATCCAGGTTTTCAACTGTTTACCCATTAGCCATGCTATAGAACGAGTGTTAAGGTACTTGCTCGTAGCCATCATTGTTATTTCTGCATATACAACAACAGTAGTCAGTACATGTACACTCGACTCTTCAACACAAAAGGTATTTCATATTAGGCGGCACCTCCAAGATAGTGGTCTTGTTCTGAGAAACTTGATGAATAGTATAATTTAACTAGTGGTTTCAATTGAGTTGAGCTATATCTAAACAAATCTCTTTTCGCAGGAGACAAATAAAGTTAAGCTTTATCTATATGATCGCCTTTAGAAGATGCTTTCAATTGATAATCTAAATAATCTCCTTCCACAGGCGACATTAATTGAATTTAGCTAAATCTAAAACGTCTCCTTTAACGGGAGGCATGAAATGAATGTAGCTTTATCTGAATAATCTCTTATAGGTGCCATACTACGAAATCTTATTTCTACCTAATTAGATTGTCTCTTCTAATAGGTGACTTACTACAGTACGGGTAATTAATTCCTGCAATAATGCGTGGTCAGCCCGGGCATAATACACAACCACATGCCCGATTGCAACCCAGTTTTCAGGGCATTAGCGCATGGATTACCTCGAAACTGAACGAAGCTTTGGGTTGCAAGTTACGTGTAGTCCAGTCAATCTACGCTGAAAATGGCCTAACCTAGAACAAATTGCTACAGAAGTTTTTTTTGCTTTGACTGGTTAATTGGACCTAGCTGAACATTGTATCAAAAGTTTCCCGAAAGTTACCCCCCCTTAAGGACCCTAATTTGCATATTTTCACCTAAAAATGGCCAAAAACATATGATTTTGGGGATTTCTTCAGCATTTTTTTGTTTTTGAGAGTTGAACCTCCAATGTTGGCATGTATGTACTACAGATGTTGTTTGACATTGCTACGAAAAAATATTTTCCGGAAATGTATCCTAGTGGTCAAATTTGGGACAAAAATGTTTAGAAAGTGCTAAAAACGG
This sequence comes from Maea johnstoni, assembly GCA_963942565.1. Taxonomy (NCBI): domain Eukaryota; kingdom Metazoa; phylum Annelida; class Polychaeta; order Spionida; family Magelonidae; genus Maea; species Maea johnstoni. The sequence goes on along the minus strand of OZ012693.1, from coordinate 32,847,142 downwards.
ACATTTTTTGCAACGTTGCTGACGAAAGAAGCCACCCTACAGACTCAAAAAAGATTTTAACACCAAGGTTTAAGATTAGAAAACTGCCCTAGATTGTACTAAGCCCCAAAAAACTAATATCGGTATAACTTGGTACCACTTTGGGGGACCACCAATAACCCTTATATTTTGAAAGCCCTTGAACCCCTTTTTATGCCAAATTGGACAACTCACTGATTTCAGGGCCTTGTATTTCCTGAACTAACCATCATATAGCAGTGATATCATTAGGTCTCAATGAGTATGTTACATAGATGCTGCAGAAAGAAATATTCATTTTAATTCTGACCCTTTGGTCAAACAAAGTCATTTGAAAATGGCCATTTGACCTTCTCTAAGGAGAGTTTTGGTTATTCACATCACATATTTCAGGGCCTTGTATTTTCTGGACTAACAAGCACATAGCAACTGAATCTTCAGGTCTGAATCAGTATGTTACATTAATGCTGTAAAAAGAAAATATAATTGTGATATTGACCCTTTGGTCAAATAAGGTCATTTGAAAATGGCCATTTGATCTTTGATAAGGAGCGTTTTGGTATTTTGCATCAGTTGGGGGGAGGGATTGCGTAAATTGGTACCAGTTGGGGGTACTGCAAATTACCCTTATATTTTGAAAGCCCATGAACCCCTCAAGTACCTGCTTGATGGACATCTGCAGCTGGTAGCTGTTTTGAGATATTGAGCTCCCAAGGTACTAGTACCGGGTATGTCCCTTTTTATGCCAAGTTGGACAATTCACAGGTTTCAGCGCCTTGTATTTCCTGAACTAACAGGCATATAGTTGCTAAATCCTTGGGTCTGAAGATGTATGTTACATAGATGCTGCAGAAAGAAAATACAATTTTACTATTGACCCTTTGGTCAAATAACGTCATTTAAAATGACCATTTGACCTTTGCTAAAGGGAGTTTTGGTTATTCACATCACAGATTTTAGGACCTTGTATTTTCCGACGTAATCAATAATCATACAGCATCCTCAGGTCTGAACAAGTTTGTTACATTGATGTCGTAAAAAGACAATATGATTTAAATATTGACCCTTTGGTCAAATACGGTCATTTAAATATGGTCTTTTTACCTTAGAGAAGGAGCTAATTGCTCTAAATGTACCATACCAACATTTAATTCCTGCATTTAATGCATGGGCAGCCTGTGCACAACACAATACACAACTGTACCCCTGATTGCCACCCACTTTCCTGGGCATGGATGACCTCACAACTGAAAGTAGCTTTGAATCACAAGCTACGTTGGTCAATGATGTCCTTGGCTTACTTTTTGACATGTTATCCATGGGTGTTTGTACAACCAGGCACTTGCAGACATTCGCTTGATTGCAGCAGGAATTAAATGTATGCAGTACTTAACCCTAGATAAACAATATTTTCCAGCCAATGCAAGTATACAATAGGCATAATGTATAGGGGTAGTCAAAAAGGGTTATTTGAAAGTACCTGTTTAATCATAAAAAGATACATTTTGGCTATTCTCTCAGTTTATGCAGATCAATATCTTACAACTTACTATAGCAGTTTTTTGAGGGCTATATCTAAAAGCATGCTGTATAATGAAGTATGTTTTTTTCTGGTCATTCTTCTTATCAAAAATAAAATTTGAAAGTGACTCTATGGGCTGGATCCAAATTTTTGACCAATTGGTCGCATTCAGCGAGTCTGCAAATGAACCTATTTTGGAAGCACTTGATCATCATTTCAATTTTTGGACAAAGTAGTTTGGTATCAGAACTTTTAACAGGTACCATAATACATTATGTGAGGGTATAAACAGTATCAAATATATAATACATCTAAGACATATTGATCTGCAAAAACTGATAAAATCAACCGAAACATATTTATCATGGTGAAACAGGTACTTTCAGATGGCCCTATTTGACTAAAAATTGTCATGAAAGGGCCATCTCCCCTGGCAGTATCCCTACTCTATACTTGCATAGCTCTGAAATAGATTAAGTACATTTTGAGAAATTGGCCATTGAAAATTGAAAAAAACTAGTACCGTATTACCCCGCATACGACCCTCACCCCCTAGATAAAACGCACCCCGTCACCAAGTCCCTCTCCTTATGTAAAATACAATTCCCCATTTATAATACGCAGGGGGAGTTGGCCGGCCATTAAGTGCAGAGAGCTATATGCCTGCCCTGGTCTTTCAGCTGAGAGGAGCGAGTCTAGGACAAATAAACAGGACACAATTACAATTTGATAAGGGTTTGTGATGGTAAATTGTAATGGATAATGATTTGTGCCCATTTGTTGACATCACTCGTCAAAAGAGCAGACAACAGCTCGTGCCAAATCTGCTCCCCTGGTTTATCCGTATCAATTTCAATTCACCCTCCCGAGGCCCCTTTATCCCCTAATTATTACGTAATCAAAATCCAAATATGGATGGATATGCCGTACTTTCCTCCCTGGGGTACTTAAATGGTGTTTTCCAACCCTGCCCCACATGTCCCCGCACCCGTGGCATCGATGTGAAAAAGTTCTTGTTTATGTACCTGTTGATAACACGCACCCCCTCCTTGACATAGGTGCTGCACTGTATAAAAGTGTGGGGTGTACGTGGGGTAATACTGTATAAAGGGTAATGTTAACGTGTGCTTAATCTTCCCGAATTTACCGAATGGGTTTGAGACGGGAACAATAAAAACGTTATCTTTAATCATTTTTGTTGGTATGCTGGGGCAAGCGATGTTCATAATACAGCCGTATATTTAAGTAATTCGCTTGCCCAGCAGGTGGCGACTTATGTTATCTGAATGGTGGCGTTTTTTATGTCCAAAAGTCAACACACAACGATACACAGTAAAACATATTCATTTGGCTAAAACATTTATGACAGTAAGTGAGTAGTAACTCACAATCATATCAAATAGACATTTTAAAGCTGTCCAGTATAAGGCGCCCCATGTATTAATGGATAAATTCTGGCGGACTGATAATTTGAGTGTATTCTAGTACTGTTTGCAGTACTCACAAAGCTTCTCAACCTGCCCACGAACCGGTCCGACTTGGATTTATGCTGCTCTAATTGCTATTAATGCGCAGAACAATAGAGCCTGCCATGTCAGCTCAATTGAGCTGGGATGGCTTTGTTGTTCTGCACACAACGGCACATTCAGTGCATACAACATTCGTCTGCACTAATAGATTCAGAAGCGAAAACACAAACTTTCGGTAAATTTAATATCAGTGCAGCCATGTGCAGGACGGGAAATTAAAAAACGGGAAAAAGTAGAAAACATCATTTTTCGGGAAATAAAAGTCCCGGGAAATATACCCGTTATACAGTATGGTAACCAAAATGCACCGTATCTAAGGTCAAATGCCATTTTTAATTGACCTTGTTTGACCTAAGGGTCAATATTATAATTATATTTTATGTTTACAGCATCTTTGTAACATACTGATTCAGACCTGAGGATTTAATTGCTATATGCTTGTTAGTTCAGAAGATACAAGGCCCTGAAATCTGTGATGTGAACAATCGAAACTCTCCTTAGCAAAGGTCAAATGACCATTTTCAAATGACCTTGTTTGACCAACGGGCCAATATTAAAATAGATATTTCTTTCTGCAGCATCTATGTAACATACTCATTGAGACCTAATGATATCACTGCTATATGATGGTTAGTTCAGGAAATACAAGGCCCTGAAATCAGTGAATTGTCCAATTTGGCATAAAAAAGGGACATTACAAGAACCTTGGGTGGTCAATATCTCAAAACAGCTACCAGATGCAGATGTCCATCATGCAGGGACTTGAAGAGGGGCTCCAGGGCTTTCAGAATATAAGGGTTATTGGTGGTCCCCCCAAATGGTACCAAGTTATGCGGTCCCCCAAACTGGTACCAAATAACCAAAACACTCCTTATCTAAGATCATATGGCCATTTTCAAATGACCTTATTTGATCAAAGGGTCAATATTAAAATTATATTTTCTTTTTACAGCATCTATATAACATACTTATTCAGATCTGAGGATTTAACTCCTGAGTGATTGTTATGTCAGGAAATACAAGGCCCTAAAATCATTGATGTGAATAACCAAACGGTTCTGATTGGAGGTCAGATGGCCATTTTCAAATGACCATATTTGACCAAACGGTCAATGTTACAATTATATTTTCTGTTTACAGCATCTATATAACATACTAATTCAGACCTGTGAATTCAACTGATGTGTGATTGTTAGTTGATTGAAATACAAGGCCCTGAAATCTGTGAATTGTCCAATTTGGCATATTGGCCATTTTGAATTTATGCAAATTAGGGCCCTTAGAGGGGGTAACTTTCGGGAAACTTTTGATATGATGTTCAGTTAGGTCCAATGAACAGGTCAAAGCAAAAAAACTTTCTGTAGCAATTTGTTCTAGGTATTTCATAATTTGACTGGACTAGTGTGTCATTGATGTCTTCGGCTGATATTTTTGACATGCCATCCGTGGTCGTTTGTACAACCAGGCACTGGCAGACGTCCGGTCGACTGGTGCAGGAATTAAATGTCTGTACTGTACGTAAGTAGGTTCGATTTAATGAGTACCTATGGCATATGGCGTATCAGATAAAATTTTCTGTACCTAATAGCCACTTGATAAAAGAGACTACTTCAGGTAGTTTGACTATCTAAATAGTCTCTCTTTACAGAGTATCTATCGAGTATGGTTGGCTCTAAGTAGTCTCTAGAAAAGATGTTTTATCAAATGATGTTGGCTCTATCTGATCTCTTTAAACAGCTGGTGTATCGAGTACTAGTTTGGTTATATTTGAATAGTCTCTTTTAACAGGATGCACTTCGGTTGTCCTTTATTTAGCAGAGATAGTCCGTCATGCAGGGTTGTTGTTTTTCTTATTCATGTCCTTTCTTTGCTGGGAAAAAGATCTTTGCCAATCCTTTAATGACGAGGTGCAGCCAATAGAAGTTCACCAAATCCATCATCATACCTAATGGCAAGGTAATAACGAGCATGTAGACGGGAGGCCAGACAGGGGTAGACTGTAGGGCATGCAGGTAGTTGATGTAGTAACCAGGAAGGACGAGGATGCGGCTGAAGATGAACGTCAATGCGAAAATAACGGCGCAGAGCTGGAATGCTGTTGAGGCTTTTCCATAAACCTTTTTCAAAAACCAACCTAGGTTCAAGAAGACGCTGGAGCTTTCGACAGAGGCACGGAAGAAGAAGGTGTAGGCCGATGATTGGCTAGCAACGGTGGCCACTGCCGAGGCTATGGAAACACTGTGATGGAACAGACGCTCACGAATACCAGGTTCCAAGAGTGTGAAGATCAAAACATCCGCTATCATGTAGCCATTGGTGAGACTGCATAGTAAGTGAGTGACTGGTGACTTTCCCCATACGATGTCAGCATTGACCTCCTCCCCCATCATACCATATATGGCAAGTCCGGAACACAGGATAGAGAAGATTTGATGAACAACATTTCTATTCCACTGGACCTGATCTTCACGTGATAGGGTGCGATAAGTTTTCACGAAGTGGGCTGACAAGAATGGCGAAATGTACTTGTAAATGGCCAAATTTGCCACCAGAATGACTCCACTTCCTACTAGAAACAGTCCGTCCATTTTGGAAATCCAGAGTAGTGTGTCTGCTGGTTACTAAGGTAGTTGCTGTATGCGGATAAGCTGGACACGTTACATAGACGTTTAGTACTTTTTAGCAGCTTATTAGTTATCCTTCTTAGCAGCTTATTAACGGACAATTAGCAGCTACCCTATTGCTCATTAATACATATGGGAACCCAGATAGGGCCTCGTTGAAAGAGGTACTAGTACTGGGAGGACAGTACAATTACAGAGAAGGGGGAAGGCAAGTGTTGCGACAGGGCGCTAAAGGCCGCAGGAGGAGTAGAAATTGTCAGTGTAGTAAGGATCCGTGCGCCCAAAAAGTGAGTGGCGGGCGTACGGATCCAAGCCCAAAGTACAGATGGAAGGTGCATGGATAGGGCACTGATCAGCACATGGGGACGTGTGAAAGGACAGATAGAAGGTAAATGGGTGGGAGTTGCATAAAGTAATAGTCGTGTGCATGCATGTGACAATACCAACAAATGGAACATTTCCTTCATCAACAGATATAAATTAATACTTACACCCATTAAACTTCACAGATCTCAATTTTTATATGAAGGCTAGGCATTACTTACATCCATTAAACTATAGATTTTCTCGAAGAAATTCCCAACTTCCCAACTGTGGAAATGTTTATCATAAATCAAGATGACCACCGATTTCAACTTATGTGGGTGTATAGGTAATTTTTAACAACTTGCAACAGTGCAGATAGTATGGACCAGAGCACCACGCGTTCTAATTTCGTTTAGTTACATCTTTCGTTATTTCTTATCGCACCAACTGAAGCAGGGGGGGGGGGGGGGGGTGAGAGTATTCAGTTAAATATTAATTGGGTGAGTTTTTCTCCCAGGAGTACTAATTGTGTTCTTGAAACCTAATCCGCAACTAAATCTTCCTGTACAAATCCTTTCAACATCGTGTAGCGCTTACATGAATAAAAGAATGGTTATGAAGCGAGAGACCAATTACTATATTCGCTAATGTGAAGGCCTGGCTATGCCATGGGTCTCGAATCTGGCCTGTGTGTCATTGAGGGATCTGGTATCGTTTACATTGCAGAGAAATTTGCGCACCAACATGCGCAGAACACGTTTGCGCCGTAGAGCCGAGTAGCTGAGGGTCTGCTGCCAATCCGTCCGACACCGGGGTCTGCATAATTCAAAAATAACTATAAACTTTCATTTTGTAGTATTTGTTAAAATATTTTTTTCATAAATGTTGTCATGAGGGATGAAAAATGTTTCTTCCGATTGGTTTCAACTACCAAGGGGTCACTCAGTGCAGGCAGGAATCAAAACGATCCTGTGTTGAATAGCTTTGTCAACCCATCTATGTACTAGTATTTCGGTTAATACATTTTTTAATCATATCAACCCGATTGCATCAATAAAATTACTACCTGCTTCTTATAATGTTTTAACACTCTGGGGTAGAGGGCAAAGTTCCAACCCGGGTGCATCCGGGTTGACTTCCTCCTTGACAACCAGCATTATGGTCAATAACGAATAGCGGTTGCCATGCCAGAATGCTATAATGAATTCTATGCTGATTGTACATGTAGGTATGCACGGCATTTCAAGTCATTCCTCATTTTCAGTATAGATTAAACGTGGACACATATCATCTAATCCACACACACACACACACACACCACATGTGTGTGGGGTTTCTATTTTCGATCATATGCTGTCGCACTTGCACCATCGTATTTGTTGTGTCCGCTTGAGTCATTTTGAGCCGTCATTGAAGCACACCACATTTGAATCGTGTGAAATGAATTGTCTGATATAATTGTGAATAAGATATTGTAGCGTCGACACAACATATGCACTGTACTTGAAGTATTTTGTGAATTCTTGTTTTATTCAGAAGTTATTCATAAAACTGTCATACATTCTGACGACACACTTTTTAGCAAAAATGTTAAAAATCAATTGATACATGGCTATGATACACCAGCAACGCCCATGCTAATGATTGGTGATGATACTTCTGTTTTACAATCGCAATGATTTTTCTTTCATATTTCGACTTAAAACGACAGAATCCAGTTTTTTCAAAACAGCAGACAATTTTTTTCTGCTGTTTTTTGGAAAGCTTGGAAAACGGGGGGAAAATTAAATTTCTTTTTCTGTTGTTTTTGGAAAAAAACTGGTAAAAATTTAATTTCTTTATGAAGTTTTCCAGAAAAGCAGCGGAAATTTTCTTAAATCATTTTTCTGCCACCGTAAAAAGAGCATGGACGAACTAATAAAACTATAGGCCCCTGTCACGCTACTTTGTTTATATATTTCAAGTTCGGGACGACAATGCAATGATAATGATAAGTGATCATGGTCTTAGCCAATATTTGGAAACAGGGTGTCCAAATAGAGGTTTCATAGACTTTTGCGTGTCCAAAGTGTGGTACAAAATACATACTGCTAATAAAATAAACCCTATATATTTACATATTTTGCTTTTTTAGGCCAGTAACTGCTTTGTGTGTCTTATTACAACTTCGGACAAAAGTCCTAGACTTATAAACTTGTATCTGCCTTTTGACTATTGATGCTTTGCATCAACAACCGTACTTGTTATATTTGCAATTCTGAGGTGGCATGTACCTGTGTACGATGACGTCATATGATCGACAGTGAGTGTCTCAGCAGCGGAACCACGTGGCTGATTTAAATCACCAAGCAAGCACGTGCCGTCCTGCAACAATGGTGCGCGTGCCGCGTTTTCGAGGCAACTTTCGTGGAATATTCTGTGCAATGAAGTCATGGAAGGCGCTTAAAAAGAAGTGACGGGATCCCATTTGGAATTTTAAGTGACTTGACATCACAGCCAAGATGGTGCGCGTGATGGTGACGGCGGAGGTTCCTGTCGATGAAATGGATCCCGATGAGAAATACATTATTTCGCCAGAGAATAATTACGTGCGATTATGGAACACATTTGTGGCATTCGTGTGCATGATAACAAGTGCTTTGGTTGTTTACATGGCCTCATTCAATTCAACTGATGCGGCTTTGTGGGTATTAGTTTATATCGGTGATGTTGTTTATATAATCGACATGATTCTTACTTTCTTCACTGGCTATGCAAGCTATGGACAAGTGGTCATGAACAGGAAAAAGGTATGCAAGAGATACCTTAAAAAGAGATTCATAATTGATTTACTCTCAGCTTTGCCAACAGACCTTCTTGTTTTTGCTGTACCGGGAGTACCAAAGTGGCAATTACTCGCACAGTTGCGCAATAACAGAGTAATACGATTCTATCGGATGACATCATTCCTTGGTAAGTGGGCGTGGCCTTATGTCATGATATGGCTATCTTCTAAAGGCACATGTATGCCAAATTGTCATTGAACCAGTCGGTTGCTTGCAGAGCTAGACCCGGTTTGTGTCTCTATCCAGGCCAGCTGTTCTTGATACTGACGTCTATGTGGCCTTCAGAGACACGGTACCACTGCATTGTAAAAACCTGGCATCCACTACGGTGAATTCACCGTAGTGGATTTCTCGCGTGATAAGGCGAGTGTCACGGCCAGACTTATACCAATGAATTAAGTACATCTTTGACTACAGTATTTGCCCTAAGTCGGCAGGTGACAATGGTTGGAATGTTTTATAATCTTAGAAAGAAGTTCTGAAGCGGCAATTTCCGCCATTTTAAATTTCCGACATTGGCTTTAGGCCTGACTGATCGAGCACCTGCCAAGACATTAGGAGCGTCTGTTCGCATATAACAGACGCTCCTAATGTCTTGGCAGGTGCTCGATTAGTCAGGCCTAAGCAAACATCAGAATTTTAAAATGGCGGAAATTGCCGCTTCAGAACTTCTTTCTAAGATTATAAAACATTCCAACCATTGTCACCTGCCGACTTAGGGCAAATACTGTAGTCAAAGATGTACTTAATTCATTGGTATAAGTCTGGCCGTGACACTCGCCTTATCACGCGAGAAATCCACTACGGTGAATTCACCGTAGTGGATGCCAGGTTTTTACAATGCAGTGGTACTGTGTCTCTGAAGGCCACATAGACGTCAGTATCAAGAACAGCTGGCCTGGATAGAGACACAAACCGGGTCTATTGCAGAGCATGCGACATACAGGATGCTTAAATGTAAGTGTCAGGTGCGACATAAACATTCCAACATATTTTTCAGCCTTATTAATCTACTTATTATATAGGTGATTATCATTTTCAAATATGTTTATCAAATACTTTCGAAGCTTCACATTTGGATTGACTCCTGAGCCAGTTGAGGGTTTGCAATTATAGCATGTAGCCATCATTATGATATAATTATATCATGTGTTGCCATAGTAAGTTATCTAGAAATTGTTTTCCCACACAGTGCATACCAAAGTGTATTTGATTTTCTACCCTCATTTATTGCCCTTGCGCTGTGTCATGTCAACAATATGTAAACAACTTTTTAATAAGGCCTTTTTTCTTAAATTGAACTTGGCATATATAGTCTGTCTGACTCGAGTTTGGCAATCACTTTTGCCACTTTTTTGTGACAAAACGTTCGAGTTTGCCATTCAAACTTGACAAACCTCTTTGGAGCACTACTACGTGTATGTACAAACATACTTTTTGTCTCAGCTCCGCAAAATGTTGATTTTGCTCATTAGTTCCTATTGTAAAATGTGCACATTGCCGACACTACGATCTTGCGTGTTTGTCTGTTGCAAACAATACAAACACGCAAGATCGTATTGTTGGCAATGGACACATTTTACAATGGGGCCTAATGAGCAAAATCAACATTTAGCGGAGTTGAGACAAAAAATTTGTTTACACATATACGTAGTAGTGCCCCTAACATGTTTGCCAAGTTTGGATGGAAAACTCGAACGTTTTGTCACAAAAAAGTGGCAAAAGTGATTGCCAAACTTGAGTCAGATAGACTATATAGTAATTAATGTTAACTATGTGCTAGGGTTTCTGTGATTTTTCGGGATTTTTGCGTCATTTTGTAGCCAACATAGCCACCAGCAGCATAAGGGTAAAGCCCATTTTGTAACCGTATATATCTGCCCTACCCAAGGAAAACTCTTAGGAATATCAACCCGACCCTCTCCCTTGAAGGATATTTTCCTATATTTGATAATATTTTCTGGTGGTAGTCATAACCTCTTCAAAAAGGGGTAAAACCGTGAAACACTTAAATTCAATATTGCAGTTCAATTATGCTTCTCTCTGCTGGAATTTGGTTCTAGATGAACCCAAATTGTGATATTCATATGTGAATATGGTTGCTTAAAGATTATCTTGGAAATTTTTCTTCAGAGGGGTTAAAATTCCTAGGAAAATATTCTCACAAGGATTGAAATTTCTTTGGAAAATATCCCCACTTTGAGAAGGGGAAATATTCCTAGGAAATAAGCCCCCGGGGTACATATTTTCAAGGGGGGGGGGTGCGGATTTCATGGTACACTGGTGTGTCTAAAGAATGAGACCTTCAACCTTATCCTTTAGACCCGTACCAGACTTCCCTCTGCTTTATTTGCAGTAGGGCTGGACTCGATACGCACGGCGATTCTGAATTGGCATTTCTTGAGGATCGATACTCAAGAAATGCATATTCCAAGCACTTTCGATTCTTGGGACCAACCTTCACAGTCTAATCCCTTGAATCATTAAGCTAAAACAAGTGAAATTGCGGCGAAACACAGAAATACAAATAAACATGCAAATAAAACTTACATGTTGTTGTAATTGTTATTCGTTTTTCCGCTCCGCGAAGCACGGAAAGCCGCCGAAAGCGGTGCTTCGGCGTGAGCCTTTCCTTTGGGAGGGTGTGGGGAGGGATAGATGCATACTGACAATACAAAACGCGTGAAATACTTGTCCCTCACCACACTTTCCAATGAACTATGTCACGGATCGAGAATCGAATCGAAATAATCGAAATCGGAAAAAATATGTCAATGAATCGAATCGAAAAAAATTGGACGTCAAGCCCAGCCCTAATTTGCAGCGCAGATGCCCATATTAATGGAGATGTGTCTACAAATAGTAAAATAACTACTGATTATTTTGAGCTATAATGTGTATTTATAAGGCCTAAAAATGATGTTCGTTTCCTATTACCCTACCCACCCTAATTTTTTGCCCCTACCCTAATTTTTTTATTGCCCCAAATATATATTTTTTTTAAGAAAACAAGTTTAAAATTTGTAACTGCTTCATATTCCATGCATGGCATACAAAAGAAATTGAAAAAAGAAAGGAGAAAACATCAAAAATCAGCATATAATACTAGTTTTGTGGATTTAAATAGATCTAGATACCCCACTACTTTAGATGCTGCTATTTTGCTTTACATAATTTACATCTAATGCAGCATGGAGGAGTGAAAAAAAAATATGATAAAATTAAATAAACTCCCTACCTACCTACCCTCTTTTTTTCTAGCATCTTATAGGAAACGAACATATTTTTTGTTTAGGCCTAATGTTAGCAGGGCTCGACGTTAAGGCTAGCCCCGTAGCCCCGGGCTAGTTATTGAAAGTCAGGGCTAGTAAATTCTACCTGTGAGTAGCCCTGAGGGGCTAGATAGAATTAGAATATCAGCGCTTAAAAAAATATGAAGCCCAACTTTGGCTCTGCATACCTGGATGATAATTTAACTCAATTTACCACAATACACTATTCTTTTCATGTTATCAACAGAGGCTATGATATCAACAGAGGTCACTATTTTAAAAGAGTTGTCATTAATATCAGGGCTGGCAAAAATATTTCAGGGCTATAGTCTGTCTGACTCAAGTTTGGCAATCACTTTTGCCACTTTTTTGTGACAAAACGTTCGAGTTTGCCATCCAAACTTGGCAAACCTCTTTGGAGCACTACTACTTGTATGTACAAACTTACTTTTTGTCTCAGCTCCGCAAAATGTTGATTTTGCTCATTAGTTCCTATTGTAAAATGTGCACATTGCCGACACTACGATCTTGCGTGTTTGTCTGTTGCGAACAATACAAACACGCGAGATCGTATTGTTGGCAATGGACACATTTTACAATGGGACCTAATGAGCAAAATCAACATTTTGCAAAGTTGAGACAAAAAAAATGTTTATACATACACATAGTAGTGCTCCTAACATGTTTGCCAAGTTTGGATGGAAAACTCGAACGTTTTGTCACAAAAAAGTGGCAAAAGTGATTGCCAAACTCGAGTCAGACAGACTATAGTAAAAGTTTCGGTAACTAGCCCTGCTGGGCTTATGAAGTATTTTCTTAATGTTGAGCCCTGGTTAGAAAATATGAAAAATGTAATGTGTGTACTTTAAATACTACTTACATGAAATTATGTTTCTGTTATTCTTGAACAGGTCAAAGAGAGGATGAATTGGGAACCAATACTGTTCTTCTTCGGGCCTTCAAATACACAGTTATCTGTACAATGTATACCCACGTCATCACATGCATCTGGTATTCCTTGGCATGCACTGGAAATCACCAGGATACTATTGGGAGATGCTTCTCTGGATCATGGGCCACAACCTTCAGCTTAGGTACAATTTAATGCCAGTTACTTTAATATAGGCAGTTAGATTTCTAGCAGTGTACATACATAACTTATACTGGGTAAAAAGAAATATTGCACTGTTTGCATCTTTTTCCACAATGCATTAATTACCTGTGATTCTGTGAATAATGGAAAGTAAAAAATTTGATCATTTTATGATTGTGTATATGTATATAACCCTTAGAAGCTATGTCTTTATTGTTATTTTTTACCAAAGCTGCACTTATTTTGAGTTTATTATAAGTCAGGCATTGTTGTTTTAGAGATATCCGAGTCTGGTTTGATGTTTTTTATCAGGATGATCCATACTAGATCCATATGAATTATGAGCAATATTTTTGTTTACAAAATAAATATCACAATCCTCAAATATTGAAGTTCACATTACTATATATAGGAATTAATCACGGCCGCCGGTTGGTAGGTGATTGTGGCCATACATCACTGACCCAGTCAGCAGCCAAAACCAAGCCTTAGGTTGCCTCTTTTATAACAATTTATCGATTATGAAACTTGTTATATCGATAATAATCAGAAAAGGCAACAACTAGCGCTGAAAAATAAAACTAAATGACAGGCAATCTGTCAGCTTTCTTTTTATGAAACCAAGCTCCAAAAACGCTTCAAAACAAAGTTGGAGTGTTCGAAATTTTAGAAAAGTGAATGAACTTACGAAACATGGACTACTTTTCAGGTACCATCCCTAAACTTATGCACGTCAGAGCTGCATGCTGGAGCAGTTTGGAAGTGCCACAATTTGTAATTAAGCTACACAACACCTCTAGTACCCAATTACAGAAAAAGTACGAAAAACCGATTATGATCGATAATCTATCAGTTGGCAGCAACTGATTATCGATCATGAAATTGCAACCAATTCCCAACCCTAGTAGATAGAATCCCTTACTGCTTTTGTTATAGAAACTTGTGTAAATGGCATGTCTGAATTGTCAAATATTTTGTCTTTGTAACAGGATTCAATCTGACTCTGGCTGAACCTATAGATGCCTACGTTGTCTCCCTCTACTGGGCTACGGCTACTGCGACCTCCACAGGATACGGCGATATACACGCCTCAAATCTTGGTGAAAAATGGTTCTCGATTGGAGCTATGTTGCTTGGTATAGCCGTCTTCTTTGGCATGCTCCTGGGTGGCATGACTTCCATGATGACTAACTTCGACACCCAACGTGCCAGGTACATCCACAGACTTAAGACCATCAAGCAACATTTGGTAAGTAAAACAACGCTATTTGTAATTTCATTCAATTGTGTTGGTTAATTTGAATAATTTCTATTTAAAAGGTACATGCACTCAAACAATTTTTATTTATAACTGAAATAAAGGAAGCACTTGGTGAGTTCATGATATTTTGAATTACTTTCATTTTGATTGGTTTATGTCTGGACCTACAATTTGATTTCGGAAAGTGATAGCAAGTAGGTACACCCTTGCAATGTGAAATGAATTGCTTAAATAGCATTATAAGTTCCTACGTATTTACGGAAAAGGAGTGTATTCACCTCAAATAACTTGAAATTAATGCAAATCATGTGAATTCCGCCATTTCAGCAGTCCCTTCGCGCTCTCACTGTTCATATTCGCCGCATGATCTTACTATTGACCAATTAACAATTTTTTCACATGCGGCAAACGTCTAAGCTCACTGAACAGCGAGAGCACAAAGGTACAATAACGGTCATTACACTCTGATTGGCAATCATTGAGAGGTGCGGTTATACGGATGTTTGACTACACCCCTTCTACAGAAAATGCACGGTGCACTTATTCTTGAAAGAGAATACGGTATATATATATATATATATATATATATATATATATATATATATATATATATATATATATATATATATATATATATATATATATATATATAGTGTGTACATGTGTGTATTGCCAATTAGATTAACCCCATCCTTACAGCAAAGTGATGTTTTAGAAAGACTTCACATACCGGTAACCTGTACAAATTTGGTTCTTTCCAGACAGACTTTGAGGTGCCTGTTGAACTTCGGGAGCTGGTGGAAAGCTACTACAACTACATGTGGGTTCGCTCCAAGGGTATAAGTAGTGAGGGCATCCTCGATGCTCTTCCTATGGTCTTCAAAGCAGAAATTTCACTGGAAACTAACAAGATTGTGTTAGACAATGTAAGTAACCCATAGCAATACAAGCAGACCTGAATTGACAATTCATGCCTGTAACTCCTCATTTTGTTGATACCCTGTATTTTATAAAATTTTAAGTTTAAGTAATTTACAGAACACTTTTTGATCACTTTTAGCCTCAATTGAATTCTACTCCTCTATTCAACCATGTGGTGCTGAGTCACAGGGTCTCAGAATAGCAAGGACTTCAGAAATGCCTATATAACAGCAATGCCAAAATTACTGCCTGTCCTGATTTAGTTACTAATCTACTTCAAATCCTTATGAGTACCAATGCCTATTGTGTTGAAAAAGGCGATTTACACTTCAGTTATTTCTTAAAAGGTGGTTTGCTAGGAAGATATTTGGTTATTACCCCCAAAAAGTCAAAATTGAAAATTCTTATAGAAATTT
Source organism: Maea johnstoni (assembly GCA_963942565.1). Lineage (NCBI taxonomy): Eukaryota > Metazoa > Annelida > Polychaeta > Spionida > Magelonidae > Maea > Maea johnstoni. Next base: position 32,831,355 of record OZ012693.1, on the reverse strand, counting down.
TGGCCTATCCAAAAAGGAGGTTTTCAAGAAACTACAGATCCAAAAGACAGGCAGGACGGGTCCTGGCCAAGTCCCTGGAGAGTACTCCATGCTCTAGACTAATGATTCCTATATCTTTCTTTCCAGGCTCCTATCTTCAAGGGCTTGGACCCTGGATTCCTGAGGATGTTGTCATTGAATATTAAGCAGTCCCTGTACCTGCCCTGTCAGGTTATTGTCAACAGAGGAGACGTCGGCCACACAATGTATTTCATACATCGTGGAGAAGTGGAGGTCAGTATAAAGTAAATGGGTGAATGGGTAAAATGTGAGACAATAAAATGGCATCTCTGCATATGCAGGGGTCTAGCTAGCTACTAGCCCTATAGCCCAAGGCTACAGAAAGTCGAGTGGGGCTATGATAATATTTGTCTGTCTGGCTATAAGAAAAGTGACATTTTAAGATCATGCTCAGAGGAATATCATATCAAAAGATATAATCAATTGAAGAACACATTTGCCACGTCAGTTGTCCTTTTAAGCAGTTGCAAAATGGAATACAACAATGATACGCTAGCTTTCAAATTAAAAATTGTTTTTTTTGTGTGTGAAAGGACTGCAGGATTTAGAGAAGCTAGGGCTACGAGATCTTGGGTGGGGCTTTGGCGATGCAACCAGCAAAGTCTTGTGGTCCCCCAGAGTTTTTGACAGAAGCCTGACCCCTTGAAATGTACCACGAAAAAGGTTCTGCTGCCTATTATATAAAGAGGCTTAGACAGAAAAAGGGCTTCTTTTTTTTTGGATTTGTGAATAAAACAGATAGCAAGAATGTTGAAATGAAATGAAAATCATGCTTATTATAGTCTCTCCCTGTGGGTGACAGACAATACATGACATAAAATGAAGCTTTGATGATTCCCCCAGTTAAACCCTCTTAATTCCTGGAATTGAAACCCTTATTTGCCAGGCATCAGATTGATCTCTGGACCCCATGCCTGATCAGCACTCAATAAATCTATCTCACTGTGTCTAACTTTTTTTTCTGAATTCAAAATTTTTGACATTTGGGCATACTATTATAGATAGTGGAAAACAGATTTCTCAAATCGTAGACATGATATATATACTTTGAATATTTTTTTTATTATTCACAAATTAAACATAAAGGATATTGACAAAAATGAAATTGGTACCTTGAACAACCAAATTCATTGTTTAATATTTCAGATATTTGTACATAGCTCTATCATATATTCTGTCCTTATAAAGCTATTGAATGTTGAGCTTGGCATGTTGAAATTCTTGACACAAAAAAGTAAACTGGAGAGGTGTTTGTGCACATTTTATACCTATAAATCATGAAACCAAAAATGCTGTCAGCAAATAATTTAACTACTAGTAATTCATGCTTACTGTTCAAAATGCCCTGATTACTGTAAAGTTCGAAATATTAACGTGGAAGTATTATTGGCGACTTTAACGAGTGGGTCTGATTCGCTAATATTGCAATCCGTTGATATTTGTTCTATTTCGTATTCAAAATGCGTATCTAGTCACAATCACACATGGCCAGGTGATTAACCATACATACATATACACAGACATACGTACGTGCATGCTGTGATGTAGACATGTCTCACGGTGTATGACCAAATTTTAATGATGCTCGTAATCGCCGTGGATCTGAATTCCTTAATTGTAATATACCAGTCAGGGCGGACCTTCAATGACACGTGAGTCCGATAAACAGCCGCGTGGTGATGTTAGTTTAGCGTGTAAAATCTGCACTGTTCTAGGAATTTACGATTGCAATAAACCCATCTTGACAAACACTCGTACAGTCCATAGCCCAATCTGATTATCTTGAACCTTTAATTTCACTTAGTAGGGGGTTGCGGCGCCTAGTCAGTATCGTCGGGCATGAGTGGTACATGAGATAGAATACCACTACTCAGATGGTGCTTTTAGAGATGGTTCACACGCGAATATTACGATCTGCTATTATGGAAAAACGGATCGATTCGCTACATACATATAAAGTCGCTAATATTTCAAACTTTACAGTATTTTGGATGATATTTTCCTAACCAAGACAATTTGGAAACATATTTGAAGGACCTTATCATTTATTCCTAATCCCAGATATTTTTCCAAGATTATCATTGAATCCAGATGACAATTTCAAGGGAAAATTTATAATAATAAATGGGTTAATACTGAGAAGATATATTGAAAATAAAAATACATCTTTCTGTACAGTTTTTTTTTCTTTTTCTGTATTGTAGGTGCTTTCAGAAGAGGATGATGAAACTGCCATAGCAACTATGAAGGATGGGAAACTCTTTGGAGAGGCAAGTAATGTACTTTGGAAAAGGAGTTTCCAAGTTAGTGAAAGGAACTTACCAGAGTTATCCTAAGGGTACTCTGATAATACCTTTCTCTTTTAGGATATCTATACATATGGGTAATTTGGATTAATTTGAAGAAAGTATGCAGAATACAAACAATTACTTTAACTCCAACAGTATTCTGAATTCTTGCTTTATATGTATTATTCCTGAGGCATTTTCATAGCATCAAGACATTGAGATGTAGCTCAACTGGGAGAGTTGTGAATAGTTCAGCTACTCAAAATCAGTACTCACTTGCTTACTTACTTTTGCTAATGATTACACTGGCGAATCTGATAAAAAAGACAACTGAAAAAACTTGTCAAAGGTGCCTGTAACGTGGTCTTTAGAGATACTGACCTGCTTAGTATAATGTATTTTCAGGGTATTTTGGGGTTGTTCCTTTGGAAAAGCTGTCATGCCTAATTGATCCTTTTAGGGATAGGTATCAGTAATCGGTACAATACCAGATACTGATTGTGGGAAAAATATTATATCAAAAAAAAATATGGTATCATATTGTATCTTTTAAGATTTTATATTCATATGAATTGACTTAACTGCCATCTAGACATCTCTGCATGAACGCAGTGCTGCATCTAGTAGTGAAATTTCCAAAGCTGACGGCTAACTTAAGCAATATTAGGTCCCTGGGAGGCAGGCAGTATCATTAGAAATCTTGTTATGGTATAGTATTGTCAAGGAAATAATGATACTGTATTGTATCATGAAAATTTTAACCTATTCAAGCCTGTTGTGCCCAAAACCGCCTGACAATTTTGGCGATATTTTGCTAAGATGAGTAATTTTTCGAAAAGATTTGAATGAGAAGTATAGATCAAAATCTAACCCACAACTCTCCTTCAAATGTTTTGAGAATTCCAGCTTAATTTTTAAGTTATTTTGAGAAGTATCAAAGGTCCAGACGACACTTGTCAAGAAGATCTTTAGGTATGAATGGGTTAAGGTGCCAATCCCTAGTTGTTTTCAGATGAGTGTGATCTACGGGGTTCCCAGAACAGCAACTATCCGTGCAGCCACTCACTGTGACCTCATGGTCCTGGATAAAATGGACTTGCACAAGGTCCTTCAACACTACCCTAAAGGTAAGCAGAGCTTCATCTATGCTGTGTAGTACCAGTGGCAAGAACCTTCTCAAGTCTGTAACTTCATAAAAGAACTGATGAAAAGTAATAAAAATGTAAAAACAAAATGAGAAAAAATAGTGTAAATTTGCAAAAAAAAATCTATTGTTTGAATTTTTTTATAAAGCTAATAGAAAATAAGGGGGAAAATGATGTTAGGGGGAAAAGCAGCATGTGTGCTTCCTTTTAACTTATATATTAAACATCATAACGTGGAGAAAAGTCAATGTTTAAACCCAAGATAAATAGCTTTCTCTCAAAAGTACACAAGAAATGAGATTGCTTTTTGTGCAGAGTTAATTTTCATCATTGAGAAACAATAACCCGGTTTCTTTTCAGCAACTTACAGTAAAAGGAGAGACTCTTTTTGAATGAAGCCATTTTATGACGAACAATATTTTCACACATAGGCAATTATAAGAATACAAGGACACAGCAATGTATTCGGTTGTAATGGGGACAAAGTAGCTCAGTTGGTTAGGTGTCGGACTAGTAATTCCCGGGTGGGGCACTTTGGTCAGTTCTTGGGCAAGACAGTTTATACCATATTGCCTCAGTCTACCCAGCTGCAAAATAGGTACCTAGCATTAATAGGCAGTGCTTAGAGCTTGTGGATATATGCTGCCAACTGCTCGGGGGATTGAAATGGTGTCCGTGTGTACAGGCCTGCTTGGGGAGGAAGGTTGTGTGTGCGCTTCGGTGGATACAAAACTATAAACCAAATACCTTTTAATCAATGGTTTTTAGATCATTTTACACCTTGCATTGTCTACAACTTGTTCAAACATCTTTCAAGTAAATGTTATAGTGTATTTTTGCGTTCAGTCATTTCACCCTTATTTCTCTTTTCAGTTGCGGAACTGTTAAAGATCAAAGCGGAGGAGAGGTACCGTGGCCTGCAGGGCACAGACATGGATAAGCTGATGGCCCAAGAGGTAAAGCTGGTGATGAAACCATGGCAATAGCACTAGCCAAAAGTTGATAACATAAAAGTGTCCAACTCTAGGGAAATGGCTATCATTCCCTATATCCACAAGCAAATTCTTTAAAGAGATAAATATAGAACACCCCAGCCCGACCGTCCATGACTTTTATTGTCTTTTAACGACATTAGCCACTTGTCTTATCTGTATCGAATATGGGGTGCGATGTAGCCCCCAGCACCATTAATGAGAAAAACATCTGATAAGCGGCTACCGTAAATTCTCGCAAATCTCGGACACTTTTTATTAATTACGATTTTTGTTGGCTGATGGTGGCCGAAATTTACTGAAAATAGCGATCAAATGCCAGACACTGTGGCCGAGATTCGTCGATATCATCAATTGAAATGAAAGCTACATGTACTATGATGTAGATGGAACTGAAAATCGACCGCTAACTTCGTACACAAGAATATAATTTTCCCCCACAAAACCCTTATTGTCCACCTACCTGACTTGTCATTCCTCTGCTATATATACTCATAAAGTAAATTGCCTCCCTTGTATGTTGTTTACTCGTTTATTCGTGCTGCCACACGCCTAATTACGCATTCAACTTTCGCAACTTTCAAATGGCGCAGCCCATGAGATGAGATCTATGTGTTTACTTCCGGTTTCGGAGCCGGTGTGTTTTGGCAGATATAGGGACAGAAATGTTAGTTTATATTCTAAAATCAAGCGGAAACTTCGTAAATTTAAACATCTCTTTCACTTTGGCCGATATTATCAATTGTCAATTGAATTGAAACGAAAGCTAGATGGAAATTCGGTCGCTAACTTCGTGAACAAGAGCACAATTTTCCCCAACAAAATCACCTACCTGACTTGTCATTCCTCTGCTATATATACTTGTTAAGTAACTTGCCTCCCTTGTATGTTGTTTACTTGTTTATTCTTGCTGCCGCACGTCAATTACGCATTGGATTATATACTTGTTCAAGTTGTTGACAAGTCTTTTTTCGAAATGGCGCCGCCCAAGCTGTATTCCACTCTACACGCAGAAATGCGATACCTACTTCCGGTTTCGCACCGATCGTCTTTTGGCGGATATGGGCATTAGAATCTAAAATCAATCGCCAACTTTGGAAATCTAAATGTTTTTTTCTTATATCAATGAAATTTACTGGGTGGCCGACTTTTGGTGAAATGTGTCCTTGGATGAATCGGGGGTGGGCGAATTTCCCCAAAAATTATTTGGTAGATTAATAATAGTGGCCGAGTTTCCTAGGGCGGCCGAGATTTCCGAGAATTTACGGTAAGCATGTCGCATGTGGGTGACAGTGGTTCTATTTATAGATCTTACCGGCCACACACTGGAGGAAAAATTTATTGAGTTGCTTACTTTTATGTTATCAACTTTTGCACTAGCCTAATCAGCCCAGATTTGTGAGATTACTTAACTCTTCCATTGATGGGGCTACTTTCGTCCAAAGCACAAAGATGCAACGTTTTTTTTTTAATACAATTTAAACCCTGTCATGTTGGTATTCATTGGATAGCTTGTTAAGTAGTCTCAGATGAGTACCCACGTGCCAGGGTTTTAATCATTTTTCAGTTGTTGTTTTTGCATCATTTGGTATTGGCCAAATTAGTCACCAGCAGCATAAGGGTTTTAAATGTTTTTGTTGGACAAGAAGTAATTTGTCCAAATTACTATAACCTTAACAGGAGATGCTGAAAACCTCTCAATGTCATTGAGGGTTGGACACCTTGATAATGAAACAATGCAATGCTTGTATATTTTTTCTGTGAACCAAGCATTTAAGGTGGCTTGTGGAGTTAATTTTTGAATAAAGGGTCATTTTGAGATTTTTGCATAAATTGTTTGGGCTAAATTGTCAATTACAAACAGGGTAGAGGAAAATCTGAATCAAAGAAATCAACCCCACAAGCTACCTTAAGATGTGATATCACTATCAATCGTGGTAAGGTATGTGAGCCTGAAAATTTGAAAAGTAGATAAATAAATGCAAATTCTTTTGAAAACAGTCCCCTTCTAGGCAGATATCAGACACAGTGGTCTGTACCTTAGATGAATAAAGAAATGGATATGCAGTGAGAGTCCAACTACTATATATGTTATACAGGCCTGCTCTAATGGCTGTGTGGTCTAAGGCGCTGCCACTGACTGCACGCTGTCTCTCACCACTGCCTGGGCATGTGAGAAAGTTGCCAGTGACTTGGGGTTAGGCAGTGGTTTTCGCCCGGTAATCCGGTTTCCTCCACTACTTACAACTGGCTAGTCACGAATTAGCCACAATTGGCATAAATGTGACTAAAAAGGAAATTCACCCCCCCCCCCCCCCCCCCCCCCCCCCAAATATATATATATATATATGCGCTATAGTGAAGACCTGGCTATCCCAGGGGTCTCTTATCGTTTACATTACAGAGAAACTTGCGCACCCACATGCGCAGAACGGAACTTTTGGGCTATTCACTTGATGGTTCAGGTTGACAGGCTGGTTTCATCTTCACTTGTTTTTATTCATCTAAGTCTGTACCTATTGCTTAAAGTGTGCAGTTTCTCTGCGAGTCATGGCAATCTTTGTTTTTCTAAGCAGATACCTCATGTCACTTCTCCGCAGCACAAACAGCGAAATGATGCAGGTACCTGCATCATCATGGTCTTAACCAGCAGGGCGTCTGGGTGTCTTTTTGTACACCCAACCCCCTAAAAAGCACCCCTCAGGACACCCAAAATCTTTTGTGATGAATTTCTTAAAATGTTAATCTCAAGCATGAAATTAAATTTTGTCATCTCCATATTATTCCTATGACATTGTATAAGGATATCATTACTTATTTGATAAATTTATACATGTTTACGGCTCAAATCTGAGTATATTGTGGTCCCCCTTTAAAATTTGGACGCCCCAAAATTTAGAATTTGGCAATTTTGGGCACCCAGTTTCTAAATCCTGGCTAAGACCCTGACCTGCATTGTCAGGTCATGAGCTGGAGTGAATGCCACTCGCTCTGCAATACTGTGACGGGACTAGAAAAAATGGCGCAAAAACAATTATCTTCAATCAGGATTCAACTTTCCCAGGGTCCTAGGGGCATATATGCCCTAGATTCTGCTCTGGGCCCCAAATTGTTCAGATTAGAGGCCCGAAATAGCATGTGTAGTAACCAAAAAAAAATCCTGTTTTTGACCACTGATTTTTATCAAAAGATCTTTTTGAGCCCCTAGCCTTAAATCTAAGTGTCAGACCCTGCCAATCGTTGGTTGATTTTGATCAATAGAAAATGAATTGTGAAATCGAAACCTGTTCCCTTTCCGAGCAGTAATGTACCTTGGTTGACTATACATCATAGGCTCCTAAGAAGGATCCAAAGGATCGCATGACGAGACTGGGATCCTTTGCCATCAAGGAATCCGACCGGAAGCACAGCGTGATCCATCCCAAACCATCCATCAAGACCGAGCAATCTGTCGATCTCTACGCTGTTCCGGAAGAATTGACAGCAGCTTTTATTGGGGTAGACACCGGAAACCCATTCACAGTAAGTCGATAGTTTGCAAGAATGTTGAACTTATTGTTTTTGAATTTTTGTAGATCATACCTCAAACTGAGACTGCCACTGTAATTTTATCCTGCTCGTTACTCAGGTATTTAATGAAATGACCGCAATAGCAATCGAATCAGCCACAAAGGCCATATCATAGTTTATATCAACTTTAAAACTTTTCTTTGAAACTTTCTTTGTTTTGATATCTACATTTTCTCTGTGACATCACAGAATAATTCATGTTGTCCACTTTGTTGAAAAGAAATATTTTCTATATTATTCAAATTGCTAGCATATGTATTGCATTGTTGTAAGTAGCCAACATTTTCTTTCAGAGGAAAATGAGATCCATCAAAGACTTTTTTACGTATATCATACAAAGTGAGTTTGACCCAAGCAGCAAATTCATCCTAGGATGGGAGATCGCTGTTACCATAACAGCCATCATCATCGCCTTCCTCTATCCCTTCATCGCTGCCTTCCTTTCCTACGGCAATAGGACAGGTGAGTTGTGCCCAAATACACAGCAAATACCTTTTTAACGCATTAATGCTTAAGAATTCCTATAGAAATATTTGTCTGAATATTCAATACTTTTGATGATAACTTAGGAACTACGAATGATTTTACAAAATATTTGAAGGAGAGTTGTTGGTAATGTTCTGAATATCATTTCTCCTTCAAATATTTTCCTAGTTATGCTTTAGCCTGGCAGATTTCGTCAAAATAGTCAGGCTGCTTTTGGCCCCTGTAAGCATTAGTGGGTTAACCCATTTATGCCTGGAGGGCGGCAACATAGGTTCAGGGTGCAACAAAGGTTCCAAAACATTACTTAACAAGCGGTGCAAGCTGACCCTAAAGTTTACTTGCCCTCCTTGCACTTCCACTTGCCCCGCCACTCTATGAAACAAAGGTGAGTTGCATTGCGAGGACTCTGCCCAAAACATCACTTGCTGTGTGGGGCAATTAAGTTAGGGTCTGGCCCGATTGCTGTTTTTGCCGAATTCACTTGCAACGGGGCAAGTGGTTATGTTACACGCTTAGCTCTCTTTTACTAGTGAAGTCTGCATCTGGGTTACATTTGAAATAACTGTTGAGGGCAAATTCACAAAATATTTCTAGTTGTTTGTTAGGGTACATTTCTTCAAATGCTTTCTCAGGTCAAATAGGTATCGCCAAAGTAGGATGCTTTTGGGTATCGCAGGCATTAATTGGTTGAACCATTAACAACCATGGAAATCCATTAACACCCATGGAAATCCATTAGCACCCATGGAAATCCATTAACACCCATGGAAATCCATTAGCACCCATGGAAATCCATTAACACCCATGGAAATCCATTAACACCCATGGAAATCCATTAGCACCCATGGAAATCCATTAACACCCATGGAAATCCATTAGCACCCATGGAAATCCATTAACACCCATGGAAATCCATTAACACCCATGGAAATCCATTAGCACCCATGGAAATCCATTAACACCCATGGAAATCCATTAGCACCCATGGAAATCCATTAACACCCATGGAAATCCATTAACACCCATGGAAATCCATTAGCACCCATGGAAATCCATTAACACCCATGGAAATTTGAACTGAACAAAACTCATCAGTTGCATGATATTTGAAAATAAATTGAAGGAGTGTTAGGCCTGATAGGCACAACAACTTTCAGTCAAATATATCTCACATATTATTGCTCTATATTAGTCATAACATATCAGGTCATGTGTACGCTCCATGTGAAAGGGTGTAAGTTCTGATGTGAATGCATTCGAATACTCACTTTTTATGCTCACAGTACATTACTACCTTATTTGAGTCATTTAGAGATAAATGAAAGGAATGTATACTTGTTTAATTGTAAAATAATACCACCTAATTGAATGCACTTGTAAGTTACGACGCAGCAACTTATGATTTCACCTTTTATTTTGTTTTCTGCTTGTGTCAACTAATAAGGTTGGCGTAAGTATTTTTCCTGAATCTTGCTTTATTAGTACCTGTGAGTTCCCTTGCATTTTTGTACAGCAATTCAAAGGTTACAGACTCAATTCACATGTTATGCCACTTATCATAAGCTTTGTAACATATTTTTTTCAAAATATTTGAATGCTACCCAGTAGTGTTGGGACAATCATCGATTATAATCGATAATCGATCGTTTGCCTCTCTTTTAATGATTAATCGATTGCAAAACTGGCAATCGCTGATAATCGGAAAAGGTGACACCTAGTGGCAAAATATAGAACTTAACAACATGCAAGTTGTCAGCTTTCTTGCTATGAAACTAAGCTCCAAAAACACTTCAAAACAAAGTTAAGGTAGATGCTAATAGCAAGTAATTCTCATAGACTATCACTTATTATTAGGCTTTAGATCTCTAGTACCCAATTACTGCAAAAGTGCGAAGAACTGATTATGATCGATAATTGATCGGTTGTCTGCAACTGATTATCGATCATGAAATTGCAACCGATTCCCAACCCTACTGCCCAGTCATGATTTAATTAGGGCCTAATAAGCAGGTTGTTATATACGTCAGTGTGTTCTGCATTTGAATGACCTTATAGGTGTCAGGAGCTCAATCCTCAGGGGCTGTTTTTTATTATTTCATATCGGCATAAGGATATAGCAAGTAGTTATTCAGTGATAATTAGAGCTGCACTCATGGAGGGAGATCAACTCATGAGCTCACCACCATTTTGACATGAGCTCACGGACACAAAGTTTTTTTAAATAAATATTTATTATTTATTACAGCCCAGCTATTAGGAAGTAAAAACTTACTGATGGAAATTTATTATCATTTACATGTTTATTTCATTATAAAATGGCTCGTCTGGCTTCAGTACTCGAGCCACTCGAGTTTGAAAGTGGTGAGTGCAGCTCTAGTGATAAGGCCACTGAAATTACCATGTATTGTCACTCTCAAACAGCACACTAGTAGTGCATTAGGCCTAAAAAAAAGTTGTTTGTTTCCTGTAACCCTACCCTAACAAGTTTTTATTCAAAAAAGTCCTGACCTTAAAGTTTTTTCCACCCTCTCAACTCCCAATCAATGTAAATCATGCATAAACACACACATTTTTGACCAAAAAAATAATGCAAATTTTTTTTTTACCGACCTACCTACCCTATTTTTTTTCAGACTGTTACAGGAAACAAACAGTATTTTTTTCTAGGCCTTCTAGGGTCTGGCCATGGTCTTACCTGGAGTCTCCTCACATTCAGAACTTAGGGGGCTCCAAGTGCTCCTAGATTATTCTCTAGATTTCTGGCCTGGCCTGTTTTACCATTTGCTGTTTTTATCTTCTAGGCTACAGTCCTGACAATGGTGGCTCGTCACTGCTGGCAGTCTCATACATATTTGACCTCATTTTGTTGGTGGATATTCTCATCAAGTTAAGGACCGCGGTACCGACACCATATGGTAAAGTTGTTTGAGTAAAAACCTCTCTTTCTGAAATCTCGCCAGGCATATTCAGTTAAATGCCATCAACCAACATATTTGTGAACATGTGAACATTTATGTAGAAATCTATTATATGATATGACATTCTTCGTTTACAATTGTTAAGGTATATCCTTTAAATGAAATTTGATTAATTCTTTTTACCTTTTGTGCCACTCACTCATTTGACTTATTTATGATTCTCTTTGCATTTGAATGTCTTAATACTTATTCTTAGCTTTCACTGTTTGATCATACCCCCAAACCTTTGGAACCTAAGTTAAGTTGGTTCCCTTACAGAATACAATTTGAATTTTTTGTCAACATTTTTTGCTTAGACAATGTTGTTTGGAGCTATTGATAAGGGGTGTATAACCTAGGTACTGCCATGGAACTACCACTCCCAACCGTCTATCCAAATGTGCTACAGAGATTTTAACCCTTCCAATGCTGAGGCTGATTTCGTCCAAAGCACAGGGACACAAAGATTTTTTAAATCATCTAAACCCAGTCATGTTGGAATTCATATTGATGGCTCTCACTGAGTACTCTCAGATTAGTACCAATGTGCAAAGGTTTTGATAAGTTTTCAGGTTTTTTTGCATAACTTTGTATGGGCAAAGTTAGCCACCAGCAGCATAAGGGTTGACCCTTATGCTGCTGGTGGCTGATATGGCTGTTACAAAATGATGCAAAAAACCTGAAAAATGACTGAACATTAGGCACATGGGTACTCACCTGAGAGTACTATGCAAGAGCTATCCAATGAATACCAACATGACAGGGTTCAGATGATTTTCAAAAATATTTGCATCCTTGTACTTTGGACAAAAGTAGCCTCAGCATTGAAGGGTTAAATTGGTGGTGTAGGTTCATTAAAGGTCAGCCACAGGTCTACCACTGACCTGTGGTCAGAATGATTAAAATGAAAACCTACGTACCTCTTTTGCCATTTGTTTGTGGTGAAACATAACAAGCACTGATTGAAAGAAGGGTTTCCTGTGAGGGTGGCTTCTGCTTTTTAACCCTTATGCTGCTGGTGGCTAATTTTGCCAATACAAAATGATGCCAAAAAATGACTGAAACCCTGGCACATGGGTACTCATCTGAGAGTAGTATGAAAGAGCTATCCAATAAATACCAACATGACATGGTTTAGGTGGTTTTCAAAAATCTTTGCGTCCTTGTGTTTTGGACAAAAGTAGCCTCAGCATTGGAAGGGTTAATACTACCGGTTGATGAGTGAATCTATTGTTTTTGTTGACAGGATTGCAAAAAGACTTCAAGTTTATTGCTAAGAACTACATCTTCTCCTTTGAGTTTGTGGTGGACATATTGGCCATATTGCCGCTGGAATTCGCCAGTCTCCATTGGTCGGAGGGCCTCAATAGGTGGCACTACTTAGCCTTCTTCAGACTCAACAGGCTTATCAAATTTGGCGAGGTAAGTTTTTGCCTTGCAAGTAGAGCCAGAAGTTGTCCATTTTTTCAGCCTGATTACTAGTAATCATTCAGATTTCTAACCACTCAATCAGTTATCTCAAGTGGGTATGTAGGTACAAGAAAACTGGAGAAATGACCCAAAGTAAATACATTAAAATGACAAGAAACACTAGAACATAGTTTTGTTGGATTTCAGTGGTATTAGCAATATTGAAAAATCTAGCTCTGAAAAGTAGAATTTTTGTTTTTTGATTAATATTTTCTTTGAGACCATTTTTTTTATTTGCAATTACCCCGAAAAGTGATCGATTAATTAGGTATATGATTATTTGTCACATTACCTTTTGCAAGAGGCATTTACATGAAGATATAAATGTGTAAATGACCTTGAATTGTTATCTAAAAATTCCAAGCCTCGGTGGTTTCTGATTAATGAATAAAGCAGCCAGTGTCTTATGAAGAAAATATTCTTACTAAAGGTTACTCAACCTAGAGCACTAGCAATAACCAACCTACCTTAATTGATATCATTGGAATTTATTGGAACCACATCTGCTCAATATGGTGTGACTCTTCAATGGTTATATCTCTCTGTTGTGGTTTTTCCAATAAAATTTTATTTTGGACCTTTATTATATTTGATACTTTAGAAGGATTTAAACATGTTTTATGCTTCAATGCGGGTTACTGATGGTTCTGTTTTGTATTATTTTGTAGGTCCTTCAAGTGTTTGGCAAGATGGAGGGCTCCATCCATGTCTCGATGGGCACGATTCGCTTTAGTAAATTCCTCCTCTATATCTGCATATTCTCTCACTGGTGCGCCTGTGTAATGTGGATGGGAGCATGCTCCGGTGCTGGGTAAGTAACAGCTGCCGGCACTAGGGATCGTCCGATTAATCGGACATACCGATTAATTGCTCATTTGACCTCTGATTTTGATGATCGATTGCAATTTTATAAGATCGATTATTTTGATTATTTTGAAAAAATAAATTGTATCTAGAAATAACCTATTGATCAATTAAGAGACTCCACTAAAGCCTGCAAAATCTTAATTAATATCAAGCACTGCTGTAACAAGTAAAACTAAGGGGTTCAAGGGGTACTTAAAGAGAGTTAGATTAGCTTCTTTACAAAAATGGAGCCAAGAACCATTGAACAAGCCAAGACTACCAAAGGAAAACTGCGCATAAACAACTTTGATTTTTAATCGATCATCGGTCGTTCAGATGGACCGATGATCGATCTTGAAAATTGTGACCGATTTCGAACACTAGCCGGCACTGACATAAGTACATGCCCGCTTGCCCCGGCAAGTGAATTTTTGAAAAAAAAAGGCTTTCGAACCAGTACATTTTAGTTTGCACTTGCCCGAATGGGCAAGGTTATTTTCTGAGCAGTCTAACCATTTTTTATATAGAAAATGGCACAACTACCTAGAAATATGCAAACAATGCAACGCAATTAAAAAGGAAATGGTTTTTGAATCATTCAACCCATGAAAAAGTATACATGCCTTTCTAGCATATGCTGCAACTTATTTGGGCAAGCCAAAAATTATGTCGGGCAAGTAAAAAAATAAAAGATAAATAAAAAATCATTAACTAGTTGCCCAGCATGGCAGGTTAGTTCTGAAACTTATGTTGGTGCCTGCGACCAGTTGTATTTTATTTTTTTCTTATGCAAGCTACATACAACAATAGTCTTCTCCACTACCATATTTCATGCATCAGAATATGATTTTATAATCGGATATAGGTTTTATTTTACTTGCCCTATGATCTTGCTATCAAACATCAAGTGAAATCTTTATTTCGTATTGTTGTACTGCAAAACAATGCACTTTATCTTAAGATCAATTACTTATTGTTAACCTAATGCCCTTTCATCGCTAAATGCATTCTCATGACTACTATTTCAACATTTCCATCCTCAATTCTATATCAGGGAAAAAACGGCATTGGCATGTGCTTGCCATCTTAAATTTCTCTATGTGCCAAATAATTTTTCAGGTGATCGGAGTATGGTAATTTACTCATGGATGTATGTACGAAACCAAATAACATTCTCAGCACCAATTGAGAATGGTCATTGAAAATGAGTTGTCTTCAATGGATATTTCTGTGCTCAACATGGTATTTTTTGCCTCTCATTATATCTAGATGCAAGGACACAAGTTGGACATACAACTTTGATAATCTGAATAATTTGATAATAGCCAACCACACAAGCGTCAATCAGTACATAACCTCGCTGTACTATGCCGCGGCCACAATGACGAGCACTGGCTACGGCGAAATCAGCGCGTACACGACTCTTGGGCGTCTCCTCTCCCTTATAAGCATGCTGATTGGTCTACTGATCTACGGCTATGTTCTGGCCGCCATGGCCGCACTGCTGGCCAATAACGACGCGCCCAAAGTCAACTTCCAAGGACGCTTGTTCGCTGTGAGGAATTTCATGCTGGAGAATAGCATCAACCAGGAGTTGCGCAACAGGGTCATCAACTATCTGTGTGTACTCTGGGAAAAGCACAAGTGAGTGAATGAAAATGAATGCACCTAATAGGAAACCTTTTTTATTTTTCAGAAGTTTTTTATTTATTTTCCTGCGTGCTGAGCATCACGGCTATGCTGTACAATTATCTAAATAACAAATGTGTTGGCATATATATCATACCTAAGGCCTAAAAAAAAAGTTGTTTGTTTCCTGTAACCCTAAATAACAAGTTTTTATCCAATAAAATCCCTACCCTAATTTTTTTTACGCCCTCCCAACTCCCAATCAACGTAAAACATGCATTAAACACACATTTTTGACCGACCTACCTACCCTATTTTTTTACGGACCGTTACAGGAAACAAACAATTTCTTTTTTTAGGCCTAATAGGAAACCTGCAGTGCAGAAAATCCTGAGGGGGCTCTGTCAGTTTATCATCAAAACTATCTATTGTTGTTTTATACTAATTCTTGCTTTTGTTATGAACAAATTCCCTTGCATTTTTGTCCATCAATTCAAAGAGTAAAGATTCAATTCACTTGTTATGTAACTATTATAAGCTTTGTGATATTTTTTTCCAAAAGATTTAAATGCTGCCCAATAATGCTTTAGGACCTAAATAGCAGGTTGTCATACTGTAAAGTTCGAAATATTGGCGTGCTTAAATTTAGCGAATTGATCCATTTTTCCGTTTTAGCGAATCGTAATATAGCGTGTGAACCATCTCGTACAATGAAACAGAACGGAACTTAGAAAACATGCAGAGTGATTATGTGATTAGTAGCAGAGATACTAGTCGTGTAGCAATTCACCGGAAGACGGTATCGCCGCCATGGCAGATTGCTGGTGCACATGGCCTCCAAACACAGAAACGCGCCTGGAGGCCTGTGCAAAATGAAAAATCGTTGAAAAATGGAACAAATATAAACGGATCGTAATATTAGCGAATCTGACCCACTCGCTAATGTCGCCAATAATAGTTCCACGCCAATATTTCGAACTTTACAGTATACGTCCTTATAGAAACTTGCATTGCTAGAGGTGCTCTTGTCAGTTTATCATCAAAACCAGCTTTTGTAATTTATCCATATTTTGCTTAAAGCACTTTAATTTTCAAAATGTCAATACAGCTAGTGTTGTCTCGATTAAGCGAAAGTTTGAGTTATCAACTCATTAAGCTGCAAAAAAATGAACAACATCATAACAAATGCTGGCCGCGCGGCTTCACTAGCAAAGGCAAAATCCCCCCAAACCTTCACGCTAATGAATATATATTCTTGTCTCTTGTTGTTTTTGCTGCATCCCCATTCCCTATTTTTTATTGATGATTATGTTAGGAAAAAGTGGTCAAATCAAGCAAGAAACATGATTTGAACACACACTTGTCTTTGTTCATAAACAAGGGTGTACACACGCGTAACCTGCTCACGGACTAAATTTTGTCAAGTTTTGGTAGTCGAAATTTTCGAGCACTCAAGCTAAAAAATTTCAATGATTCCCTTCACTACATACAGCATAAATTAACCTGTTAATGGCATTTCTAATGAATAATTTAATGTATAGAAAAAAGCAAGACATTTTTGTCAAACATTACATTTTGATATTTATGGTGTTCAAATATCCCATTGTTGTCAAATGCCATTGTTATACTTTGTATTGTTGCATGCTCATAAATGTGTAGAAGATTGGTTTATGTGGTGGAATTTGATCGGTGTTTGATATTATTCCCGTATTGTCTATGCTTGTAGGGGAGAGTGGATTCCTGGCCAGAGACCGTTGCTACATGATATGCCCGTGGCCGTGCAACAAGATATCACCTACAATGACGCCCTACACACTATTGGACAGGTAACTGATTAACCTATTCATGCCCACTACCGATCCTATTGCACAGTTTCCTCTCGACCATATATATATTAGGAAAATGGAATACTTAACCCAAGTTAGAAAGGCCAGTGCTGAGGCTACTTTCGTCCAAAGCACAAGAATGCAAAAATCTTTGAAAACCATCTAGGCCCTATCATGTTGGTATTCATTGGATAGCTTATTGAGTACTCTCAGATGAGTACTCATATGCCAATGTTTCAGTCATTTTTCAGGTTTTTGCATCATTTTGTATTGGCCAAATTTGCCACCAGCAGCATAAGGGTTAAAGGAGATTTGTGGGTCATTGTGAGTATATAAGTCATATTTCATTTTGGTGAACTAGATAAGGATGCACTAGATGTGTTTAAAAAAAAAACGTTTGAGATGTGAAAAAAAAATTCATACTTTTTCTCTTGCAAGATCCTTGTGTTAAGAAAATTTGGTTGTCAAGGATTTTTTCCTCTGCAGCTTTTCTTCGTGTGGAATTGCCTTTGATTTCTGTGCTTGTTTTTCAGGTACCTCTCTTCAAAGACACTGATGACAAGTTCTTACGGGAGCTTTCTCTCAAGGCCCAGCTGTATGTCTTCTCACCTGGAGATACCATTATCTACGCTGGAGATATGGGACGTGAAATGTACATCATCAGGAAAGGAATCTGTGAGGTACATCATCTTTTATATATAAATATATATATTTATATATATATATATATATATATTTATATATATATATATATGTATATATATATATATATATATATATATATATATATATATATATATATATATATATATATATATATATCATATATATATATATATATATATATATATATATATATATATATGTATATGATATAGGGCCCTTTCCACCTATATATATATATATATATATATATATATATATATATATATATATATATATATATATATATATATATATATATATATATATATATAGGTGGAAAGGGCCCTATATCAATTATTAAATTAGTATGTATATATATATATATATATATATATATATATATATATATATATATATATATATATATATATATATATATATATATATATATATATATATATTTATATATATATATATAAATATATTTATTTGTTTATTTATTTATTCATAACCAATTATTTGTGCTGGAGATATAGTATAGGAAATGTATAAATCGGGAAGTGTAAATCTGCCTGATTACTTGACATTGAGAACCTTGTATATTTGAATACACCCTAATATGTTTTCTTATCACGTAGCAGAAATTCTCGTGTCGCTATTTTCAGATCTACTCAAGTGACATGAAGAGAGTGTATGCCAGTATTGGGCCAGGTCACTATTTTGGCGAGG
Organism: Maea johnstoni; assembly: GCA_963942565.1. NCBI lineage: Eukaryota > Metazoa > Annelida > Polychaeta > Spionida > Magelonidae > Maea > Maea johnstoni. Next base: position 32,812,712 of record OZ012693.1, on the reverse strand, counting down.
TGGGCTTGATTTTCGGTGACTACAGGACTGCATCTGTCAGGTCTATGACACACACGGAAATTCTTATGCTCAATAAGACCGACTTGGATGAGGTTCTCAAGGATTTCCCTCTGCTTCGAAAGTAAGAAAAATACCCTCTCTGTGATATCTTATTTTGATATAGATATATTGCCTCTTTTCTCCATGTCCTAATAACACATTATAGCGCCCTGCTATGAAAATACATGGGCTTCGAAAACGCACTATGTTCAGTGAGAAGCTCCTTACCCGTATGTGGCTTTAAAGTGGTCCTGGTTCACCGCACTGGGCCGGGACCAAATCTCGGTTCACTACCCTGAGCCGGGACCAAACAACGGCTCAGCAACCATTAGAAAACATGATTATTGTGTAATTTTTACAGTTGTAAGATAAATTTTTATTACTCAATCCTGCTATAATAGCCAATAAGATCCGCCACTGAGCTATGGTGCAGATTTTTAGCAGAGACGTAGGTGTTTGTTGCCAAAGCTGAGGCAGATTTTAATCCCTATACTATGATGCTCAGAAATTTATGAGAAATATATTTAACCTATTCATCTCAGGAGATATTCTCAACAAGCGTTGTATGGATTTATGATTATTTTGAAAATGATTTGAATGAGAATGAAGTCCAAAAAAATACTTAATTCAAAGTTGCTAGTCTGACCTATGTTACAATTCAGATATTTTGCAAAGAAAACTTTGGTTGTACTTTGGTTTGGTGATTTTATTTTGTCCATTTTCTAGGCAGTTTACCGAGGCAGATGATAAGAAAGAATATGCTATAAAAATGCAAAGGGAATTGGCAAAAAGAATAAATCAAGGCAGTAAACACACAGTAAAATCATTTGTCGACGGTAAGTTATATGTGATAAATTACCTCAAATAAAGTATTATTCATTCTTTTATTTCTTATTGACTGGTTTAATGCTAATGAAATCAACTTTGAAATACCTCTACTTTTCTCTAGAAGAGCAGAGTTAACAGGTCTGGCATTTTGATATTAAGAAAAATACTTGTGTTTTGGTCCAAATGGAGTATGTTGTAGGTAACCTACATAATATATGTTTATCACTTTCAATCTTACAAATCTTATATTGAATGCCTTTTAATTTTGTTTAAAAAGGCCCCCTCCTCAAAACACAGACATAAATACATACATTTTTTCCCAAGGATTTTGCTAAAAATAAAATAGAGCAAATACTGCATTTAAGTTTTTGCTTTAGTTGTTTGTCTTACCTTTATTTTAGTATCATAATAGAAGTTCCTAAATCGTGCAAGTTTTTTGACCCATTTATGGCAGCAATTCAAATATTGATAAATAATACGATATGACAAAACATGTTTTGTCAATAAATAAGGCAAGAGCAAATAAATGGTTAGCTTATGAATATTTCTCTCCAAATCTAACCAAACATTGTACATGCAGGTTTGCTAATCTGTTTATGTATTTTTGAGGTGTGAATTATTTTTGCTACAATTGAATCTCAGTATGATGTATACCTTATTTAGTTTGTTTCCATTGAAAGCTAATACTATGACTTATGGTCTACCTTCATTTGTTTTAATTAAAAAAGATATTGGCCCCTTATTTAAATTAGATGTTATTTAGACTATGCCCAAAATTAATTAGAGCTGATCTTGCAGTTTTAATGAAAGATATTGTTGATATTAAGGAACTTCTTCATATTCAAACCTTTTTTAACCCTTATGCTGCTGGTGGTTAAATTGGCCAATACAAAATAATGCAAAAATCCTGAGAAATCACTGAAACACTGGCACATGGGTACTCATATGAAAGGTCTCGATGACAACTATCCAATGAGTACCAACATGATAGGGTTTAGATGATTTTCAAAAATATTTGCGTTCTTGTACTTAGCACGAAACTATAGCCAAAGCATTAGAAGGGTTAAGAGATGCTTTTTGGATGTTCCAAACCTAATGCCCATATTTGTTTTACTAGTTTCTAAATCCATCATTGAGGAGAAAGAACCGACACCAATCGAGGAACAGGAAGGAAAGAAAATTGATTCCCTGGAGAGCATAGCCAAGTTCTACAAGAAACTTCCTGTTGGCGGTACTAACTTCGACTACGTAAACCCGTTTTACAATCTCAATCCAGTGGCAAGGGCGTTCTCATTTCTCCTGCTCAAGTGAGTAGACTTTTATGCGATGAATAATGTCCTCGTTTTTATTTATTTTTTATTTTTTATTTTTTCAATAACTTGACTCATTGAATGAATGAATTAGATCCCGTGTATACTTGAACAAATTCCTTCCTGTAGCCCAAAAAGGCCTGACTTATTTGGGAACATCATCTTTCTAAATATATCATCTTTTGTGAAACATTTAAAAGGGGAATATTTATCAGTACCCATCAAATCTCCTCCAAATATTTTGTGACTTTAAACAACGTATTGCTTACCTTGCAACAATACATTTGTTTTCATTAAGATTTTAAATGTGGAGTTTGAAATGTGTTTTTTTTTTATCTCTTCTGCACTTTATGGCTAAACTAGGATCCTGTATTGGATTTCTGAAAAGAAAATATGATAATTAAGATCAAGTTGGATAGCTAATTTTAACATGAAGATACATATCTAAACATGTTTTGTAAATCTTTTTAACCCTTATGCTGCTGGTGGCTAATTTTGCCATTACAAAAGGATGCAAAAAAGCTCAGAAAATGACTGAAACCCTGGCATATGGGTCAAATCTGAGAATTATCAGTGAGAGCTATCTGGTTTATACCAAGATGACAGGATTTAGATTATTTTCCAAAATCTTTGTATCCTAGTGCTTTGGACGAAAGTAGCCTCAGCATTGGAAAGGTTAAAAAAATAGAATGGGAGATCTTTCGGCGTATTAGAAACTAAAGATCCATAATAATTTTTTGTGATATTTTTCTTTGAATAGTTTCACCTTTCTGCCCACTGGCCTGGGCATCAAGATCTGGCAGGTAGTGCGTGTGTTCATAGCCATGATCGTCACCTTCACCGTGGCCCTGCAGGCCGCCTTCCTCTACACCGACAGCGCCCTCTGGACCATCAACTACTTCTTCGACGTCATATGCATCACCGATCTGTAAGTCAACAGCAAAATTAACCTTCATGCTTGTCAATGATTGTAACATATTGATAATGGAAAAAGTGAAGAACCGTTAAATAATGGGGCCCTCAGCGAAAATCAAATCCTGTATTTGACTGTGTTGCCCTTGTAGTCCAGTAGCCAGATCAAGAAAAGTGCTCTATTTTAGAAGTTAGGTTAACCCGAGAGCTAGAAAATTTCCGTTGGTATCATATTTTAGGCCCACACTTGGGGCATACCGCCAGGGTGGATGTAGACTTCAGAAGTGGTGCACATCTTTTTTAAGGGGTCATGTCTTAGACACCCCACTATATGTAAAAAGGCCCCAAAATGGTCAAAATAATAGGTATAGGGGTAGGAAAGCCACCCTAAAACAGTCATAACTCAGCTTAAACCAATCATAGGGATCAGTGTTTGGTATTAAAATGTTGGTATGAAAGAGAAGTATCTTTTGAAATAGTAAATACATAACCAACTCTATCCCATGATGTAATAAAGGTCATTCAAGGTCATAATGGCTGCCAAATCAAGAATCTGGGATTTTCCGATATTCTATAGTTTCCGTTTATAAACTTCTCAGTTTTTTTGACGGTATGTATTTCTTTTTTGTAGCCATTTTTTCTGAAGGAATGTCTTTTAATGGAATTGTTGAACATTTTAGAAAGTTCATTGACTATAGTTTTAAGTCCAATTTTGAGCTGTAAGGTACAAAGTAGGGTACTAAGCCCACCTGGAGACCCCAAAAAGTGCCTAAAATGGTAAAAATTTGAAAATCAAAATGACTTTATCTTAAATTTTATAAGTAGGAAGGGAGCAGATGATGTACCAAAACATCAGGTTTATTTTTCTCCTCAATCTGGAAGATTATGGAAAAATAATATTGAAATTAAGGGGTGGTTGAAGGCCAAATAAAGGTCAAAATGCCATTTTTCCTCTAAAAATTTCAAATTTTGATCAAGAAATTTTGATGAAGTAGTTGTGTTTTGTCATTATTTAATTTCCAAACCAAGTTACCACAATGATTGACAGATAGATAATCTCAAATATGGTCCAACAAATCATTTTTTACCATTTACTGGTGAAAATGAAGTAGTTTTAAGTCAATAAGGAGGTGTGGAAGGTGGCATTTGGCTATTCCATGCTTATAATAAGTGTTTACGAACGGGTTGTGAGAAGGTGCTAGTATGGGACCACTGTTTAGGTCATAAAAGTTGTGAGCACCAAAGAATATAGGCATTGTTTGGTATCAATTTTTTTGTTGTAAGACAGTCTTTCCATTCCATGCAACCAACCAAGGGTAGGGTCTATTGTTGCAATACTAGAGGTCATTCAAGGTCAAACTAACCCCAATTTCATAATTTGAGGCATTTTGTCTTTGAATTTTCCATTAAGCAGCTTATCATATTCTCCTAGAATACATATTTTATCCTAGAAATATTTTTAGGTGAGAAATAATTTTTAAAAAGGATTCTGAGACATTTTTAGGTCATTTCAAGAGAAAGTTTGGACCATTTGGAGTATTTCATGGCCAAAATTACAAATGCCTGGTTACGGGTGCACTCACATATTTAAGTGAAGCAGCAGAAAGTTGACATAACAGATCGAGTCATATCTTATGGTATGTCAGTTTTCATTTTCAGTAGGGAGAATAAGCCGTTTAACTTGCAGCATTACTTGCCTATTGTGCTTGTCATGTAAGATTATAAAGGCAGTGTAAAATATCTCTGAGATTTAAGGAAAAAATGAAGGTCAAATAAAGGTCAAAACATCATTTTTTCTCTAAAAAATTCAAATTTTGATGAAGAAATTTTGATGGAGTAGTTTGTGTTTTGTTATTACATAATATCCTAACCACATTACCACAATAATTGACAGACAAGATACCTTAAATATGTTTTAGCAAAACATTTCCACCCTTTACCTGTAAAAATGAAGTAGTTTAAAGTCAATATGGAGGTGTGGAAGGTGGCATTTGGTTATTCCATGCTTATGATAAGTGTTTACGAACGGGTTGTGAGAAGGTGCTAGTATGGGACCACTGTTTAGGTTATGAATGTTGTGAGCACCAAACATTATAGGCATTGTTTGGTACCTAAATGTTTGTTGTAAGACAATCTTTCCATTCCATGCAACCAACCTGGGGTAGGGTCTATTGTTGTGATACTAGAGGTCATTCAAGGTCAAACTAACCCCAATTTCATGATTTAAGGCATTTTCTCTTTGGATTTTCCACTTAGCAGCTTATCAAATTCTCATAGAATACATATTTTATCCTGGAAATATTTTTAGGTGAGAAATATTTCTTAAAAAGGATTCTGAGACATTTTCAGGTCATTTCAAGAGAATGTTTGAACCAGTCTGGAATATTTAGGGGCCAAAATGACAAAATGCCTGATTACGGGTGCACTCAAATATTTAGGTGAAGCAGCAGAAAGTTGACATAACAGATAGAGACTCATATCTTATGGCATGTCAGCTTTCATTTTTAATTTGGAGAATAAGTCTTTTAACTTGCCTATTGTGTTTTTTATGTAAGATTATAAAGGCAGTGTAAAATATCTTTGAGATTTAAGGACAAAATGAAGGTCAAATAAAGGTCAAAACGTAATTTTTTCTCTAAAAAGTTCAAATTTTGATGATGAAATTTTTATGAGGTACTTCTGTTTTGTCATTACATAATTTCCTAAGCCTGTCACCACAATAATTGACAGACAAGATACCTTAAATATGTTTAACAAAAAAAAATACCCTTTACCTGTGAAAATGAAGTCTTGTTTCAAGGTAATATGCAGATGTGGAATGTGCTATTGGACAATATTCATGCCTAATCGAGGTGTTAGCAAGTGCTAGTAACATATGGGACCACTGTTTAAGTCATAAAAGTTGTGAGCACCAAACATTATAGGCATTGTTTGCTATCAAAATGCTTGTTGTAAGACAATCTTTCCATTTCATGCAACCAGGCTAGTGTAGGACATTTTGCAATGATATAAGAGGTCATTCAAGGTCAAACTACCCCCAATATCATTTTGTCTTTGAATTGACTGTGTAGTATCTCATCAAATTCTCATAGAATACATATCTAATGATATCTTTTCCCGCAAATATTATTTTTAGGTGAGAAATGTCTTTTAAAAGAGAAACTCATGCCTTTTAAGGTTATTTCAAGACAAAGTCTGTGCTAATCGTGAAAATTTAGGCATCAAAATGACAAAATGCCTGATTTTAGGTGCACCTAAATATCAATTTAGCAGTGCTCAGTGAGTTGACACAAAAGCTTATCATATGGTACGTCAGCTTTCATTTTCAATTGGGCATATATGCCTTTTAACTTGCTAATTTGTGCTTGCCACGTAAGGTTAAAGATAGCGTTAAATATTATTGAGATTTAAGGAAAAATGGAAGGTCAAACCAAGGTCAAAAGGTCACATAGAGCATTTTCGACTTTGAATATTCAGGATTAGAACGGACTTTGTCTTGAAATAACCTTAAAAGGCATGAGTTTCTCTTTTAAAAGACATTTCTCACCTAAAAATAATATTTGCAGGAAAAAATATCATTAAATATGTATTCTAGGAGAACTTGATGAGATACTACACAGGCAATTCAAAGACAAAATGCCTTAAGTCATGAAATTGGGGGTAGTTTGACCTTCAATGAACTCTCATATCACAGCAAAATGCCCTACACTAGCCTGGTTGCATGAAATGGAAAGATTGTCTTACAACAAGCATTTTGATAGCAAACAATGCCTATAATATTTGGTGCTCACAACTTTTATGACCTAAACAGTGGTCCCATATGTTACTAGCACTTGCTAACAACTCGATTAGGCATCAATATTATCCAATAGCACATTCCACATCTGCATATTACCTTGAAACTAGTAGTTCATTTTCACGGGTAAAGGGAAAACTTTTTCTGTTAAAACATATTTAAGGTAACTTTTCTGTCAAATAAAGTGGTGACATGCTTAAGAAATTATGTATTGACAAAAAAGAAGAACCTTATCAAAATTTCATCATCAAAATTTGAACGTTTTAGAGAAAAAATGACGTTTTGACCTTTATTTGACCTTCATTTTGTCCTTAAATCTCAAAATTATTTTACACTGCCTTTATAATCTTATATAAAAACACAAATAATGCTGAAAGTTAAAAGACTTATTCTCCGAATTAAAAATGAAAGCTGACATGCCATAAGATATGAGTCTCTATCCGTTATGTCAACTTTCTGCTGCTTCACTTAAATATTTTAGTGCACCCGTAATCAGGCATTTTGTTATTTTGGCCCCTAAATATTCCAGATTGGTTCTAACTTTCTCTTGAAATGACCTGAAAATGTCTCAGAATCCTTTTTGAAAAATATTTCTCACCTAAAAATATTTCCAGGATAAAATATGTATTCTATGAGAATTTGATAAGCTGCTAAGTGGAAAATCCAAAGACAAAACACCTTAAATCATGAAATTGGGGTTAGTTTGACCTTGAATGACCTCTAGTATCACAACCCTAGGTTGGTTGCATGGAATGGAAAGATTGTCTTACAACAAACATTTAGGTACCAAACAATGCCTATAATGTTTGGTGCTCACAACTTTTATGACCTAAACAGTGGTCCCATACTAGCACCTTCTCACAACCCATTAGTAAACACTTATTATAAGCATGGAATAACCAAATGCCACCTTCCACACCTCCATATTGACTTTAAACTACTTCATTTTTACAGGTAAAGGGTGGAAATGTTTTGCTAAAACATATTTAAGGTATCTTGTCTGTCAATTATTGTGGTAATGTGGTTAGGATATTATGTAATAACAAAACACAAACTACTCCATCAAAATTTCTTCATCAAAATTTGAATTTTTTAGAGAAAAAATGATGTTTTGACCTTTATTTGACCTTCATTTTTTCCTTAAATCTCAGAGATATTTTACACTGCCTTTATAATCTTACATGACAAGCACAATAGGCAAGTAATGCTGCAAGTTAAACGGCTTATTCTCCCTACTGAAAATGAAAACTGACATACCATAAGATATGACTCGATCTGTTATGTCAACTTTCTGCTGCTTCACTTAAATATGTGAGTGCACCCGTAACCAGGCATTTGTAATTTTGGCCCTGAAATACTCCAAATTGGTCCAAACTTTCTCTTGAAATGACCTAAAAATGTCTCAGAATCCTTTTTAAAAAATATTTCTCACCTAAAAATATTTCCAGGATGAAATATGTATTCTAGGAGAATATGATAAGCTGCTTAATGGAAAATTCAAAGACAAAATGCCTCAAATTATGAAATTGGGGTTAGTTTGACCTTGAATGACCTCTAGTATTGCAACAATAGACCCTACCCTTGGTTGGTTGCATGGAATGGAAAGACTGTCTTACAACAAAGAATTGATACCAAACAATGCCTATATTCTTTGGTGCTCACAACTTTTATGACCTAAACAGTGGTCCCATACTAGCACCTTCTCACAACCCGTTCGTAAACACTTATTATAAGCATGGAATAGCCAAATGCCACCTTCCACACCTCCTTATTGACTTAAAACTACTTCATTTTCACCAGTAAATGGTAAAAAATGATTTGTTGGACCATATTTGAGATTATTTATCTGTCAATCATTGTGGTAACTTGCTTTGGAAATTAAATAATGACAAAACACAACTACCTCATCAAAATTTCTTGATCAAAATTTGAAATTTTTAGAGGAAAAATGGCATTTTTACCTTTATTTGACCTTCAACCACCCCTTAATTTCAATATTATTTATCCATAATCTTCCAGATTGAGGAGAAAATTAAACCTGATGTTTTGGTACATCATCTGCTCCCTTCCTACTTATAAAATTTAAGATAAAGTCATTTTGATTTTCAAATTTTTACCATTTTAGGCACTTTTTGGGGTCTCCAGGTGGGCTTAGTACCCTACTTTGTACCTTACAGCTCAAAATTGGACTTAAAACTCTAGTCAATGAACTTTCTAAAATGTTCAACAATTCCATTAAAAGACATTCCTTCAGAAAAAGTGGATACAATAAAGAAATACATACCTTCAAAAAAACTAAGAAGTTTATAAACGGAAACTATAGAATATCGGAAAATCCCAGATTCTTGATTTGGCAGCCATTATGACCTTGAATGACCTTTATTACATCATGGGATAGAGTTGGTTATGTATTTACTATTTCAAAAGATACTTCTCTTTCATACCAACATTTTAATACCAAACACTGATCCCTATGATTGGTTTAATCTGAGTTATGACTGTTTTAGGGTGGCTTTCCTACCCCTATACCTATTATTTTGACCATTTTGGGGCCTTTTTACATATAGTGGGGTGTCTAAGACATGACCCCATAAAAAAGATGTGCACCACTTCTAAAGTCTACATCCACCCTGGCGGTATGCCCCAAGTGTGGGCCTAAAACATGATACCAACAGAAATTTTCTAGCTCTCGGGTTAACCTGAATTCCAAAAATGGGTGGCTGGCTACTGTACTATTGTGAAATAAAGATTATTATTATTGTTATTACTTTTATTATTATCATTATTATTATTATTATTTTTTTTTTTTATTATTATCATTATTATTATTATTATTATCATTATTGTTATTATTATTTTTATTATTATTATCATTATTATTATTATTATTATTATCATTCATATTATTATTATTATTACTATTATTATTATCAATATTATTATTATTCGTATTATTATTATTATTATTATTATCATCATCATCATCATCATTATCATCATCATCATCATTATTTTTATTGATAAACAACATGCCCAATGGTCAGTCAGTACTGCATGATATTCCTTTTTGCAATCAGTGTTTCTATTGCTTCTACAGATACTAGTCTTTCCACGGAGCCACCGTCAATAGAATAACTTGTGCCCCATTGATAAACAGTACTGCAATTACAATCTGGTTTCACTCTTTATATTGCCTGATAGTATATAGATAGTTGATTTTTCACAAAGCCTACTAAAATCAAAATATATCTTCTCAATAGTTAATTCTGCATGATGCTTCCCTTAGGGCCTAAAAAAAGTTGTTTGTTTCCTGAAACCCTACCCTAACAAGTTTTTATTCAAAGAAATCCCTACCCTAAATTTTTTTCCGCCCTCCCAACTCCCAATCAACGTAAAATATGCATAAAACACATTTTTGACCAAAAAAACAATGCAAAAAAAAAATATTTTTTTTTACTGACCTACCTACCCTATTTTTTTTTCAGACCGTTACAGGAAACAAACCATATTTTTTTCTTGGCCTAATAACCTTGTTTCATTATTTCTATTGCTTTTCCAGATACCTGTCCTTCCACATCGCCTACTACAATGAGAATAAAGTGTTGGTGACGCACCCTCTCTCCACCGCTGAACATTACCTCAAGTCAAACTTTCTGCTCGATCTTCTCTCTTGCTTCCCTTTCGAGATCTTTGCCTATGCTGCTGTGCCAAACTTTTCAGGTAGGAACTTTGTTCAGGGCTCGACGCTAAGGGTAAACCTATGGCCCCAGGCCAGTAAAAATTCCCAAAAACAGCTTCGGGCCAGTAAAAAAAGACCTCAAATGGTCCTACAGGGCCAGTAAACATTTGGAGACATTCTTGTTAAAAAGTTTCCCCCTGAGAATGTCCCCAATTGTTTTTGAAATAAATGAAGATAAAATTTACAAAGATAATTGTTGTGGTGAATCTATAATGCCAAGTTCTTTCTTGTTATGTTAAAGAAAAAATGTAGGACCAGTAAACGTTTTGCAGGACCAGTAGATGCTATGTGTTACTGGTCCTACAGGGCCAGTATCATTTTGAGTTAGCATTGAGGCCTGTTGTTCATTATCTTTCACATAAAATTCTTGTAAGTCATTGGATGATAGTCATTAGGACTGTCATCGATACCGCACATATCGATGAACCGGCAAGAAATCCTTGCCGATTATCGATATTGTGGACGTCCCAAGAAATCGATTCTTATGTAAATTTGGTTTGGTAGTCACACCCCGCATTAAGGCGTACTACAAATAAACACAAAAATGTGGTTATTTATGCGGCGCGATTGATAGTTTCATGCCGCTCAAACCGGGACTTCGGCGGAAGCCATACACATGCAATGCACGCATGTGTGGGAGGGCTAAAATGTCTAAAAATCATTCCAAGCACGAACCGCTAACATGCCAGATGAGCACGCTACTGGTAATGATGTTAAGATCAGCAGTTACAGGTAACATAGATATGAATTTGATCGAAGTACAATATCGGTAATACTTTTAATTGAATCGTACAAGATTTCTTGTCAATGACAGCCCTAATAGTCATTATGTGTAAATCTCTTGTGGGTTTTGATATCGCAGTGAATTTCCATAACAATGGAATGATGTTAATGGTATGGTGTTCAGTGTAGATCCTTGACAACAGAGGGTGCACTCTCCAAACTCTTTGATGTCACATGCAATGATGCCTTGACAACCACCCATGGCTTAAGGGTGGACTCCATGGTTACAGCTATGACAAAAGTTGACAACGGATCATGGCCAAAGTGTACAAGTTTCATAAATCATTGTATTGGACATATAATGCTTTATGGAGTTGTTGGACACAACTTATTTACTCTTTAATTGTACCATATTGACATGTTGGAAATGAGTAAAATAAATGTTTAAAAATATAGAAGTTTCATAACTTAATGTCTGGTATTATGTTTGATACAATACAAAAGATGATCAAATCCTTCCAAAGTATTGTCCCCTCCGCTATGTTCTGGGTCACAATTATGCTTTCTGAGATTGAAGAGTTGTAAAGGGATTGGGAAATGTGATTTCCTGTATGGACACTTACAAAAATGTGAAAAGTAAAATTCAAAACTATTCTAGCTAAAAATGTTAGCTTTTTTTCACCAGTCTGACACAGATTTTTATTATTGCAGAGCAGGGCACGAGGTTAACTTTTGCAGCGACTTGCCCCGTAGGGCGAGTGAGATTCAATTTTCGCTTGCCCTACTCCAACTTTCACTTGCCCTTGAAAAAGTGTATGTTTTATAATATTTCATTTAAAACCAAGTAGAACATGGTTCTTACATGTGAAAGCATATTTTCTAGGACAAGCTTGGATGGCAGACCACGAATCTTGCACACATTATCTAAAGTAAACCAGAAATACACAAAGCATACTTTCCCAGTGGGGCAAGCAAGATGCAGTTTTCACTTTCCCCCACAGCTATAATTTACAAATTCTACTTGCCCGGGGCATTGGGGCAAGCACCAATGTCGAGCCCTGCAGAGTTGAGAATTTTAGAATTTACAGCGCTGAATCACTTGGATCAGTCAAATGATCCTATAAATGATGCTCCTTTAATTTTAATTAATAGCATGACATTTACTAATGGCTCAGAGCTTGTGTTCCAGATGTAAATTGGCCAAAATACGTTGTATGTTTTCAGACGATGCACTTCACCTGTTTGCCATTGTGCGTCTACTGCGCATGGTGCAGATCTACCGCCTGCCGCTCGCCTTCAACTACCTGGAATCCGGCGTAGAAAAAGACACCGGCGTAATAAGGTGAGAAATCAAGACTCAAACTTGAGTAAAAAATCAGTAGGGAAAATATGTTCCATTTCAATTGCCAACCAAACTTTGTGGATAATTTTCTTTTCATGGATTTGTTCAGGAATGGTAAATGAGAGATATTTTAGGTTCAAATCAAACCTGTATGCTTGTTGAAATTACGCTGTTTAACCCATTCATTACAGCACACAAAAATGTCCTTACTTTTATTGGGATTTCTCTTTTACTGGGGAACCTTTTGGAGAACTTTTGAGCATGCTATATAGTTACGAACACAACCAGCGACTGTGAATGTTTGTGGATTTATACTTTTTCCAGTGTTATTTTCATAGGTACCTTAAATCTAGGTGGCACTTTTCCGGGGATTTTTGTTATTGTACAGTGAAATCTCAGAGATGTAAACACCTTGTAAAAGCGTTCACAGTAGGGGTTGATTACATCTGAGAGGTCTTTTCATAATGTAAAAGATACAAATGGGACTAGTATGTTGTGTTCCCATCTCTGGGGTGTTCACAAATAAAGATTTCACTTTAACAGGTTAAAATAGATAAGGGTGAAGGCATTTTTTAACCCATTCAAGCCTAGAGGTATACATACTTGATGAGTGTGGCCTGGACTTGTCATACTTTTGCAGATAACTTCGAAATAAAGCAAAAGTTCAGAAGATATCTTAAGGAGAGTTGTAGATACATTTCTGAAAGCAACTCTCCTTCAAATATTTTCTAAATATTACTTTTATTAGAAAGATATCACCAAAATAGTCAGGCTGTTTTGGCTGTTACAGGCATAAACGGGTTTAGCCACTAAATTGGTTCATTGTGATAAAGCTAAGGCGGTATTTAATGAAAGTCACCAATATTTCGGCAACAATGTCCTTAGACTGTTTATTTTGTTAGAAGACACTTCCTTGTTCTTGTCAAGCGAGGCAATCCATTTTGGCATACATGGTTGTTTAAATTCTTGGTTTAGTGGTTGTTATGATAACTTAAATTGTCTTGAAACTTTAAAGTGAAATGAAGAGTTAAAAACCAAGAAGGTTGGTGCAAAATATAGCCATTCTTAGTATGATGTGATTATTTTAACCAGTAAACAACTGCACACTGATGTATTTTTTATGTGTTACATTTTCCATTCTTTCCCAATATAAAATATGTTCTCAACTGTCTAAAAGTGGAACAATATCAGGATGCTATATTAATGGTTATATCTAGAAGGAAGAAATGGTATATGTAGCTATTCAGTGTTTTCAACTATAAATCTTATTCTGGCTATCCCAAATGATCCTTCTAGCACTACATACCCTAACAATACATTCATTTCCTATAGCAAATTGCATTTGTAGGTTATATGAGGAGTGAGAAATCAGTAAATATTTTCTTAGATGAATAAAGGGATGGATATGTAGTGAGAGACCAATTGCTATATGCGTTGTAGTGAAGGTCTGGCCATGTCAGGGATCTGGAATCTGGCCTAAGCGTGACGTCACTAGGGCGCAAAGACCAATGAGAGCTCTTGTATCGTTATCATTGCGCAGAAGGTAAGTTTTGGGCTATTCGCCACAGCCAGTCTGTTCAGGTTGACCGGCTGGTTTCATTTCCACTTGTTTTATTTATCTAAGATATTTTTTAATCTTATTTTTTAGACAGATCAAGTTTGGATTTTATACAGTCGTCTTCATGCACCTGGTGACATGCGGCATCTTCCTGCTAGCCTGTCCGCCCTCCGTACTGGTGGCTTCCGATCTCGAGACCCTGGCGCGGCACAACGAAACCCAGCTCTATCCCCACGTCCACTCAGCGGTCAACCACCTCTGCCTGGCTAACTCATGGGCCGTCAATGAGAACTTTGAAATGGGTGAGGCTCTACCTTATTTGCATGCATGGTAATAATACTGTATTCTTCCGATTAACCGCACAGACCCCAAATAAGGGCACCTCTCTATGTTTTCTGAAAAAAAAATGGAAGGGGCAAGCCTGCGGACATTATATTCTGGCCTTCTGAACATCCCCAACCTCCACCCGCAAACATTATCGTTTCCTTACATTTTCAAAACCTGTATTGATCGTTATTTTCGCTGCTATAAGCGGTATATTGATCTATATATTAAGCACTTCACACTGTCAGTCCTAAACGCGCAATAGCTCTAGCGTCCAATCAGGCATGGTGTAACAGATAAGATCGAAAGAGCGCGTTCAAGCTTGTAGTGCAAGTTTTCACGCTCGTAGCGGCTGTGGGATGCAGCTATAAGGAAGATTGCCAACACACCTTCAAGAGAATTTTTTCCTAACCTGTTGAGCGCACATGAGCTTTATCGGAAGAATACGGTTATAATGTTCACCATCTTTGCCGATGAAAACTTTGACATGGGTGAAGGCTCTAACTTATTTTCCTACATGGTTATAATAGCGAGCGAAGCTCGAAAGGCCGTAGGCCTTTCGCGAAGCCTCGCAATCCGTCAATTGAGCGTATGTGTATATGAGTGTATATGACGTCACTATCACTATAAGAAATACATACACGGACCCAGAAAGTTGTCACCGTCCCACGTGCGGGACAACAATATCGTCCAACGTGCGAGGCAACGTGCGGACCACTTCCGTTCTGGAGGAATCTTTAGTAGGTTAAGTAACGACCGATTTCATTGGTCGACAATGACGTAATGTGCAGTACAACAATTACCAAACACTTACATTTCATCCCATTGGATGAAATTCATGAATGCACGTGCGTGAATGAAAGTGGCCGCTTCTACTTGTATATCCACGTTAAAACTTAATTTCTCGCCCGTCCGTGGCTCAATTCTAATGCAGTTTAGAACCGCCTGAATTCATTCTACTGACCATTGCGGTTTAGATCGATAGAACCGCCAGAATTCATTGTACTGGCCATTGAATTCTCGTCCAAATCAGTTGCGAAATATGAATGCAATTTAATTCTAATGCAGTTTAGAACCGCCTGAATTCATTCTACTGACCATTGCGGTTTAGATCGATAGAACCGCCAGAATTCATTGTACTGGCCATTGAATTCTCGTCAAAATCAGTTGCGAAATATGAATACAAGTGGCCGCTACTACATTTATATCCACGTTAAAACTGAATTTCTCGCCCGTCCGTGGATCAATTCTCGGCTCGCTTCCTGGCCATACCACGCCGTGGCCGCTACTATATCCAAGTTAAAACTGAATTTCTCGCCTGTCCGTGGGTCAATTTTAATGCGGTTTAGATCGATAGAACATCCAGAATTCATTCTACTGGCCATTGCATTCTCGTCAAAATCAGCTGCGAAATATAAATTTTAAGACAGTTTAAAATCGTAATGTTTTGTATGCCATTACTTTACGGTCAATCAATGCTGTATTTTGGTCAGAAGTAAAAAAAAATGATCATCCAAAGCTTCGCTCGCTTCCTGGCCATGCCAGCGTCATATTATTTCCATCATCTTTGCCAAGACAGGTCTGACTCATGGGCTGTAAATGATAACTTTGACATGCGAATGTAGGTTGTAACTGAAAATGTTGATATGGGTATTACTATTTCCTAGGGCTGGGCTCGATTGCTAAGACATCGCGCGCTCGACTAAGTCTCATGATCGATACTCACCACCTTCTGACATCGAGCGACGAACTCGATACACTCTACCACTACCTAACAGTTTAATTCCCCCCAAAAATTCACAAGAGCCTACCTTGTGCATTTATTTCTCAAAAAAAACGCGGCGCTAAGGCGGCCGCCATTAAAACTGCACTGCGATAGACACTATCACGCGCGGTAACGCTTGGAAAAGTGTGGTGAGGGCCACGCTATGTATTTTACATGGTGCTGGTCCGCCCCTCACCACACTTTTCCAAGAACTAACGCGCGCGACATAATCGAATCGAAAACATCGACATCGAAAAAAATTAGTCAATTAATCGGATCGCTAAAAAATGGCTGATGAGCACAGCCCTACTATTTCCACTATTTCTGCCCTACATGTAGGCTCATGGGCCTTGGATATGTGTTATGATATTTCTTACGTTTCTCACTCAAAAGATTCATTGGTCCTTGGGCTGTAAATGAAAACCTTAACCCTTTCAATGCTGAGGCTACTTTGTCGAAACCACAAGGATACAAAGATTTTTAAAAACCATCTAAAGCCTGTCGTGTTGGTATTCATTGGATAGCTCTAGCTGAGTACTTTCGTATGAGTACCCACATACCAGGGTTTCCATCATTTTTCAGTTTTTTTTGCATCATTGTGTATTGACCAAATTAGCCTCTAGCAGCATAAGGGTTAACATTGGTAATAATATTAGAACCATCCCTGCTTTTCAAATTATGAACCTTGAGTAAAGTCTTTGTTGTAGATAATTTCTATTAATGACTCTGTGCAGAAATATGAGATAAGCTGTTTGACTAGTGCCTATTTTGGTTTTTAGGAGATGCTGATGCTAGCTATCTCTATGCTGTAAGCTTCTACTGGGCAAGTGCTACTGTTGCCTCAGTGGGTTATGGAGAAATCCATGCTCACACAACTGTGGAGGTAGGTTTATCTTTAACCCATTCACACATAAGAGTTCCTCTCAAAATATCTTCTGCTACTTTCATACTTTTCAAAATAACTTGTGAATAAAGTGAATGTTCACAAAATATTTGAAGGAGAGTTGTTGTCTGTATTCTAATAAATATTTCTCCTTCAAATGTTTTCAAGAAAATGCTTAAGTAAGTAAAATATTTCCTAAATCGTCAGGCCTCTTTCGGCTGCTCTGAGTGTTAATGGGTTAAGGTTGATACTGTTATCTGCGAGCTTTAGAACAAAGTCTTAGCCAGCAAGGCATCTGTAGGGTTGGCAATCGGTTGCAATTTCATGAGCGATAATCAGTTGCAGCCAACCGATCGATTATCGATCATAACCAGTTCTTGGCATTTTTGCAGTATTGGGTACTAGAGGTCTAGAGCTTAATAATAATTGATAGTCTATGACAATTACTTGCTATTAGCACCTAGCTACCTTAACCCTTAACACGCTGAATTGCCTGACGGGGGCTTGTCCCTCAAACTGAGTTGTTTTTTTGCAACAAATTATGTTGCATTGCTGTTGCGCTGTCAGGGGGTTGTAAGTCTTTCCAGCCATAAAAGGCAAAATACCATCCAAAAAATCTGAAATAAAAAATACTGCCTGAAACTACTGTTCTTGTTCTCTTAAATTATGTTTGTTTTTTAGAAATTACTTTTAGAATATATTATGTCTGATCAGTGTAAACCTAAGGTTTTGTAGAGAGCATGCTGATTTTGATTTAGAATAAATGAAAAATCAGGTATTTGGAATGCATTAGCCCAACTTCAGTCTGAAATTTCTCAAGTTGTACATAAATATTTCTTTTCAAAAAGGGTATATGTAGAATGCTTATTAAAAACTGATATACATAATGAAAAATAGTGTTTGTTTTTTTGTTTTAATTAGTCATGAGCAACCCTAAAGCAAAGGGGATGCAAATAAGTCTTAGCAAGAAATGAATTCTGAGAGCGCTTCAAAAGGAATTCTAAAGGATCAACTTCCTCAATGTTAGAGCGCTATAAACAAATGAAAATAGAAAATATCAAATGTAAAATACAAATATCTAACATAATTTCAACCTCCTCAATCGATACATGTAATTTTTATTCAGAAACGATCATGTTTTGCGCCACAAATCAACGATTGAACACAAAAAGCAATGTTGATTTGAGGCCGCCATTTTGTCACTCCCAAGTTCGCCAACTTTCTGGCGCAACAACACAGAGATAAAATTCCCAGTGCAGTAAAAATATACAATAGAAAAAGAAATAAAAACATACATCGATTGCCTACCTTGTTATCCTCCTTATGATGTCTTTATTTTGTGTTGTGCCATCAGTTATAGCCTTTTTCGAAGGCTTCAAAGATGATGGCCTACACGTTGTCAGGCTCTGTTTACGGCAAATTCGATTTTGAAATCCGTTGGCCGTAAGGAATGCACCTATTTCGAATCATGTCTCCATTATATTAATTGCGCAATAAACAAATACAAAATTGACATTGTTAGACAGATATGTGTCTTGGCTTTCGGGAAATATAATATTTATTAAAATCCAACCACGGGAAGTATTTTTTTGGATTGTGTAAAGTGTGGCGAGATGACCGCAAAATCTGCCGTTTTCAAAATGGCGGATCTAAACATGTGCGAAGTGATTTCCTTCGCACTTGTTTTAAAACGATCGATTCAGCAACATAACAAATTTATTTCGAAAAATAAAGTTGATATTCTTGTTCCCTGACATCCATTTAGTCTAAATATTATCTTTATTGAATTTAGGATGTCAGGAATAACGGAATATCAATCGTACAAAAAACCGGAAGTACTCTCTTCAGCGGCGGCGGACACGCTGCGAGCCGGTATCAACATCGCAAAACAACGATTTTCGGCCGCGATTTACCTCTCACTTCATATTTAATGTATACTATTGATGTTTTTCTTTGTCAATCTGACAAAGAAAAACATATGAGAATAGGTGAGATACTTATATCACCTATTCTCAAGTTACTAAGCCGAATTCGATGGATAACTTCCTGATTAATGGAAGTTACCCAAGATGGCGGCGGCCTGCAGTTGCGGTGAATTTCTTTGCGGACCTGTTCGTCCATCGCTTCAGCGCAAGGTATTAGAATTGCGGACTGGTCCGTCAGCCGTGCGTTAAGGGTTAACTTTGTTTTGAAATGTTTTTGGAGCTCAGTTTCATAGCAAGAAAACTGACAACTTGCCTGTCATTTAGTTCTATATTTTACCACTAGGTATCACTTTTTCTGATTTTTATTGATTGCCAGTTTCGTAATCGATTAATCAGTAAAAGAGAGGCAAACGATCGATTATTGATTATAATCGATGATCGTCCCAACACTAGGCATCTGGGTGTCATCTGGACACTCAAACCTTCAACAATCGCCCTTCAGGACATTCCTCAAATTTTAATTTTCAATTTCAAGCATATAATTGAATTTTTACACTTCAATATAATTTCTATGGCATTGCATATGGACATCATACTTTATTTCATTAAGTAAATATATGTTTATGGTAGATATTTGAATATATTGTGGTCTCCCTTGAAAAAATGGATGCCCAAAATATTTGCAATTGCCAATGTTGGACACCCAATTTCTTAATTCCGATTAAGTCCCTGCTTTAGATAAAAATTAAAATTTAAAAAATATTGAAAAATATATATCAGTTTCCATGTCATGGATATGACCACACACTTGTGACATTACAGCTAAAGAGCGCTTTGGTAGTCAGCTGTGTGTGTCAGCAGGTGCAAGAATTAAATAATGTCACTGTAATGGATAAAGTTAAGGATTTTTTTATAGTTACAATATGAACAGTATTATGCGGAAGTGGAGGGGAAACTTCAAATTATTGAACGAAAATGGTCAGATCTTATTCACATTCTAGGGTAATGTTGTAAATCTTATCAGATGTTGGTGAAATGTAGGATATAACCGGTATGATTGTTGTCTCATAATCCACAATCCTGCAATTTTGTACAGAAAGATGCATTTGTTGGGTGTTATATGTACCAGTATGTGTCTGCTTGTGTGTGTGTGTGTGTTGTTTAAGAAATAGAAAAAATGTGTTTTGCAGAAATTTTAAAAAATAAATTAGGGTGTTTTAAGGACAGAACACGTCAAACAATCATGTAGCTTTTTCATTGGATGATGGTAATAATCGCACCCGTGCATGGTGGTCGTTTCAGATGGTGATTGCCCTCATGATTATGATCATAGGAGTGGTGTTCTTCGGGTACATCATTGCCAGTGTGGCCGCCAGTCTGGCCAACGCCGACGCGGCGAGAGCCCGATACCAAGAAAAGATGAGCGGGATCAAGAACCTTATGAGAGTAAGTCAGAAACTTCTTGAGCAGTGGGATTATTCATCATGTCCCCATACAGGATTTGTGGTTGGAATTTCATTTATCAGACTCTTTTCTGCCATTTCGAGTCAGCAACTTCTTATTAACAGGGTTGACCGTCCTGTCCTCATATAGGATTTGGGGTTGGAATTTTATTAATCAGCCTCTTTTCTGCCATTTTAAGTCAGCAACTTCTTTAGCAATAGTCTTATCCTTTGTGTCCCCGTACAGGACTTGGATTTGCAATTTCGTTTATCAGCCTCTTGTCTGCCATTTTAAGTCAGCATATTCTTTGGCAATGGAATTATCCTTCATGTCCCCATACCGTATTTGGATTTGGAATTTTGTTTATCAGCCTCTTTTCTGCCATTTTGAGTCAGCAACTTCTTTAGCAATAGTCTTATCCTTCATGTCCCCATACAGGATTTGGGGTCGGAATTTCTTAAATCTGTCTTTTTTCTGCCATTTTGGGCCAATTTTATCAGAGTAAGATAAACCCACCCAACTTAGACTACTGTTCAAAAACTGGAATTTCATAGAATATGATTAAGTAGCTAGATCTATGGGATGGACAGATCACCATATTGCTTCTGTAATTATTTCTAGATATTTGCCATAATAGTATGATATATAGGTTGAATAACATATAAAAAGATATATATCTTTGTATTTATGCTATTGGTGATGTATGATTCTGACAATGTATCTCATTTCCTAGGATTATAAACTGGACACTTCCCTTAGGAAGCGTGTGGAGTTGTACTATAATTACGTGTGGATAAGAACCAAGGGAGTCGACCCCGAGACGCTGTTCAATGGCCTGCCCATCGCGCTGTGGGGTGACGTCACACTCAGCCTCTATGAGGACATCATAAGCAAGGTACACAAAGTTCCCTTAACCCTTCCAATGCTGAGACTACTTTCGTCCAAAGCACAAGAATGCAAGATTCTTGAAAAACCATTGAAACCCTGTCGTCTTGGTATTCATTTGAAAGCTCTCGCCGAGTACTCTCAGATGAGTACCCATTTGCTAGGGTTTCAGTAATTTTCCGGGTTTTTTGCATCTTTTTGTATTGGCCAAATTAGCCACCAGCAGCATAAGGGTTAAACCTTGTCCTGCTGAGTAGATGAATGGAACCTACCCTGAGAACTGCATAACGTTTTTGGTACCATGAGACAAAATTGACTATGGATGGTTTTAGGGCAGAACTTGAATGTTGAGGAGTTACCCCCAACTGTTGCCATATATCAAAAGGAAGGTCTATTTAGCAGGGTCTTTGATATGTGGGCACTTTGGGTCATGTACAGGCTCTGCAGGTTGTCCTGTAGACTAACTTAGCAGAATGGTCATTAGCAGGTCAGAAAGTGCATACAGATATTTCCTGGCTATGTACAGCAGGTTAGTTAGGGTCGCCAAGATATTTCCGGGTTTAGTAGGACCAGGGTTAACTCTATAGCTCTGATATCATGCCCATTGCCTAGTGGGGTGATGTCACACGCAGCTTTATTAAATATAGATGGGTGGTATACATGATTTGACAAGTATGAAACATGCCATTCAACATATCGGGATACGTTTAACATAATTGCTTTTGCTTGATGAATATTATGATGCACCATTTCTAGCGCTGTGATAGTTTCTTTTTTGGAAAATCAATACTTATTGGAGCTCTGCAGTCTTTGTAGAAATTGAAACTTAATCAATTACTTTTGATTTTAGGTACCCTTGTTTAAGGGCACGGAAATTTCTTTCATGAAAATGTTGTCGCGTTGCATAAAGCCCTTGCTGTTTCTGAAAGGAGAATACATCGTAAAGAAATTTGATGTTGGAAGTGAGGTAAGAACACACCTTTTACACCAAATCCTAGCACATCTTTCAATGCCCTTCTGGATGCTCTGGTGCTTTTGACAGTCTTTGGAATGATACATGAATTCACAAATAATTAGAAACTGTGTCCGTTTGTTGGTAACAGATTTGACATTTCACTATGGATTTTATTTTCAAAAGATTCATTGGTGAATCAGATATCAGCAAAATAAATAGGTCTGTTTGGGTTGCAATGAGAGTGACAGGATCTGAGTGCAAGACTGGACTCAAGAATCTCAATTCACTTGTAAATGATACATATAGTCTAGGGAGTTAGCCAGGACCCATCCAGCCTTTTGGATAGTCTGTTTCCTGCAAACATTGTTGGACAGGCCAAACTTTCTATAAAGAATTTTTAATTTAGACTATTTTGGGGTTATAACCAAATATTTCGTTACCAAACCATCTTCTATGACATGGCTGAAGTGTGAATTGCCCATTTTGACCCAATAGGCTATTAAATGTAGTTGATATTAGGATTTTGAGTAGTTGAGAAGCTAAATCTGGAATGGTAGTAATTTTGAGATTGCTGTTTTAGAGAGGCTTTTTTAAAATCCTGGCTATAACCCTGATGTGACCATTAAGTTCTGGCAGTCCAAACCATTTTTCACTGGTCTAAAAATGGAAATGATAGCTCAAATGTAGATTGATATTGAAAATGACTCGTATACTTAGTTAAAATACTTGTCATTAGAACATTGAATTAGATTGATATTGAAAATGACTCATATGCTTAGTTAAAAAACTTGTCATTAGAACATTGAATAGATAAGATACTGATAATAGTCTGTTGTCAGAGGATCAATCTCACACTGTTTTAGTTTTGGCCATTAGGTCAGTGACATGTTATTTTCATTGTGTGCATTAATTAGAACTATAATTTCGGTATTTTTACTGGTGCAAGAAATACTGTGCTATAGTCAAGTCTATCTCATTGATAATATAGAAAACATTGATTTGTGTCTGTTTTTCAGATGTTTTTCATCAATCGAGGATTTGTTGAAGTTGTGTCGGAAGACGGAAAGATGATTTTCGACACTATGCGAGCAGGCAGATTTTTTGGTGAGGTGGCGCTGCTCTTTAACTGTCCGCGCACGGCTTCCATCAGGTAGGAATTCACTCTTTCACATCTACAGCCTAAAAATGGTCTCATACATATGGACATCCTGTGAGAAAAAAAGTGATATATCGAAAAATATGAGTCTGAAAGTTGTTGTTCTTGATATGTTTAACTATACCACATCAGATGTGTATCAAATTTCTAAGGAGTTGAATTCTGGCTATCACTATTTTTTTGCCAAGAAAGGCTATAAAGTGTAACTTTCAGTGCATAGACGATGGTGAAAATAACTTGTAAACCTGTGGAAAATTAAAGGTTCCTGGCAATGATCTGGCATATCTCAGGCAGCAGTCATATCAAACCTTAAATGTGGTGCAGTTGTAAGACACAGCGGGTCTCACTAAAAGATAAACGCCAACAAATGCCAACGAACGCCACAGAGCACCAACAAATGCCACCAATCACCAATAACAAACGCCACCAATCACCAATAACAAACGCCACCAATCACCAATAACAAACGCCACCAATCACCAATAACAAACGCCACCAATCACCAATAACAAATATCACCAATCACCAATAACAAACGCCACCAATCACCAATAACAAACGCCACCAATCACCAATAACAAACGCCACCAATCACCAATAACAAACGTCACCAATCACCAATAACAAACGCCACCAATCACCAATAACAAACGTCACCAATAACAAACGTCACCAATAACAAACGCCACCAATCACCAATAACAAACGCCACCAATCACCAATAACAAACGCCACCAAGAAATGAAGGTATACAACAAATGCCACCAAATGCCAATAACAAATGCCACCAAGAAATGTAGGTAAACAACAAACGCCATTGAACGCAAATAACAAACATGTTACTAAGGCCATGTAGAAAAAAGGATGTGTTTAGGTCCAGTACAATGTTTGTTATTTGCGTTCAATGGCGTTTGTTGTTTACCAACATTTCTTGGTGGCATTTGTTATTGGCATTTGGTGGCGTTTGTTGTATACCTACATTTCTTGGTGGCGTTCGTTGGCATTCGTTGTTTACCTACATTTTTTGGTGGCGTTTGTTATTGGCATTTGTCTTTTTATGAGCCCCGACACAGCAACTAGTCATTGCGCAATGTGCTAGTCCGCTAGGCCATTGGGGTATTCCTTGACATAAATAGCTATGAAAAAATAATTAACACAAATAAGTATTTCTAGATAAAAATTGAATAAAATGTATTTTTTCAGATGTGGCAGCAACTGTGATGTGTTCATGCTGACCAAAACTGACCTGGATAACGTACTGAAGTACTATCCTCAGATCAAAGAACAGGTGTTGAGAATCGCTGAGGAAAGGCGTCAGCAAGCACAGAAACGAAGCGCTGCCAGGATCAAGACTCAAGCTGTGGTGGCCTTTGTAAGACAACATTTATACTGCTTCAAATAAAAAAAGTGGGCTCATTTTTGAAAATGAATAGTCATAAATGGAAAACCAGAATATTGAGGAGATATGATTAACTTATTGGTCAAGATTTTCAGGTCATCATATACAAAAAAGCTCTGCTTATATGTCTAAGCCACCCTTAACCCTTCCAATGCTGAGGCTACTTTTGTCCAAAGCACAAGGGCGCAAAGATTTCTGAAAACCATCTTAACCCTGTCATGTTGGTATTCATTGGAAATCTCTTGCTGATTACTCTCAGATGAGTACCCATGTGCCAGGGTTTCAATCACTTTTCAGGTTTTTTGCATCATTTTTGTATCCACAAATTAGCCACCAGCAGCAAAAGGGTTGGTTAAAATTCAGGATCGGTCATCAGTTCTTGTGACTGTTTAATGCCTAGTGAAAAATTGGACAAGCAGGTGTGTTGGATGCTGAATTCTAAATTACTTGCCAAAAACACGTACACAGGACAAAACATTTCAAGGTGATTTACGGACATCAAATGGTTAAGCATTTTGAATAGGGAACCAGTAGTTCCAAAACTCCCTGGCTGCCCGAGGTCTGAGAATATTTTGTAATTTTTTCTGCTGAAAGTGTCTGTGGTTTTGTGATATATAAGTAACAATAAAGCATAAGTTTTATTTTCGATTGTTCCTTCATGCTAGAATTTGTTTCAAAAAAAGATGGATATCAGCCATTACTATCATTTGATCAATTATACTGGGTCTTTGTATGCAATAATTGCCAAAATGCTATTGTTACCTTCCAAGCACCAACATAATTTTCAGAACTAACTTACCATGCCAGGCAAGTTGTTGATGATTCTGACTCGCCCGAGTTATAAGTTATGACATATGCTAGAAAGGCATGTATTGTTTATCATGGATTTAATAATTTGAAAACTATTTACTTTCCAATTTTGTTGCATTGTTTGCATATTTCTGGGTATTTGGGCTATTTCCCTTAAAAATGTGTTTATTGTTCAGAAAATCAACAAGTAAGAACTAAAATGTACTTGCTCGAGAGCCCTTTTGTCCAAAATTCACTTGCCAGGGCACGTGGGCAAGTACTTATGTCGGTGCCTGCCTTCCATATGTATCTTGATGATTATTTTCTGCAGGCGGCTAAACCAGCAGCGACTCTAGCACCACCAGCTCCTGCTGCACCAGGATCTAACAGCACCACCAGCACCAGCAACAACAACAACAACAGCAACAAAAACAACAACAACAACACAAATGAGAGTGCCACGTTACGGGATCCGATGAACATCTCCTTCACCGATCTTGCTCCTGAATCTCTCGGAGCCGACGGAGATAACCGAAACAACAGCGCGAGGAATAAGAACAACAACAATGACGACAAGAAGGAGGAAAAGAAGGAGGAGAAGGAACCGACCCGCCTCGAACGCCTGCTCAAGTTGAACAGGTTCACACTGGATCCTGCTGGGAAGTTCTGCACCAATTTTGCCTCCATCTCCTGCTTTCTTTCTGTACTGACAGGATGGACAATTTTTTACGAGGTAAAGAATGTAAAAATAGTTGTGTGGTGAAATATTTTAGTTTTTACTATTCATAGGGGATATGTATATATATATATATATAAATATATATATATATATATATATATATATATATATATATATATATATATATATATATATATATATATATATATACATGTTTATATATATGTATATATATATATGTGTGTGTTTGTATATATATATATATATATATATATATATATATATATATATATATATATATATATAAATATATATATATATATATTTATATATATATTCACACACACACATTGTATATACATTTATACATTTGGGTTTGTGTGCTAATTGATGGAATAAATTAAGGGGTTTAGGGAATTTGCCACTGGAGGATGTGATTTTTCTACTAGATTATAAATTATAGGAGCCAAGATTCCAAATGGACATATCAATTATCAATAGGGGCACTTTAAGAATACAATGTTTCTTTTTTCTTTTCAATTTTCATCTCCACTACTTTACCTACTAGTGCCCCAAAATGCATCTCAGAGCACACATTTTTCGAAATTTATATTATAAATTATGTATGCACAGGGATTTTTTTGCTCCTTATTTTCAATTCCTAGGAGCCGAATCTGCTCCTCTCTGAAAACAATAAGGTCAATCCCTGATATGCATATCCCTGAAGTTGAAAAAATGTGTGCTTTCCATTTGCTACACTTAATAAAAAACTTCTCTTATTACTTTTCAGGTTGCTTACCAGGATCATCACTTTGTATATTTCATCATCAACTACATTGCCGAGGCTTTTTTCATTGCAGAGGTAAGAAAGAAAGAATGAGCCACAATACAATTACTTTGAATAGGAAGACATGTAAAATGGTAATTTTCCTATTTATTTAAGACCCAAACTGCTTTGATCCTTAGTTTGTATTAGGGACTTAAGGGCTGATATTGAAATTTGATAGAAAAATTGATAAATATATATTGATATTTACTTATCTATGAAGTGCAACAAGCTTCTTTGTTTATTTCTGTGCCATATCCAAGTGGCACCTCCTACTGGCAATGCAGGAAACTAACTTTTTTACAATTACATATAAACTAAAATTTACGGCTAATTCATAATGTTATCAATTAGTGCTGTCATCACTTGTATAATTTTCTCTGTAATGATCATTTTCCAAATTCCCAGAATGTGAAGAATTCATTAGGCTTCATTTACCGCTTAGTGAAGACTGTCTGTCTCTAAAGATCTGGATGAGTGTATGGATCTAGAATATATGAAAGGAACCAGATGATATGTGAGGATGTGTAGGTATCTAGATGATATGTAAGGATTTAGATGATGTGTGAGGATCTAGATAGATTGATATAAAAGAATGTGTAGGGATCTACATGATATGTAAGGATCTAGATATGTAAGGATCTAGATGATGTGTGAGGATCTAGATAGATTGATATAAAAGAATGTGTAGGGATCTACATGATATGTAAGGATCTAGATATGTAAGGATTTAGATGATGTGTGAGGATCTAGATAGATTGATATAAAAGAATGTGTAGGGATCTGCATGATATGTAAGGATCTAGATATGTAAGGATTTAGATGATGTGTGAGGATCTAGATAGATTGATATAAAAGAATGTGTAGGGATCTACATGATATGTAAGGATCTAGATATGTAAGGATCTAGATGATGTATAAGGATCTAGATATGTAAGGATCTAGAAGGTATGTACAAAAAGTGTAAGTATCATCAGGACTTATGATACTTTTGAAAATAACTTAATAATTAAAGTTGAATTCACAAAGTAGTTGACAGGGAGTTGTTGCTTAAGTTTTTACCAACGTTTCTCCATAAAACATACTTTTTGTAAAAAAGAAAACTCGCACTAGTCAAAATTTATCACCAAAGTTGTCTTGACATTTTGGCTACTGCAGTCATGAATGGGTTAAGTCATATTTGTTTTAGCATTCACTATGATTCACAATATCTTGTAATTTACCAGCTCTACATCAAGTTCCACCGCAGCTACGTGAATCCTTTTGGGGACGTGGTGACGGATTTCAAGGAAGTCTACCAGAACTATCTGAAGTCGCCGGGAGGCTTCGCGCTGGATCTGATCACCTGCGTTCCGCTGGAGATCTTTGCGCTGACCGCCGGTCAGCCTGACGTCCTCCTGGTCTTCTCCTACATACGCCTGGTCAAGCTCATACGCCTCATCAGAGTCCTGCAGTACTTCGGCAAGCGCGAACAGGAGCTTAATACTGAGTAAGTCCAGCCAGGCACTGGCATATTTAAGTACTTGCCCGCTTGCCCCGACAGGTGAATTTTTGAAAAAAGGGCTTTCGGGCAAGGACATTTTAATTTTCACTTGCCCACATTGGCAAGCTGATTTTCTGAACACTAAACATGTTTTTATAGTAAATGCCCCAGATACCCAGAAATATGCAAACAATGCAAAAGAAATGAAAAGAATGGTTCTCAGATCATTAAATCCACGATAAAGAATATATGCCTTTCTAGCATTTGCTCTAACTTATTTTGGGCAAGTCAAATATTATGTCGGGCAATTTTAAAAAATCATTAACTACTTGCCTGGCATGGTAAGTTATTTTTTTCTGAAAATTATGTTGGTGCCTGCCAGCCAGAGTATATTTACTAATAAAGCCTTATTGACTGTTGCAGAGGGCGATATGATATTTGTTAGGCCTGATAGAAGGCTGACAGACTTAATTTAGTGGAGACCCAAGGGCTAGTCTGCTAGCCTATGACCAATATAATATTGTCCTCTGCAACAGTCTTCAAGGAATTTATAAGTACTCTACAAATAATATTTACAATAGTGGACAAATAATCATAGATAGAATTCATCAGTAGCCATTTTTTCCACAACAAACTAGAATGCATCCTGGTTTTTCAAACATACGAAGTAATCATAACTTTCCATGCTTGATGAGTAGCCCCCTTGGTGGCAGCACTGTTCCGATCTTGAATTATACTCTACTAATCATCACCCGTTTATAATTTATATACTATGATGTCTGATCAGCCCATGTCAATTCTGGGCCATTTGCTGTTGAGGAGGTCTGATTTGCTGGGCAAATTATCATATCAGCCCTAATTAGGGTTGATATGACAATTTATCAGCTAATCACATGGTGCAAACCGTGCCATTCTATTGGTTAAAATCAGAGGAGCAATAATAATAATAGTTGTTATTTTTAAGATTATAAACAAGAAATGAATTACGAACAATAAAAATGTAGGCAATGCCACTCTTTTCTTGATATTTTATTTCCTGTGCTGTATATATTTTCAGTCTACTGTACATTCGGTTGATCAAGTTTGGCGTCATCCTAGGACTTTGTATTCACTTCTTCGGCTGTATATGGTACATGCTGGCTTGCCCTTCTGGGTCATGTCAGGAGGGAACCTGGGTCGCTGCTGAAGGTAAGAATTAACCTGTTAGTGCTCACAGCTTCCAAAGGGAACCTGATAAATTTGCTGGCAAAAGTATAGATAGGAAAATATTTGATGGGGAAATGTTGATATGAACATTACAAAGAACTGCTTCAAAGATTTTGTAAGATCATCCTCTCTTTTATGGTTATTGTCAAAAGATTCTTAGATTCAGATGACAATTTCAGGAGGAACTCATAAGCATTGATGGGTCAAGATGACCCGGTCATCCCTTTAACCCTTATGCTGCTGGTGGCTAATTTGGCCAATACAAAATGATGCAGAAAAACTGAGGAATGACTGAAACCCTGGCACATGGGTACTCATCTGACAGTACTCAGTGTTAGCTATAGATGATTTTCAAAATTCTTTGCATTCTTGTGCTTTGGACAAAATCATCCTCAGCATTGGAAGGGTTAAAGGCATTATCTGGATCTAAGGCAAATATCAGAAATAAAGCTGAAGTGGTACGTGATTTCACAGAATATCTAAAGGAGAGTTGCAGGTAGATGCTGTTCTGATGAACATTTTGACTTTAAATAGTACACAAATTGCAGTTTTGTCTGCGAGATATCAGCAAAAATATTAGCCCTTTTTATGGCTGCTTAAGTTGTGGTTAGGATTACACATGGTTGGTTTTTAGCTCTTTCTCCTTTGATCTTCATTCGGGTTAGGTAAATGCTATGAACTTCAGTGGGTGAGATAGGATTGTTTGTGCAGTTGGCCCCTATCGTGTTTACAGATGACATTCTTGCCTGCATGTTGAGAGTATATCTGCACAATATAATAATGAAAATAATAATAATAATCTTTATTGAAAGGGTAACTCAGTCCAATGGTAAGGATCTTCCCTGAGGCCCTCTGGCATGTTTACAAGTAGCCCGAGGGCCCCAGGGTTACAAAGTAGTACAGTACATTGCTTTTAGTTATCGAGACTTGAAGGAAGGTAGAGATGGTGCACCTCTGATTGCTTCAGTTCAATGATTCCTCTTATGTCAAGCAATCGCAGAATCTCATCACTATACCTATTACCTGGTATTTCCCGGATACACAGCCTTTCAGTAGATTTTATTTTAAATTATTTTCTCTTTTTTAGTTTTACAAAACCAACCCCATTTGTCATATCTACGAAATGCTATCCATTTGCCATTTGACAATAAATATATTGTATTAAAATGTATTCATTCATCAAAACCATCTAGAGTGAATAGTTATTTGACATGTGTCTTGCAGCCTGGCAAGATGGTGTTGAGGGAATGATGATAAGATACTGTACGTGTATCTACTGGACTGTGGCTACCATGACCTCTACCGGCTACGGAGACATCCATGCATATAATCCATCTGAGATGGGTAAGTACCTGGCAGGGGGGGGGGGGGGGGGGGGTCCACAGTGGCCAAGATGCAACCAATTGCAGAACTTGTACTGATATTCCCAAAATTAAGGTCAAAAGAACTTCAAATTGGGTAGAGCTGATAATTTTTCCAAGATTTGCACTTGCTTGCTTCATTTTATGTTAGAACCAACCACTTATACCCCTTATATAAATCTTACGCTTTGAGATTATCTCTCAAATTTATTTGTGATTATGGAATTTTTGTGCTTTCAGTATTTGCCAGTGTTGTCATGGTGTTTGGGAAGCTGATGCTTGGTTTTATCTTGGGAAACATCGCCTCCACACTGGCCAACGCGGAGGCTCAGAGAGTCAACTATGATGAAAAACTGGATGCCATAAAGGTAGGCTGTAGCTTCCCAGTCATTTTCCCACATTCAAACGATTAAACGTATTCAACTTAAACCTGTTTAGCTCAAGTGTGACCACAGCTATAGGTTAAATTCTTATGTAATAAAATAATTAACTTAACAACTTGAAATTCAACAAAAAAAATTACACTATTTCATATGAAGCACTGTTATACTACAATGTATTTAGATTGTAGTGCTGATCTGAATAATCGGAGAGCTCACTATTTTACCTTCCAATTTTGATGATCAGTCCCAATTTTTTTTCGATTACTTGCATATCTATGTTTAATAGAAATACGTAATTTCTGTGTTTCCATTATTATTCTACCTTGTTTTTTGCAGGTATTATCCTGAAATTTCATGATAAGTGCACACTACATAATGTATGATGCGCATGGGGAAGGGTCAATGTGCACGAAAAACATCTCCAAATAAAAAATGATTATCAGTCACTCTGGTGGAACGATGATCAGTCCTAAAAAGTTGTACCAATTCCCAACACTAATAGATTGACATGCAGATAAGAATATAATTGTATTTGATTAAACATGATAAGTAGCCTTATTTTAAGATGTACTCAAACTTCAAATTTCAATGCTTCTTTTTGTTGTTTTGTTATTCATTAGGTTCATTCATTCATGTTCCAATTAGTCAATGTTCAATAAACCCTTTAGATTTACCAGCTGTGTGCAGGAGTCTAGAACCACAGTCACCTTCAGAACCAAGTCATCAGCTTGTATTACTATTCATTTTCATTTCTTAGCAGGCCTGTTCATTTATGTAGTGCTTTGATTGTAAGATTCATTATAGAAACATGTGAAGGAGTATTGGACACCTGCTGGACAACCACAGAACTATATCATCAATTTTAAGAACCCTATGCCTCTATTTGTCTTTGTTTACAGGAGGAGGAGTCTGCGCGACTACAGAACCACGTCATCAATTATAAGGACCCTATACATATATTTCGTAACAGGCCTGTTCATATGTCGATCGATTTTCCAGTGCTGTAATTTTGTAGGTTTGTATACAGGAGCATATGAAAGAGTCTGGGACACTACAGAACCATTTCATCAATTATAAGAACCCTATGCATCTATTCCCTAGCAGGCCTGTTCATTTGTTGATCCATTGTTTGTTTACAGGAGCATATGAAGGAGTCTGAAACACTACAGAACCCTATGCATCTACTTCCTAGCAGGCCTGTTCATTCATTGAACCATTGTTTGTTTACAGGAGCATATGAAGGAGTCCGGGACACTACAGAACCCTATGCATCTATTCTCTAGCAGGTCTGTTCATTCGTTAAACCATTGTTTGTTTACAGGAGCATATGAAGGAGTCCAGGACACTACAGAACCCTATGCATCTATTCTCTAGCAGGCCTGTTCATTTGTTGAACCATTGTTTGTTTACAGGAGCATATGAAGGAGTCCGGGACACTACAGAACCCTATGCATCTATTCTCTAGCAGGCCTGTTCATTTGTTGAACCATTGTTTGTTTACAGGAGCATATGAAGGAGTCCGGGACCCTACAGAACCATATGCATCTATTCCCTAGCAGGCCTGTTCATTTGTTGAACCATTGTTTGTTTACAGGAGCATATGAAGGAGTCCGGGACACCTGCTCGGCTACAGAACCACGTCATCAATTATTACGACTACCTGTGGCAGAGGAACCACGGCGTGGACTCCAAGGCGCTGCTGAGAGACGCGCCCACCTGTCTCCTCTCGGAGGTCTGGCTCACCATCGGCAGGCAAATGCTCGAACAGGTACGTCATGCTGGCAGATAATCCAGGGGCAAATACAGCAGGAAATACATTCACAAAGTGAAGGTTTAGTAGTCAATTTGGCTCTTTTAAAAGAATGAATCGATTTTACAATTTAAAAAAAAGTTTACTAAAAGATGTATTTTTTGACCTAACCGCACCTTGTTGAATTTGGAAGTTTGTTTTTTTGTCACTTTTTTCTGCCATATTGCGGCTAAGTTGCGACTAGCCAGTTGTAACTGATGGAAGAATTGGGAAAAGCATTGCCTAACCCCAAGTCACTGGCACATGCCGCGGCCGGGATTCGAGCCCTGAGGCAGTGGTGAATATTCGACAGCTAGCAGTCAGTGGCAACACCTTATATCACACTGCCATCACTGCAGGCCCCGCACCTTGTTGAGAACTTGTTGAAAATCAACTATGGGGCTGAAATACCCATTGAAGAAATTCCATTCCCAATGGCCATTCTCAATGGTCATTTGGAATCATTTTATGACCATATTTGGTAGAGACTCGTTCCAAGATGAAAATTCGATCCCCTCGTGTAAGAAGTATCATTCTCTAGCACACACGTCGGAGAACCTCTATTTCTGCTGCTTGCCTGTTCAATATGAGGCCAAAAAAAAAGTTGTTTGTTTCCTGTAACCCTACCCTAACAAGTTTTTATTCAAATAAAATCCCTACCCTAAAGTTTTTTACGCCCGCCCAACTCCAATCAATGTAAAACATGCATAAAAGACTCATTTTTGACCAAAAAAATCATGCAAAAAAAATAACTTTACTGACCTACCTACCCAATTTTTTTTCCAGACCGTTACAGGAAACAAACAATATTTTTTTCTTGGCCTGAAAGGAGTCTACATATCATAATCTCATAACTTCTCTCTGCAGATCCCCCTTTTTGAAGATGCCGAGAATAGTTTCTTCTGCCAGATGGCGCTGCGGGTGCGCATCACGGTGTTCACACCCGGAGACTACATAGTTCAAAAAGGTGACCTGTCACACGAGGTCTACTATATAAACAGAGGAAAGGTATGTATGATGGTTGCTGTACACTAAATGAGTGTTATTGTTATTGTTAAAACAGGGTATGTGTGAATTTTACACATGCTATTCTCATGCATTTTTGTTTTCTGGGGTTTAATTTATTTATTGTTATTATTACTATTATTATTATTATTATTATTATTATTTTCATTATTATTTTCATTATTATTTTCATTATTATTTTATTTAACTTTTTATTTTCTTTTTGGGGGTTTGATTTATTAATTATTATTAATACTATTATTGTTATTATTATCAATATTATTATTATCATTATTATTATTATTATTATCAATATTATTATTATTATTTTATTTTTATTTATTTATTCATTTTTTTTTTTTGGGGGGGGGGGGCTTTAACCTACAGTAAAGATATTTATTTCCAGATCTAAATGTGCAGGCAGACCAGGCACAATACACCAATGCATGCCCGATTGTCACCCGGGTGCCTGGGCATAGATAAGCTGACACGCCTATGACACCTAAAGAAAACTTTGGCACGCAGCTAAATGGGTCATGCACGCCTCATGATCTCTACCGCAGCCAGCGCAGTGAGTCATGCCCGGACAACCGCACTGCTGGTTGCTGGAAAGCGACTGGTCAACTTATTCTACTGGTACAACAATTGAATATCTTTACATTAACCGATTCACACTTAAAGCAGCCAAAACAGGCCTGACAATTTATGTAATACTTTTCAAACAAAAGCATTTTTTGGAAAAAAATTGAAGGAGAAATGTTAGGCAGAAGCCAAACAAGTACTCTACTTCAATTATTTTGTTAACTTTTGCTTTATTCCCAAGTTATTTCCAAAAGTATGAGAGTAGCAGACGAAACTTCCTAATGGAACTCTGAGTGTGAGTGGATTAATGTCTAAAAGTATCCTGTCACATCTATGATACTTGTGAAAATACTGTATATTTAGTATTATTGCAGTAGGTTTAACATATATTCCTGACCCAAGTAGCTGGATTTGTCGAACAACTTTAGCTGACAAGCTACATGCAGGCATGTTGTTGTTTCCACAACTTTTTACACAGGGTGACGATCGGGCATGTATTTCATAAAATTTGCATAAGCGTTAAGCGCAAGAATTATATTGCATTATATAACCTCTGTTCTGTAGTGGGATTTATTTCCTCAATATATATATTTTTAGGCAGAGGAGCTAACTGAGGACCAGCCCCCATTGGTGGAGAAGATTCTTCCTACAGGGACGGTCTTCTGCGAGGACGCCCTGGCGCGGAGCTGCCCGCACCTGAAATCCATCCGCGCCCGCACTCATGTGGACATCTTCACGGTCAACAAGGAGGACCTGGACACCGTGCTGCACTACTACCCCAGCTTCCAGGCCACCATCGTGGAGCGCATACGAGCGCGCTTCGGCAGCAGCAGTCACGCCAGCTCGGCCGATCCCCTCGGCTCAGTCAGGGTGGGCGGCCGAAAACCAATGCAAATCATCAAGCCTTTGAAGACGTAATAGGCAAAACAGGGCTCAATACGACCTTGACAGTACCAAGTCCTGTTAGTTAGGGCTAGTAAAGCTATGAGCTGACTAGCCATACTATACTATCGTAAATTCTCAGAAATTTGGGACACTTTTTGATAATTACGATTTTTATGGGTTCAGGGTGGCCCATGTTTTCCGAAAATATGTTGGTGTTAAGTCAGCATGATTTAAAGCTAGGTCCTTATTTTGTAAAGTGGCCACCGGCGATAGATCGAGGGTTGCCAAGATTTCCCATTGATTATTATGCCAAATATTTATAGTGGCCCAAATTCCTAGGGGGGGGGGGGGTGGTCTAAATTTCTGAAAATGTACGGTAGCTGACTTCTGAACAATACTGAGAGTCTAAGGCTTCACTTGTCATATGATATCTACTTATTTCAGCAGTCCAATCTCATTATGGGTTGTAGTTCAAAACACTTGGTACATAACATTGTAACATATTACATGTATTTTAAAGTATCAAAAAAAAACATATCAATGAGAATATCAATCATTTTCCAAGTCAGGGAAGGATGGGTGCAGAACCTAAGGTTGTCTAGCCTTGTAAGATTGATTCATATTACAGATGAATTTTTATTTTTTTTTCTCATTTTTATTTTATGTTAATTCTTCCAGGTTACACCCTCATTGGGAAAACCTCTCAGCATTTTCTACAGTTTATCAAGCCCTGTACTTGAATGTCATTTATATGCCTATTACTCTCTTTGACCAGTCCCGTATGGAGCTATGATACTTAGAAAATAATTTAGACATGCAGCATGATTTGGCAAGATATATAAAGCAGAGTTGTTTCTGATATGATAAACACATCTTTTTTATTTTTTCCAAAATATTTCTTGATTTGGAAAACACAACTAAAACTGTCAAACCGTTTATGAAAATGAAAGTAGCAGTATACATTGGTGGATTGAATTGTGATATATGTACATATAGATAGGGGTTGGGAATTAATCTGTGATATATGTACATATAGGTAGGGTAGTAGGGGGTGGGAACAGAATACAATAGTGTACATAAGGAACCTGTATATTTCATTTTTTTCTATTGTCTGGCCTAGATATTTACATTTTATGGTCTGACTTAAAAAACAATATTCTATGTATTGTAATTAGTAGTAGCTGGACCAGTTATTGTTATGTGACATATGATATATGTTTTGCTATTGCTTTTTGACCATGCTATAATCCATTTATTTATGTACTTTGAATCTGTTTATGCTTTATCCAATGCTTATGAATTGTCAATTCCTTAGATAAAATTGTAAATGCATAATATATGTAAATGTTTTAAGCTAGGAATTTAGGTTAATATATGTTAGGTTTAGCTTGATGAAACGACTGTGCGAGTCAGAGGTCTGTATTTGTGTACAATTGATGTTTTATTGTGATTTATTAAATATTATTTATTATGCATTAAGTCAAGACCAGTGTATAAATGATTTCTTGCTACAGTCATTACAATAAATGTACAGAATGTAATTTATACAACAACAGCTTTTGTTGATTTTATCAACCAGAGCCTCTCTGCTTTTTCATGATTTTTTGATAATTCAAAATCCTCACATCTACCAATCCATCGTATATCTTAAGTAGTTTAATATCTTTGAACCACCCCTTATAGATGAATAGCAAATGAAAGAATGAAAAAAATGGTATAGATTTATTTCAGGGACTGACATTTTTTCAAAGTTAGACGCCCTTTAGGAACAACCGATATGCTCTGTGGGAATAGTGTGCACCCTTTTTCAATTGCCTTTCAAAACGTTTCCCAATTTTTTTTTTGCAAATCTTCAGGAATGCAATTAACCCTTTCACTGCTGGATGCTAATTTGGTCAACATGAAATGATGCCAGAAAGCTGAGAAATGACGGAAACCATGGCAAATGGGTACTCATCTGATAGAAGTCAGCGAGAGCTTTCAAATGAATACCAACATGACAGGGTTAAGATGATTTCCATAATTTTTTGCTTTTTTGTGCATTGGATGGAAGTAATCTCAGCAGTAGATGGGTAAATAACCTTATAAGTGCAGTTAGCTATGACAACAATTATTGTAGATTGATGCAAACAAACAATACCTATTCTTATCCTACTGTTTGGCAGGAATGAAAGGAAGGAATTATGGCAAAAATGTTGACTCGTCTTGTTGGGAAAATCCTAAAATTCCCAAAATAAATTGTGGCATTGTCACTTGCCCTGTGCACATGGCTGGTTAATATGTTGGTCCCTGCATAAGTACTGCAAAGAAGACATTAGAGAAAACAGCTAGTCAATTGTTGAATGCCAGATCAGAGGGAAACCAGCAGTTCTATATATACAGGGACTTAGCCAGGACTTTCATAACAGGGTGTCCAAATTGGGATTTCAAGAATATAGGGTTTCCAAAATCCTTAATTAAAAAAGTAAAAATCATAACACTGATTATGTACATTAACAAATAAAGTAACAATATGCTTAATTCTTCAAGATGTGAATGTCTCTGTAATACTTTTGAAGTTAAACTTTTTGGAAATTTACCTTGGAATCAGTATTTACAAAAAAACACATAACAAAATCTAGGGTGTCTTTTTCCCTATAATCAGGTATTTTTCATGAACCAGGGAGTCCAAAAGACACCCAGACACCCTGCTGGCTAAGACCCTGGTTCTATGTATCCAGGGTTTGCTTTGTCAGACTAAGAGTATAACTAAGAGTAAAACCCTTCATTAGGGGGTATCTTTTGTCTTAACTAAATATTTTCATGTAACGTAGAGTAAATTTATAGATCAAACCACAATTGTTTCCATTGTTATCCGTAACACAATGGTGATAGGTAGCTGATGAATGAATGGTGGATTTTACAATAAGCAATGCCCTCAGAACTCTTCATTACCTGATGACAAAGTAGCACATATGGTTAAGTGTCGGACTAGTAATCAGTAGGTCGCTGGTTCAATTCCCGGCGGGGGCACTTTGGTCTGTCTTTGGGCAAGACAGTTTATTCCATATTGCTTCAGTCTACCCAGCTGCCAAAATGAGTACCTAGCATAAATAAGGCAGTGCTTAGAGCTTGTGCGCTATATGCTGCCAGTTGCTCTGGAATATCCCCCAGGGGATTGAAATGGTTTCCGTGTGTACAGGCCTGCTAGGGGAGGAAGGTCGTGTGAGCACTTCGGTGGATATAAGACTATAAATCGAATACATTTATCTTTAATGGAAACCTTGGCTTCACCTCGGTGTCAGTTATCATCAGGTAACGGAGAGTTCTGAGGGCATTAACTATTATAAGACTAGGAAAATGGGCATGAAATTTGTAATATTTCCAAACGAAACTATCACATTTTGCAAGGTAGGAGTAAAACACTAGCCATGTTTTTAATCATTCTATTGTACTATACTTTAATTTGTTACAAAAGATAAATAGCTTCTACTTTCATTCAGTCACTCTCTTTTCACCTATTGTATTGCATCTCTGTATATCCAACAAATGACAAAATTCCAGGTATGAATGAGTTAACCCTTCCAATGCTGAGGCTACTTTTGTCCAAAGCGCAAAGACAAAGATTTAAAAAAATAATCTTAACACTGTTACGTTGGTATTCAGTGGATAGCTCTCGCTGAGTACTCTCAGACGAGTACCCATATGTCAGGGTTTCAGTCATTTTCAAGGTTTTTTGCATCATTTTCTATTGGCCATATTAGCCACCAGCAGCATAATGGTTAACCCTTCCAATGCTAAGGCTACTTTTGTCCAAAGCACAAGGAAGTAAAGATTTTTGAACACCATCTAAACCATGTCATGTTGGTATTCATTGGGTAGCTCTCACTGAGCACTCTCAGATGAGTACCCATGGGCCAGAGTTTCAGTCATTTTTCAGTAGTTTTTTTGCATCATTTTCTATTGGCCATATTAGCCACCAGCAGCATAATGGTTAAGGAGAATGATTGACATGTTATCATCAATGTCACAACACTATTTGAATTCACAACAATGAAAGAATGTGGTGAAATAAAGTACCTGGCTTAGTAGTAAGTAATATGAAAAACTCCTGTTCTCAGGAGTCAACCATACAGAAACTATTAGATTATAACATTTGTTAGACGGATGCATGGGACGCAATTGGTCAAAAGACTGTTTTATAGCAGAAAATTAAAGAAATTGATGGTTTAACAGAACAAATATAAAAAAGCTAAACTATTAAGTTACTCAATAAATATTGGAATCCAACAGTTGCTGCACGTTCTGCCTTAAACCAACACTGTCCCAGCTTGATGTTTAGTTCTGTTGGATCCATATTTGTATGTACAAAAACAAATGTACCATTGACCAAATTAAATCAATGACCCTACTGAGAGTGCAACCAAACAAACCGATCAAAACTGCTATTACATATTTTGTATTTGAAGAAAGAAATTCGCCAGCGGCAATATTAGATCAAAAACTGCGTGTAACTAAATAAATCCTTCCACTAAATCCATCCTTGATCAGAGTTTCCCTTGAAATGGTATCTTATTTATGAAAAGTTATACAGGAATACAGCTTCAAACCACAAATTATTTAAAGAAAATATATTGATTGGATTTTAATAAGCACCTCCCAAAATATTTACCAAGTGCTTATATCAAAAAAAGATCTGAAATCATAAACCGGAAATGTTTATCATTCTGGTTTAGTTTTGGACGTTTTAGGGTTATTGGGGTTGTGCACATCTACTGAGAACTTAACAAGGTTCAACTGAAAAAGAGGCTTGTATGGGAGTTAATGAATTGGACTGATGAATATTACGTGTGTTTAACCTATTCACTACTCATAGCAGACAAAAGCTGGCCTGACAATTTTGATGAAATCTTGCAGGCAAAAGCAAAGTTGAGAAAATATTTGAAGGAGAAATGTAGTTCAGAATATTAACAACAACTCAGCTTCAAATATTTTATAAAATCCTTCTTGATTCGTAAGTTATCATAAAAAGTGTTGTAGATCCAGGCAACAATTTCTAGAGGGACTCTTAAGGTAGAACCCTATTCGATAACAAGGGTCATTTTTTAAAACTCGAATACAGTATCTGAAAACTGAGTTTAATGAAGACAGCGACACTTATGCTATTGTAAAAGTTACATCTCATAGTTACAGAATAATGGTAAACTTATCAATAAATGACTATTTTGAGGTAATGCGGCACCCTTAAAGAACATATTTTGATGTGTTTCGTTTTTTGGCAAAATGTCAAGACTTACTCTTTACTTGAAAATGAGAGTCTACCATTTGATTATTCATGTCTTTGGTGAGGTGCAAGGTCCTACCTTAACAGGGGATTTGCATGATGAGTATCTTAAAAACATTTTTGAATGTTCCCATAAGCCCTCAAAATTACTAACAGCATGTGGTTTACATAGCTAATGCTGATTTTCAGGTCCTGTCAGAATTCAAGGTACAATGTACCTGTGACATTGACCTTGCACCTAGACGGGGTTCATATCTGTCATACTCTAAAATACTGGCTTCGAAGACTGTATCGTTATTCACTTTCAGCCAAAAGATGAGATGAAAATTTTGGTCAAAATGGTCTATCTCGAAGGAATCTGCATGGTTAAACCAGACAGCCATGTCGTTCGGGTGCAATGGAACGAGGAAAACCCAAAGGGCCCTGCCTTTTGTGCTCTCCAGGTAATCACAATAGACTTGCAAGCTCGAGATTCGTGGCGAGTGAACACTGCTCATGTGTCATCTTTTGTTTTTATATCCATTCTTAGGGGCCAGCCAAGAACACCACCTAGTAGTGATAATCTTGGTGTACTAGACTATCACCTTAAGCATTAATTGGTTAACTTTAAGACTGATCAAAAGATACAGATGTTCCCTGACAAGAAAGCTGTAGTAATGAATATTCTGATATAAAGAGAATCATTTTCGGCCAGTGGGAACTGTCTTGGCATGTTTCCAAACACTGATCATCAGAATTTTCGTTCCTATAGCTCAGATGTTGAAAAACTTAGATCAGCCACTGCTCTGATGGCCGTGTGGTCTAACTGCCACTGACTGCACGCTGTCTCTCGCCACAGCCTGGGTACGAATCCCGGCCTGGGCATGTGTGAAAGTTGCCAGTGACTTGGGGTCAGGTATTGGTTTTCGCTGGGTACTCCGGTTTCCTCCACTACTTACAACTGGTTAGTCACGAATTAGCCACAATTGGCATAGATGTGACGAAAAACGAAATTATAAATTCCAAATTCTGCCACTTTAGATAAAAATAAAAAGGAAAAGAAAAATGCCACAAAGGGCTCTTTGGTATTAGTGCGGCAAAAGCTATAGCGTGTGCTTGCCATTGTGAATGAGACCAGCGATAATTAAATTGTTGAGCGGTCTAAATATGGTAATTTTTATCAATATTTGGGTCCAAAAAACATTCTCAGAGGCGATTGGAAAATGCCATTAGGAATTGCTTTTCGTCAATCAGTATTTCTGTCCTATAGTGTTCAAAAATGATAAGTATGATGATGATGATGATGATGATGATGATCGTAGCAATGATAATATTATCTGTTAAGTAATTAATGCTATTAATGGTGACAGAGACAATGATGATGATAATCATAACAATAATAATAATGATGATTATGATGATAATAATAATAATTATTATCATAATTATTATTATTATTATTATTATTATTATTATTATTATTATTATTATTATAATGATGATGATATTAATAATAATAATAATAATAATAATAATAATAATAATAATAATAATAATAATAACTATAATAATAATATTAATGATAATGATGATTATGACGTGATCAATAAAGACGTCTTACACGTTTTCAGGCAACATGTGATGTTAAAAACAACAAGCAGGTTCCTCAAGTACACTCGTACCTAGGACCCACATTGACGTGAAACACAGATGACATTGAGCCAGCGAAATAAATGTAAGGCGTTTCAACGAGGCTGCAGCGCTGTTGCTTGTGGTGTGAGCAGCGAGTTGACACAGGTGCCACAAGGTAGTGCGTCAAGACAATAGATTACCTGTAATCCATGGGCAGGTGTGCCACTGCTTCAGGAAAACACAGCCCTGAAAACGCATTATATTACTTGGTCCTTGGTAATTAGTCCTTGGGAGGAAGGTGAGCTTGAATAACAACTTCTTGTCCTGTCTAATCGAGAATGCAATATTTTCACCTTCATTAGTTTTTAATTTAGTTCTGAGGATGATGAGAAATAGTTGCTCTTTTCACCTATAGGCCATGAGCCAGAGGATTTAATTGGTCGGTACCATATATATATATATATATATATATATATATATATATATATATATATA
Organism: Maea johnstoni; assembly: GCA_963942565.1. Taxonomy (NCBI): domain Eukaryota; kingdom Metazoa; phylum Annelida; class Polychaeta; order Spionida; family Magelonidae; genus Maea; species Maea johnstoni. The sequence goes on along the minus strand of OZ012693.1, from coordinate 32,769,373 downwards.
TATATATATATATATATATATATATATATATATATATATATATATATATATATATATATATATATATATATATATATATATATATATATATATATATATATATATATATATATATATATATATATATATATATATATATATATATATATATATATATATATATATATAAATATATATATATATAAATATATATATATATATATATATATATATATATATATATATATATATATATATATATATATATATTTATATATGTATGTATATATATATATATATATATATATATAAATATATATATATATATATATATATATATATATATATATATATATATATATATATATATATATATATATATATATATATCAAATTTACATTTAATTTAGTTCTGAGGATGATGAGAAATAGTTGCTCTTTTCACCTATAGGCCATGAGCCAGCGGATTTAATTGGTCGGTACCACATATATATATATATATATATATATATATATATATATATATATATATATATATATATATATATATATATATATATATATATGTATATGTATATGTATATGTATATGTATATGTATATGTATATATATATATATATATATATATATATATATATATATATATATATATATATATATGTATATATATATATATATATATATACATATATATATATATATACATAACATATATATATATATATATTTATATATATATATATATATATATATATATATATATATATATATATAATGCTGACTAATATTTCTGAATTCCTCATAATCTCTGCTGTAATTTGATGTGTGATAGCAATGCGGGGGTGGCAGCTTAGTCAAAGATATTCAGCTGTTAGTGACGCGTCCTCTCGTCTCCTGATGTGTAATTTCCTGATAAAAGAGGAAATTATTAGCAATCATGATAGATTAATAATACTTAAGCATCCTAATATTTCATTCTCTACTACTCTACTAAGAACTGGATGAAAGTCGTGACGCAATGAGCCATATTGAATGAAATTCCTAGACTCTTTTATAACAAACAACACTTCCCAAGTGGTTACGATGCCTGTCTCCAAAGCATGAGTTCGCAGGTTCGAGTCTCCGCTGGATATCTATAAGCGGGCTAGCCTGGTCGATATATAAATGTGCGGCGGTGTGGAGGGCTGTCTATGGTCCTATGCAACTGAAACACCCCTGGAACTACAGGTGAAGAAAAGTGAATTTCTTCCCGGTTCCGCGTTTCTATCTCGTCGCGATATGACCTACATATTGAAAGCGAAGTTAAATCCCATTCCTTCCTTCTGTGTTGTTTTCATTAAAATGACGCCAACAGTTGAATGTGATAATCATTAATCCTTTTATGGTGATATGATGTAATATATTCGAAATTTAAAAATTCCAACGCTCTCCGTGTCACCCCACCCATTTATCGCAGCAATTACGTTTGGGTAGTTTTTATCTCCATTTGGCAATTATACACGGGGTCGTAGGAGTGTACTCTCTCCTTTAGGGTATACATGCTCAGAGCTTTGCTGATTTATAGTTACGGCTTATGCAGTCCTGTATTTCAACAGTTTTATTTTGCAATGTTAATCATTCGTTCCGAAAGTTCCCTTTCAATTCAATTCATTTATCATTTTATTGTATTGTGGTTGAGACCTACGTGATACTGAGCAGTACCCCGTAACAGCCCTGCCAATGATGTCGGTGCCCCTACTGCGCAAAAACCAACACACACGGCTATTTCCCCAACAGTAAACTATTGACCATCCTTACCTGTGTCACCCCAATGCGCTCTAGCTACTTTGGCCGATATCGTTTTCGCAAAAGCATCATTTTGAAAATATTTCGAGAACAAATGTTCATCATAACCAAATTAACAACTTTCCTTCAAATATGTTGAGATTTAATGTTTTATTCCTGAGTTTTGGTCGATAGTATCGTAGATGCAGACGACTCTGTTGTAGGCACGAACGGGTTAAACACACGTCAGCAGATATCAGGAGCGCGCTCTCCGGCGGCTGTGCCATTGGCGCACGAACGAACAGTCATGAAAGTTCTACCAATTAATATGAATGGCACGGACGAATCTTCGTCTGCCAACATATTACCAGGCCAGATCATCACAGCATACGACTTTGCGGTAAACGCCAGTTCGGCTGCTGTTAGTACTGTGACGAGAGAAACAGTTTGCTACGAACCGGATATGTTCACAACTTCTGCTTCTAAGCGACGTCATAGTTCGTTTGTAAGGAATGAAATTAACATGCAGGAGAAATCTCTCAAGGATTTCGACTGTATGTCAGAAACTGCCCTCTATAAAGCAATGCGGCCACTCGTCGTCTGCATGAAGGTAGTCGGGCTGCTCTTTGAGAGAAACTATGGAAAATGGTCGCTGGAAAAACGCCATTTGGAAAATCTCTCGCGTTCTTATTGCTTCTTCGTCTGTTTGATCACCGGTATGTTCTTTGTGAAATCTCTCGCTTCGTATAGTCATTACGACTCTTACGGACCGATATTGTTCTTCAAAGTTCAGGTCACGATGTGGACATACGAGGCGATGGCGAAAGCTATCGTCTGCTACTCTGCGTGCAAACGAAAATGGAAGTTGCATGATTTCTTGGTGAAACTCAGCCTTGAGAGTAAGGAAACGTTGCCAAAATACGCGCGTACACTATGGAAGACTTCGGTTTGTAGCGTCGCTTTTACGTGCATTTTCGCTGTGGGGAACGCGGGCTTTTTGGTGATATCATACTTTACCCCCTACAAGGCCATACACAGTATACTGGACACTACTATCATGCCCGCAGAACCACACTCGGACAGCGCCCCCTTCATGCGTGCATTTCTCATATTCCTGTCCTTCGTGGACAGTCTCGTCTCTCTTCTCCCCTTGGCCTTATTTGGTACTTTTTGCTACGTGTTTTACCGAGAGTTCATGCAGGTTAAGGAACGTCTCTCGAGGGCTCTTAGAGACGATGGTAGCTTTATGGACGATCTTGAAGAGATACGAATCCGCCATCAGAGACTCTGCAAACTTGTCGACCATGCGGATGAGATATTCACCTGGTATATTGCCCATACCTACCTGACCAACGTACCAATGTTTTGCGTGCTGCTCTACAATACCATCTACTCAAACATGCACCATCTACAGCTTGCCATCTACATGTTCTGGCTGACTGTAGTTACGGTCCATTGCTGCAGTGTATCAGTGGCCGCCACGCTGGTGAACCATGCGGTGAGTACTTAAAAAACCAAAGTTGGTTAGGTGGAGTAAAACGGCTCTCACCATTAGCGAATGGTTGAAGGTGGAGGAAAGTAGCCAATAGTTAACCCATTAATGCTCAGAGCGGCCAAAATAGGCCTGACAATTTTGATAATATTTTTCTAATAAAAGCATTTTTTAGAAAATAGTTGAAGGAGAAATGTTAATCAGATACCAAACACCAACTCTCCTTCAAATATTTTGTGAACTTGTACCTTATTCCAAAGTTATTTTCAAACGTATGAGAGTAGCAGACGAGTGTGAATGGGTTAATTATTAATGGAAGAGGCTTCCCGGAGTACACGGGGAAACCCCCCGCCGAACACTTTGGTTTGAACCCGAAAAGTTGTGAGAAGCAGCGAGCTGCGCAATCACTGACAATGCCCTGTACCACTCTGCCATTGAGGTAGACCCTGTCATATTTGTTTAAGGCGGAGTGCAACTTTTTTAATGTCAAATTGTACATGAGTATCATATGATAATCTTAGGGTCGCAGCAGTACAAATATTCCTTATATCATAACATAACATACATATTTAGACATGTCACTTCAAGCATGAATTGTATAGAGATGGCAGCATAATATTAGCTTATTGTGTGGTATGTCTCAAGGTATGGTTACACATAAACCTGTAATTACCTTCAAAAATCTTACTGATGCATAGTTAGCTCGTCAAATAAAAAGGTTTGGATTCTGTCATTTTCCATTTATTTTGATCAATATATCAATATACATGTACTCGTTTGGTTTTCACTATCCAGAAGTTTAATGTTATGGTTTTCATGTATGCTGGGTGTCTACAGTGCAGACATTTAATTCCTGCACTAAATGCGTGGGCAGTCCGGGCATAATACACGACCGCACGCCCGATGACCACCCAGTTTCCTGGGCATGGATGCATGGACGACCTTACAACTGAACGTAGCATTGATTACTATGCAACGTGGGCCATTGGTGTGCTTGGCTTACTTTTTGACATGTTATCATGGTTGTACAACCAGACCCTGGGAGACGTCCGGTCGACTGGTGCGGGAATTAAATGCCTGTACTGTACGTGCCCTGCACCTATGTATTATATGGACCCTCTGATATAAGGCATAATAACGGGCTATATTCTAGGGGCGTCGGATTACACTCTTTAAGCCCCCACTGAAGCACCTTAAGGTGTCTTTTTCCGCAGCCCACTTTGTATCATCTCAGTTGGCTGCTATAGGTTAACCTAAAACCACATATTTGCACAAACTGCGGCCTCGAATAGATTATCAATGCCCAATAAAAGCACTGTTTTGCAAACACAGCAATCAATGACTGCTCTCACAACATGATGACCTTTTTACAGCAACTTTCTTCGACAAACATCAAAATCGATGAAATACCAATTGGTGATTGTCGAATTCCTGAACTTCGCGGAAATTTCAAGTTTTTTCTTTATTTACATTGTTAGTATTTTAGAAAACTAGAATCAAAACGAATTATTATTATATATACGGTACAATACTTAGAAAATAAATATAAACTACTGTACCACACGGCTCTTTTCGATTTCCCACGCTTCTCGAATATTTTACACAGATCTTGTATTACATATAAACGCTTATATGAGCAGATCCGTAATTGCAACCGTTTCACAGTGGTTGTTTTCTTGCACTGTACAATACTCGCAACACGACCACTACGCACCTCAAGAGGGAGGCCTGCGGCATGACATGATCGCTTCTTGCCTCCCTCCTTTGTTTTGGGTGGAAATCTGGCTCACGGCAAGTGAGAGTGTTGCCATTTATTGGGATTACCCGGTGGCTAACCCGAACACTAAGTTTCCTTTAGCACACACAACGGGTTAGTCAAGCTTTAGTCGCATTATAGCAGAAAGGTGACGGTATACACAATTTCGAATTTCACGACTCCATCTCATTACAAGTACGGTTGTAGATGCAAAGCATCAATAGTCAAAAGGCGGGGCCAAGTTATTTATGAACTTGTGAGGGAACCGGATGTATAAAGAACATTAACATTATAGAGGAAAATAATTTATTATGACTTGATTTGTATCATTTTTGTAGAAATAAAACAAATATCGGAATTCTAGGCGCAAGCTGGAGACTTCGAAATCTCTTGGGTGCGAAGCTACTAGGGTACGCATCAGTTTGGTTACGAACCAGTTTGGTTACGAAGTCTCCTGATTTCATTCTATACACATAGTAGACTAGTGGCAGTCCTATAAGCCGCATCACGCCAACAATAGATGGTGGGCGATACCAGTCCCTAATCCGTGACGTGATTGTGAGACTGGCGCTAGTCTATACACAGAGTACTTTTTTCTTAGTAATTTTCCTTCCTATACTGAAAAATATACTTTATGTCCGCTTAAAATATTTTATATATTTGAAAACTTCATGCTAAATTAAAATAAGGAAGGCACGATTTTCCGCGGCAAAGGCAACATTTATATTATAACCAATCAGAATAGAGAATTATATTTAGTCCGGCCTCATGATTTAGACCACGTGACGTCTACCCATGTACATCTCAAAACACCTTCCCAGATAAGGCGGGCCTGATGGCCCCGCCAATAATAGGTTACTGTAAATAACAGAAATCAGAACGGTACTCCATACCAAATTAAGAAGACAATTACAAGTAGTTTCTATTATTCAAATTGTTTTACTGCATAATGTATTATATTCATGGCTATGACTTTTTAAAGATATCCAAAAATCAAATTACAGATCAGATTACAAATATAGCTAATCGTACCCCTATTATTTGGATGCCATTTGCAGTACCTTTGCTACGTCCTTTCCGCAGTGGAATCAGATTGGATCTTTTGTAAAGCACAGGTGGTGCCCTCTTTTTTTAAAAGGAGATGCTCCCTGAAATTACTAATTGAATATCAACGAGTTGATAATGTTGTTATTCTCGTGGGTGACGCTATATGCGAAACAGAATCAACGGTAGGTTATTTGTCCTTATTGGACAATATTGTTTTCGGGAAATGGACAAATGTGTTGAATTGGAGGTGACAAACAGATTAGGATGCGCAAATTTGGGTAAACGATTTTTTGAAATAATGTTATTTTTTGCTGAATTCTTTAACACTTTTCTGAAACAACATAGACTCTAATTTGTAAACGTTAGTATTGTGCATCTTACAAGGATCTGACTTTATTTGAAAATATAAATGGTGGGTGTCTACATTTAAACTGGAGATAGTATGTTCTAAAAACTGTCATTTGTGTGGTTTATCCATACTACTTAGTGCATCATGTATGTGTATAGGTACCCATTATATCAACTCTATGAAGTGCCATTTGGCAGTACTTGTTTACATTCAGTGAACAGTGATAACTAATTTCATTTACCTTGTATTTTCAGGCCCACATGCCTACTGAGGACGTTTTCAGCATCAATATTGAGAAAAGTCCTGATGTTAAGTGTGGACAGGTGAATTTTCTTCTATTGTTTCTATTTTCCATATATTCGTCAGCAACTACGATTTTTCATAATAAAAAGAATTCATTATAGAAATAGAGCATGGTCCACCGAGTTGGGCTGTTTAACCCATCATGGTTGAGTTTCGAAATGCTTGCAATCAACCATGGTGAGCTGGGAGATCACAGTGTATTCCTACGTATTCTTTTTCATGAATGTCACATATGAAGGCCTTTAAATGTAGGCTTAGACCTTAGCCTTTGATTTATTACGAAACCAGTGCTTCTAGCTTTATGTAATAGAGATGGCATAATTGTCTGAGCACTCTTTTGAAAGATCAATAAGAAAAAACGTCGTCGACGCCACAACGTCATTAGCTTGAAATGTTGTTGACTTTCACATGCGCACTGAGACTCTGTCAATATTATCAAAGGAAAGTTGAGCCCCAAAACTACGGACAGGGCTGCCGCATGGTATGCATTCTTAAGAAGTTCCTAGGAAATGTCAATCAACACAAAGGCGTAGGGCTGCCTCCATGGCCGAGCCGTCAATTGCATTGCAAATCCATTCCTGGCGGTAGAGCGAAGGTCTTGCTTTCCTTGTTCGGATTTTTCATCATGTATCGTCCTTTCTTTTACCATATTGCAGTAAATTCGTTGCCAGCCAGTTTGGAAAAGCTGGGGAAATTGGAGAACCGGGGGGCTTTGAACCAGATCAGTGCCTAAAACACAATGGTGTCTTTCCCACCTGACTCATCTAGAACTCAGACCCAAAGAGTAGTGCGGTTGAATGAATGAATAAGCCTTTAAAGGCACATTGGCACACAAAGGCCTTTAAGTGCCAGAAAATATTACCAAAAAATGGTACATTGTACTTTGTCACTGATGATTAACAATGACAAAGAATAATATTTCTAGATGAAAGAAGAAAAAGAGGAAGAGGAAGAGCGGAGCACCCAGACCCAAAGAGGACCAAGGGATCTCTTAGAAGGATGGTATCCAAAGGCAGATCCACACATCCCCTTTCTTTTATGAGGCGAGCACGGTGCCACACCAGGTTAGGGTTCCCCGGGAGGTGCCAAGTCCTATTGCACAGCATTGAGCAAGCCATAGGGTGCACCCCTTACAGGGTGCGAGAAGATCAGGAGATTATATAAAATACAGTACATGTACACAGTTTTCCTACTTCTTTTCAGCTCCAATTGTTCATAAGTAAACTGACAGGGACGTCTGTTGGATTCAGTGCTTTCGGGATGTTTGTCGTTAACAAAGCCACACTCCTAACGGTAAGCATCTCGCCATGGCCAACTGCTGTGCACTTATGGTAGAAATGGTCTCTAAAGATATACTAGTATATGTTTTATATATATATATATATATATATATATATATATATATATATATATATATATATATATATATATATATATATATATATATATATATATATATATATATATATATATATATATATATGTGTGTGTGTGTGTGTGTGTATATGCATGCCTGCATTGTATTATGTATGTATGTATGTATGTACTAGTATGTCATATTGTTTTTCACGAAGACGAAATTTAGATGGTATATGTACATTGTGTTCCCCATCAATAACACATTTACATGACATTAATGTGTATTTCGGAGTCTATTTCTCACGTGATCGCGTGCTATCAGTTCCAGAGACCGCACACACCTGATCACAGCGTGATAACTAAATGACAGAGGCCCTGAAAGCCCCTACTGTGTGGCCATTAGTTAAGCCCACTAATAAATGGATTGGTGACCTACGTGCAAAGTGCTACAGGATGTTTTTGTTTATTTATTTAGAATGCCATCAATATAGAATACATCACTTTCGTCACGTCTACCACATGTGACATATAAACTCAAGGGAACTGTGTATGCCTTAGCACAGTCACCTGCCATACACCAATTACATGTACAAGTCACGAAAAGCATGGCTGAGCATTGTTATCGTGTGGGACCCCTTTGCGGAGAAGACAGCTTGAGGAATAAAGGCTCAAAAGCATGCGATATGTACGATGGTGCAGGTGTGAACGGCAGGAAAAAATATCAGCTGTGTTTCTGGAAAACGAAAGACATATTTCTGCTTTTCACAACTCCATCATTCTAGATATGGCACGTACTGTATAACTGGTTAATTTGGCGTGTACATAAGTTGGCTTTTTTTTTTCAAAAAAGTATTTTCCCTGTATTTATTTTGGCGTCTGGAGCAGTCAGAACAACGCCATCTTTGTGTAGACATATTTTTTATGTGATCTTTAATTTGGCGTTGACGGGCATTCGCCAAAAAACGCCAAATTAAAAACCACGCCAAATTAACCATTTATCTAGTACCCCAATATTTTCGAGGTTGTACTGTATTGTTCAGACAATTAATTCCTGCAGCCACCAGTCGACCAAGTATCTGTCAGTGCCTGGTTGTGCAAGCACCCATGGATAACATGTCAAAAAATAAGCCAAACTCCTCAATGACTCACGTACAAGAAACTGGCTGGCAATCGGACGTCCGATCGTGTATTATGTCATGGCTGCCCGGGCATTAAGTGCAGGAATTAAATATCGGCACTCTACAACATGATACAGGATCTGAAGCAACACTTTTACTGCAAAGGATTCTAAGGCATTAATCTATTTGCATATTAGCTAATTACATAGATTTCACCCATGAATCTAACATGAGCTATCTTATTTTTCACCCGGTTTTAAATCATTTTGTTCAAGTTCTGCCCTGATGTGAAGGTCCTAATAGATGGCTATTATCAACACCATTAGGCGTATTTGTTCGCGCTTATCTACCGAATCAGCTCACATGTTAGATACACGTTTGACAATACGCTGGTACATTTGCCATTTCCACTGATATGTGTGAAGACAATGGGCAGTTGGCACAGTCAATAACCATTGTTCATATCGCGAACAGGTTCACCCCCCTGGGCTGAGCGGTCTAGAGGATCGCTCACTGAATGTCCGCTATGACGTAATAAACAGTGATTTCCTAGTAGTTCATACGATCAGGGAATATGCATTTATTTCATTTCAGGTTAGATAAGATAATTCATACTCATGCAATGAATTGACAAAACTTTGAAATCCATCCATTTTATTTTTCAGGTTATAGGGATGCTAAGTACATACTTTGTTCTTATGATCCAATTCAAGCCATCGTCAGATGAAGTCACGTGCGTACCGTGAAGTACCACAGGCAAAATACTTATCAACAAATCTTGTTTAAAAGGATGTATGGATAACCTACACTTCAAAATTACTTTGATAAAGCGTGTCAACATAAGGTCCCTAATGGATAGCTGTACCAAAACTTGTTAGCTACTTTAATGGTGAATGCTATTTTGAGGTCATGATTGCACCTTGGAAGTTTATCTTTGTAATTGCTATAATATACATGTTCTAATCGTGAAGACGTTGTCCTATCTCTTATTCATGAATCACCCTAATCTGGAGGTTTGACTACACCACATCTTTCACCCCGTGGTATTAAATTATGAAATTATACAAATATAAATATAACTCACTATTCTTCTTAAGATTATTGCACCTCTACTAGGATTTCACGATTACAGTGAGAGGCAAATACCGTAAGTGAAGCTAATTTCTTTTATGATTCAGTGCCAACATTTAATTCCTACACTAAATGCGTGGGCAGCCCGGTCATAATACACGACCACAGGCCCAATTGCCACCAAGTTTCCTGGATATGGATGCGTGGATGACCTCACAACTAAACGTAGATTTGAATTGCAAGCTACGTGGGTCATTTATGTGCTTGAGTTATTTTTTGGATATGTCATCCATATGTGTTTGTACAACCAGGCACTGACAGACGCCCGGTCGACTGGTGCAGAAATGAAATGTCTGTACTGTACATAGGAAAGCAATAGCAGGATATTATGGATATTTACTTATTCCCTGTTATGAGATAACATTTGTGCATGTTGTCACTTGCATGGGCATGTAAATATGGGAGCTTGTTCTATTGGAGCTATTCCATCATGATAAGCATCCTCGTCTAGGAAAAAGGTGTTTTGAGAAAAGGCTTTAAAAAAAATCTACACAACGCATGTTGTACATTTATCGAAAACACATGGAGACAAATACGAGTACAGAAAGCACACTCACACACACACACACACACACACACATCAAGAAAAAGTCTAAAATTATATAACGTATGCCCAATTGTTGCAGATATGTTCTTGCTTAGAAAAGGAAGAAAGGACAATCTGAGAATAAAAGCAGTTGGCAAATAATAAAGTGAAATCTCAACTTAAACGGTCACGATTCCTGCAGATCAAAGTCGGAAGCATCTTGCTATAATCTGGGCACATACAAACAGCTGGGAAAGGTAATTTTCCTCTTTTCAATCACCGACGGCCAGCTCTAATGTGTCGTCCAAATGGTTCTATGAGTTGAAGTACCACAGGCAAAAGAACTTATCAACAAATCGTGTTTAAAAAGATGTATGGAGAACCTTCACTTCAAAATTACTTTGATAAAGCGTGTCAACATGACGTTTCTAATGGATAGCTGTACCAAAACTTGTTAGCTACTTTAAAGGTGAATGCTATTTTGAGGTCATGATTGCACCTTGGAAGTTTATCTTTGTAATTGCTATAATATACATGTTCTAATCGTGAAGACGTTGTCCTATCTCTTATTCATGAATCACCCTAATCTGGAGGTTTGACTACACCACATCTTTCACCCCGTGATATTAAATTATGAAATTAAACAAATATCGATATAACTCACTATTCTTCTTAAGATTATTGCACCTCTACTAGTACTTCACGATTACAGTGAGAGGTAAATACTTCCCATTCACTTGTAAAATGTCTGTGTTTGAGATTTAAATACTTGATGTAAAGTTATTGTAGATGTGTGATTTTCATCAATTTGGTCATTTAAAAATATAGCTGTAACACATACTGTTAATTCGGAAAAGATTGCGTTAGTTTATTTTTTGCGGTGTTTTTTTGCGTTTTAGCGTAAGTCGTTCAGAAGCCTTGATTACAGAATTCCTTATAGTCAAAATATTTTCTCGTTTCCTGTTATATAGAAATGAATGTGCCTTAGTAATTATTAGAACGACCTGGAGATGCGGTAACCAACGCTATTGACATTCAGATGTCATTTGACGTCTAAACCAAGGTCAAACATTCATATGAGTATTTGATTTGTAATATGTATTTGTAAGATTCTGAAGGTCTCACCATGATGGTGCATGGTGAAAATGTCATTATTTTGGTTCACGCCACAGTCAGAACTTTAAGAAACAGTAGTATTTTTAAATGAACTATCCTCTACTGACATGATTGACCTCAGGGGGATTATTCATATCTATCTGTGTATTATCACCGTGCTGACTGTTGACAGTTTTCTACACATAAGAAACGGGAGGCAAACAAGTGATGTGTGTGATAAAATAATTTATTCTTTATAGGTGAATTACAAGTTATATACATCAGCATTCTGTGTAATTCGGTGATCCAGTGGATAATCCAATGAAAGGTAGTGGTCAACTCTTCTTCTCCCATTGCACATAATTATAGATACATATATAGATACATACACACGCATATATATATATATTATATATATATATATATATATATATTATATATATATATATATATATTATATATATATATACAGAGGGAGAGAGAGAGAGAGAGAGAGAGAGAGAGAGATATATATGTATATATATATATATATATATATATAATATATATATATATATATATATATATCATATATAATATATATATATATATATATATTATATATATATATATATATATATATATTATATATATATATATATATATATATATATATATATATATATATACATATATATATATATATATATATATATATATATATATATATATATATATATATAATATATTATATATATATATATATATATATATATATATATATACACATTAAATGTATATGTGTGTATTTATAAGATGCATAATGACAAGTTTGTTGTCTCCCGCTCGCCAGGTACCCAGGTATTTGTATCCGATGTAGTAACCAATCTACATCTTCAGTACATACATGCTTTGCCCTAAAACAGGTGTGGTGCCAGGGGTAGCATGGCATGACCACTACATTTTGAAAATAATACTTAAATTTAACTCATAGCTATGTACTTATTCATCTATTCTCTGAGCTGCCTAAACCACAAGGGTGCTATATCAGGGTCTCGTGCAAGATATACTGGCAACCCTTTTTGGCCTGTGATTGATGGAAGGTTGCCAACTATGACCGCAGCTCCCCCAGAGGCCTTGAAAGGAACTAAAACTGTATTTTTGTGCGATCTTTAATTTGGCGTTGATGGGCATTCGCCAAAAAACGCCAAATTAAAAACCACGCCAAATTAATCAGTTATACAGTACACAGAACCTCTGGAATGAGTGCTGTATGCAATATGCCCCTGGTTGTTTGGATACGCCCCTCAACGCATCAGGTATATTGCATATAACACAGCACACTTGGGGTCTGTCTACGACTTAAAGGGCAAATGCACCATCAGAATGATTTAGGTTCAAAATGAGCGTATACATGTCACCTTTCAAATAAGACCTCCCTCGAACCTGTCCTCTTGAGCACTTCCCAGTTATAGCTTACAGAAGTTCAGCAAGCAACAGTCCTGAGGCAGCTATACAGGGCCTCCATGCATCCCAAGATGCACTCTGTTTTTGACACCTTCTAAGCACCTGCCTGTGTCACTAGTGCTTAAGAGATAGCAGTAATAGGGGGCTGGGCTCCCCTTTCCTGCTTAGATTTTCATTACTGGCTTTCAATAAGTTGTCACAATTCCCAAAGATTGAACTTCTTCAATTTCCTATTGTATATTCCAACAATCTTAGGAAATTACTATGTGGCTTGTCTTTGATTTGTAGCTTATTGTTGGTAGAAACCATTACTTCCTAATTGCTATGAAATCAGTTTGTGCTAATCACTTACAGGAAATTGCAACACTTGTGTCAGATAGCAGTTACTCATGGGAATAGTGTAGGACTTATTAGTATGTGTATTCCTTCACTTCCTGTTATCAAGATGCTATCTTGTGAGTAAAGAACCTGGCACCATTGAGTAAAGGATCATGTGGGTCTAAGGGAGAAGTTCCCTAGGTGAGTCAGATATTTCCTTTCCTCCAAATTCCTGAATTGCTCAATTCTGCCATACTATGTAAGTTTTACTTCTTGAAGTTTTATTTGCTTCCAAAAAGTGTGATCAGGGATGAGTCAGGAATAAAGATTAGCAAGAAAGGGAAATCCATGCAGGCTTCTCTGCTATCTCTGAAGCACTAGTGACACAGGCTGGTGCTAAGAAGGTGTCAAAAACAGAGTGCATCTTGGGATGCATGGAGGCCCTGTATAGCTGCCTCAGGACTGTTGCTTGCTGAACTTCTGTAAGCTATAACTGAGGTAGTGCTGAAGAGGACAGGTTCGGGGGAGGTCTTATTTGAAAGGTGACATGTAAAAGATCATTTTGAACCTAATCTTTTTGATGGTGCATTTGCCCTTTAAGAGCAAAATGAAAAGAATAAGAAAATACTGGTAGTAAGAATAAATGAAAATAATAACATGCATACGGTGTGTAGAG
>OZ012693.1:32736409-32748909 GCA_963942565.1 Maea johnstoni | reverse complement strand
CATCCAAAGATCACCTGTCCTTTTATTACCATAAGCAATGATAGTAGTAGTAGTAGTAGTAGTAGTAGTAGTAGTAGTAGTAGTAGTAGTAGTAGTAGTTATAGTAGTAGTAGTACATGTACATGTAGTAGTAGTTGTTGTTGTATTCTATCATGATAATGATCATTATTATGATTATCATTATTATGATTATCATTATTATGATTATCATTATTATGATTATCAATATTATGATTATCATTATTATGATTATCATTATTATTATTATTATTATCATTATCATTGTTATTATTATCATTATTATTATTATTGTTGTTGTTGTTAATGTTTTCAATATAATTATTATTATCATTATTACTATCAGTATCATTATTATTATTATCCTTGTTATTAGTAGTAGTAGTAGCAGTAGTAGTAGTAGTAGTAGTAGTAGTAGTAGTAGTAGTAGTAGTAGTAGTATCATTATTATCATTTTTATTATCATCAGCCGTCATCACCATCAATTATGATACTATTAGAATTAGTTGTATAGATACCATTGTCATTACTTCTGCAATTATTTGTCTACTGTAGTTCATAACATACGATTGGATATATCTGCTCAAGACTGACTTAATCATACCTGGCAAAACTGAAGACATGTGATAATGAAAATCGCTGTTGCCATAGAAGTAATCTGTGCGAATTGTACTATTACAGGTCATACTCAAGCTTTTTGGAATGGGCTTGGATTTTTTCAAGCATAAAATGGAGGTAAGTGGCAAAGAGAAAAAAAACTCACAATTTCATTTTGTTAAGTGCTCTGGTTATTAAGAATTATAGTCCATCAACTTACCAGAAATATTTTCTTTACGATTGATCCCTGTGTTCCATCTAATTAGTAATTTCCCCACCTTGCCAATTTGTTCTAATTCACATCCCAATACATCATGTGAGGTAAGGGTAAGTGTAGCAAGTTTTATAAGTAGATCACCATGATATCATTAGATGCTCACCGGCGTCACCATAATATAACCCTATTGCTCACTTACGTAAGCTCAAGTGCTTGTGCTGGGAAAATGAGTAAGACATGTACTATCAATATGTCGTAGCATGTCAGTGTATGCTGTTGCATCGACCCACATGCGATATTACAAAATGCGTAGGTGATGATATTTCTAAGACCAAGATTTTTTCCAGTGACCCATTTTATGGTTTTGGACATTTCGAATGTAAATATGGCGGTTAGTCACGTAGGCTTAGGTGCTGGTAAAATGAGTATGGCATGTAATATTAAAATTTCATAGCATGTCAGTGTATGCTGTTGCATCGACAAACATGCGATATTAGAAGATGCGTAGGTGATGATTTTTATGAGACAAAGATTTTTTCCTATGACTCATTAAATACGAAGACATTTCGAATGAGAGCATTATATAAACGATACTGCCATTATCATCATTTATCCATGTCAGCTCACCTATAGTAAAGACATTTAATTCCTGCACCAGTCGACCGGACGTCTGCTAGTGTCCGGTTGTACAAATATACTTGATAACATGTCAAAAAATAAGCCAAAAACACCAATGAACCACCTAGCTTGTGGATCAAAAATACGTTCAGTTGTGAGGTCATACAGGCATCCATGCTTAGGAAATTAGGTGGCAATCGGTCGTGTATCATGCCCGGGCTGCCCAGGCATCTAGTGCATCAATTAGATGTCGGCACTGTATATTTGCTGTTCCGTGGACAGTTAGTTTCCTCTCTGTTTTTTGACAGCTTTTCATGCAGCTATGTGCCATGTACAGGCTATGCTCACACGTATCTTATACCCCCATGAACACGATTTACTAAGTACATTTTCTTCTATTTATAAGTATGAATTAAGGTATCATTTGACGATGATCAATTGCGTATTAGCTTGGATGAAGAAAATAATGGATATGTAGCGAGAGGCCAATTACTATATTTCCCATAGTTAAGTGCTGGACTCATGCCAGGAATACCAGATAAGCCATCAGCGCGAGGTCACGTGGGAACAAGGACCAATCAGGGCTCTCGCATCGATTACATACTGAGAAACCTTATCTCCACCACCAGCTGGGGCTGCCCAGAGCACCATTTTTTGGCCTATCAGCGGCTATTAGTTGACACTGGTTGAGGCTAGCATGTTCAGGTTGACCGGCTGGCAAGGACCAATCAGGGCTCTCGCATCGATTACATACTGAGAAACCTTATCTCCACCACCAGCTGGGGCTGCCCAGAGCACCATTTTTTGGCCTATCAGCGGCTATTAGTTGACACTGGTTGAGGCTAGCATGTTCAGGTTGACCGGCTGGTTTCGAATCCACTTGTGTTTGGTCATCTAAGGTATTAGGTTGCTGCCAAAGGTGTACGTGACTAAAGACAATGCCCTATCTAATGCAATTAATTGCAAAGCGTTGGTGGAAAACCCAGAGAGTAAGGAGCATGTGCATGGCTTTGAAGCAATTATCAAATCCAACATGAAACCATGCTGTAAACCCCACCTTTAAAACGTGACTGAACCTGGATGACAATGCCACAGATATTATATCTTATAACAGCATAGCCAACTCTTAACCCATTAATGCGTATAGCGGCCAAAAGCAGCCGGACAATTTTGATGAAATCTTGCAGGCAAAAGCATAGTTTGGAAAATATTTGAAGGAGAAATACTCATCAGAATATTATCAACAACTCTCCTTCGAATTTTTCCTAAAATCATTCTTAATTTTCATATTATCGTAAAAATCATCGAAGATCCAGACGACTTTCAGGAACAACTCATAAGTGTTAATGGGCACTTATTCTGGATCTTCCAAAACTGATACAATGGAAGTGCCATTTGTATTTGCTTTGTATTTAGATTTTTAGTACATATATTAGCGTGTGTTCCGATATGTATTTGTACAATAGCATTTTAATGTTACTGGTGGAAATCTGATCAACTTTGGTTCAGGTTGTATAAAAGAAACTCAAATTCCTATGATATTCCTAGGATGATCCTACTTTATCCGAGCGATGCAGGAATGAATTGATTTTTACAAAACAGGCAAATGAAATTCATAAAATCACAGGCAACTGGTAAAGGAAAATGTCTCAACCTGCCGTGTATCAACTGTACTAGTCCTAGTTATTTTCTGTTTCTCTGTATTTTTCTATTTATATTTTTTGTATTTTATAATTTCATAAAATGTCGTTATTGTCAATAAAACAATACAATAAAAAAAATTAAAATATTTAAAAAAAATTAAAAAAAATTTAAAAAATATATTTTTTTTTAAAATTAAAAAAATAAATAAATATTTTTTTTTTTTAAATAAACAATACAATACCATACAACTAGTGTATTTTTCTCTCATTTCAGATTTTTGATGCTGTGATTATTACGGCCTCGTTTTCCATGGACCTGGTGTTCATGAATGGGGTAGGCCAGAAGGAGCAGGGAGAAGGGGCTGCTACACTACTTGTCCTCTTTCTACTCTGGAGACTTTTACGGGTTATGAATGGTGAGTTGTAATGCCTTAATTTTAAAGCTTGGAGTCTCACACCTGAAATAGTTTGCAATTTTTTTTGCTTAAATCCAAAAAGATTTCAAAAAGATTTTTTACACCGATATGCCCCTTTAAAGAGTATAAAGATTTGGTTCAGAAGAGTGGGAGGTTTTTTAATGCAGTTAAAAAACTGCCTGCTCAAGTCAACACGTAAAATCAGTTGCATACTCTGCAATTCCACAGGAAAACCAATTTAAGTAAATGCGGATCAAGTTACCCTTTGCATCTTACAATGAATATGTTTTAGCCTAGAGAAAGGGATCAGACGTGTTTTGAATAGTGCATGTACCTACATGTAAGCATTAAGTTGCTAGGAAATCTTTGACCATGTGCTGGCACCTTGTACGTGGAGAACATAGGATATACTCAGTATATAACGGCTGAAAATAAGGTGAAATCCACCGATCTACACCGATGGGCTTAAACATTTGCCTTTTAATAACTTTTTTCAAAAATCACAAAAGACAATCCGCTCATTGGTTTGTTTAGCATACATTGCAAAGCTTGCAACAAATCCTTTTTATTTTACTGAATTAAATAAATGTACGTCAATAGTTTTTTTCATACATACAAACTCATAATCACACACACACACACACACACACCCTCTCTCTCTCTCTCTCTCTCTCTCTCTCTCTCTCACACACACACACACACACAGGCGCCCGTTCACATAAGGGGGTGTTCACATCTCTGGTGTGTTCACAATGAGAGGTTCCACTGTGTACAACTAGTGTTACCAATGCTCTCCGGAAGTTATGATGTATTTGTCCCTAGATATGTAATCAAATTCAACGAATGAATATTCCATAATGTTAATGTTTTAGGCTTCAAAGCATTATTCGCTCAGTTTTGCTGAGCATTTCTTCGCAAATACAACATGGCATCGTTCAAGTCATGTGATCATTTTAAAAAGAAGAACACGTTTAAATCCCTCTAATTTCATCAACATTAAGAAATTGGCTTAATCTTACTTTCTTTTCCCCTCGATTCCTTTCTCCGCTTCAAGGAGATAATATTGAATACGTTATCAAATAAGTATGCTCCCACAGAGACCGCCACGGATGCGTTAATGGCTGGATGTTCGTAAATTCCACTCCCATCGGATTTACTTTGCTATTAAACGAATCATGAAGCCCCAGGCTGACCCTGCCGGCGGAAATGGCATTTCACAGAAGCCAAACATTCCCCTGGGTTAAGATGTTAGAATAAATGCGAATAGATCCATGTTGTATGCAATTGTGAGGCAGATGGATACTGGCAATAATGTTCATACATACATACTTATACATATATATATATATATATATATATATATATATATATATATATATATATATATATATATATATATATATATATATATATATATATATATATATATATATATATATATATATATATATATATATATATATATATATATATATATGTATATATAAATATATATATATATACATGTACGTACATGCAAAGAGAGAGAGTGAGAGAGAGGATGTGGGCGTAATGGTGCCTTGATAATGGTCGCTGTATTACAGCATACGGGATGTGGGTAAATAGTGCCATTATTAACCCATTACGGCCCACTCGACCCTGTATAGCACTTTACACACATGGTAGTGGCCCCAGTGCATTAATGCATATACCTAATAACCCACTGGTACGATGACAACCTATGATCAACATGAACTCCCACATGTATTCTATCTAGCGATAGATACCCCGCAGGAAGTAGAGGTATACATGTATGTGATGTATCCGAGGTGTTGCGAGGCGGGACCGAATCACCTCTAGATAGGTTAACACATGCATTGTATCTTCCGTTGGGTCTATGAGCTTATATAGCAGTAGACTGCCTTTCACCAATCACAGGCCAAGAAAAGCTTGACTGAACAATCTGGCTGAACCCTCCAAATTCTGAGGCTACTTTTGTCCAAAGCACAAGGATGCAAAGACTTTTGAAAACCATCTAAACCCTGTCATGTTGGTATTCATTTGATACTCTCTCTGAGTACTCTCAGATGAGTACCCATATGCCAGGGTTTTAGTATTTTTTCAGGTTTTTTGCATCATTTTGTATGGGTCAAATTAGCCACCAGCAGCATAATGGGTAGTACCTCAGGGTATCCCCTTTGCGTATGGGTAACATCGAGAACATAGGCCACAAACTGCGTGGATTGTGGCTTATGACCCACACCTTTTTACACATAAGATTCATAGAAGACAGACCACTGGGATATACTAAAAACCTGACCTTAAGAAAAGTACTGTATTTAAAGGGGCATACTTTTGTTAATGGTCACTAAAACTTAAACTGTAACTGCATACATACATATATACACATACATACATACATACATACATACATAAATACACAAATACATACATACATGCAAACACACATACATGCACACACATACATACATATTTACACACTGCAGACACACACATACATACATGCATACATACACACATACATACATGAGACACGTAAAGTATACATACGTACACACATACATACATGCATACATATACATACGTACTTACACACTGCAGACACACACATACATAGACACAAACACACATACATACATACATAAGACACGTAAAGTGTCAACTTAGCATTATCTGATGTTTGCCTTCCTTCCTTACCTCAGGTTTAATGGTGGCAGCTCAACAGCGACAGGAGTTCAGGATTAAACTACAGAAGCGAGCACGTAAACGAGCCGAGAAACGAATAGAAATGGTAGAATTGGAAAGAAAACTTAAAGATGTAAGTGTAGTACTCGTATCAAGCATGTGTTGGATTGTTATTTAAATATTCACCATGCAAATGGTGTAACATGCATTATTTTCTATAAAAAATAATTTGAGAAATATTTCATTGAAAAACAATGATTCAAATATTCAACATTCAAATGGTGTAACATGCCTTATTTTCTATATAAAAAAGCTTTAATTGAGAAATATTTCATTGAAAAACAACATTTTGGTGGGAAGCGAGCAATATCTAAAAACATTTGAGAAATAAATAAATGATACAATGCTCTAAATAGAAAGTCAACTTACGCTGCTGTTTTCAAGATCCATTTTACATAATTATGTATGATGATATTGTTATTTTATTTTTTCTTAACTTACAGAAAGAAATTGCTGCCCTGAAGGATTTATGCACGAGTCTAGGGGCATCAGAATCCGCGCTTGCGCAGTGCAAGCCTAAACGTGAGTAGTTGAGGTTTCATATAGTATGTGTATTATGTATCCCTTTTTCACCTCCAATTGTATACGTTATAAACAACGTGTAGTATTACTGTAGCGTCGATCCAATTTTTATCGATAATTGCCTAATCTATGTCTTCCATGTTTAATCCTTTGGCAAGTTGACTATTTTCCGGTCAATCCAAATGCAGTTGGGATAACATATAAATCAATTTCTTGTGGATTGTGGGTAAAAAAAACACAAATATTTCATAAAATCTTAGACTACAGTATTATACAAATACGCCATGCCAGTGGGGGTAACATGATGGAATGTTTCCCCGAGGGAGGATGGTTTTCCCGAGGGCGGAGCCCGAGGGAAAACCATCCTCCCTTAAAAGGGATACATATTTATTATACTGAACAAACCCCATTTGTAATTTAAACAAAGCAAGGTCACAGATGAATGGTGATTCACACGTTCCCCGCTAGGTGTCGCTAGTGGCAACGGGCAACATGAAGCCCTCACTAATGGCATCAGGCAACATGATGATTGTTCACTGTTAAGTCAGCCAATCACGGCTTACGATCTTCAAGTGAGGTATAATAAATACATTTAATTCCTCTACCAGTCGACCAGACGTCTGCCAGTGCATGGCGGTATAAACATCTATGGATAATATGTTAAAAATAGGCCAAGCATATCTATGATCCACGTAGGTTGCGAATCAAAGCTATGTTCAGTTGTGAGGTCAGGTCGTCCCCATGCTCAGTGAATTGGGTGGCAATCAGGTATCCGGTCGTGTATAACGCCCGGGCTGCCCATGCATTTAGTGAATGAATTAAATGCCTGCACTCTATGTATACTTGCAGCCGGGAATATGTCATGAAAGTAAATTTACATATTCATAATCTTTATGGCAAAACGTGAGGATAAAAATAATGATATTAGTTATATTGACCACACTGATATTATGAGTATTATTACTTCAAGGTACAAAACAAAACACAAAAAGATACAGACAACGAACGACAAAGTACGAAACTTTATGAAAACATTGTAAATTAGACAATACTCATTAAGGACAGCTAAATACCTCTGCATAATTTCACACACCTTAAACTCAATTCTTAGAGACATGGTTAGAACAGCCAATATAGTTATATATTATCTTTTTCCCCCAATAGCATCCTTTCCACATTTTTCAAATTTGATCAACGCCATCTCTATTTTTGATGGATAAATTTCAAGTTCATATTCTCTATTTCTCTTTCAGGTCCCCTACTGCGCCGAGACACGTCCAGCGGTTTATCGTCAGTTGCCTCATTATCGCTCAGTTTATCAATGTCAATGTCGTCAGGGATCTTTGGACCTTTTGGCAAGGGGGTGCCCAAGCCGAGTAGCGTGGCTGCCCCTCGACCCTCGATAGCCCCGTCGTGTTCTCGCGATGGTTCAGATCTGGACGAGACCGACGACCCTGTCCCCATTGACTGGGAGATTGGGGACAGCGAGAGGCAGCCAAATGGCGACGTCAACGGTTCTAAATATACTAGGGTAAACACCGGCGTCAATGGAAAGACCTCCACGGATTTACGCCGGGAGAGTTTGCGAAGCCTACGTCTAATGAGAGATGATTCGACCGAGAGCAATAGATCGGATCCGGAAAACCAGATACCGGAAGAAGAAGACTCTGAGCAGAAAGAAATGGCGGATAGGAGATTACTTCCGGTTTCTGATCGGCTGAACAGGCAAAGGCAACAACGTCTTTTCTCGTTGCCGGATATGAATACTATCATAGAGGAGAACGGAAATGCATCAGACAAGCCGGGCAAACACCGGACGTCGCGTCATCACGAGCGCCTGCGCATTCATCACTCAAAGCGCCTGAAACATTGCAACTCTGACGTCACGCCGTCACGTGCTCTGGACGCCACGGCGTCTCTGCGAACTCAGCAGCAGGCCCAGTCAGTGGAACTAGCGGAGAAGGCAAAACCCACGGGGAAGAAGGCATGTGAAAACGGCGACGAGGATGAAAAGGAAAAGGTGCGTTCCTCGACCATTCCCCTCAAAAAAGGTCATAATAAACGAGGACATATCGAAAATTGAATTAAAAGTTTGATTCTATTTTTTTTTAAATTAAGGATTGTATAGCTTGCCAAGTTTACTGCATAAAGTCTGGTTTTGAACGGTCATAATAAACTTCGACAAATCGATAACTGAATTAAATTTTTGAACCATTTTTTTAAATTAAGGGTTGCGTAGATTGCCATGTTTACTGCATAAAATCTGATTTCGAATGTCATTAAATGTTTGAACCACTTTTTTAATCAAGGGTTGCGTAGATTGCCAAGTTTACTGCATAAAATCTGATTTCGAATGTCATTTTAGACATGAGAACGTGTGTCAGTGTCTAGTGCAGGTGGTCTATGGATATATAGTCTGTCTGACTCGAGTTTGGCAATCATTATTCCCATTTTTTTGTGACAAAACGTTCGAGTTTGCCATTCAAACCTGGCAAACCTCTTTGGAGCATTACTACGTGTATGTACAAACACAATTTTTGTTTCAGCTCCGCAAAATGGTGATTTTGCTCATTAGTTCCTATTGTAAAATGTGCACATTGCCGACACTACGATCTCGCGTGTGTAACAACTGCTTATGTAATAATCACGGTTTATGTAATATCAACCGCTTGCGTAATAAAAAATCAACTGCTTATGTAATAACAACCGCTTGCGTAATAAGAAATTAACCGCTTGTGTTACACAACCGCTTGCGTAATAACAAATTAACCGCTTATGTAGCACCAACTGCTTTATGTAATAAACAAAATCTGCTTATGTAATAATAAACCAAATATTGAAAGAAAATAAGTTTTGTTATGGGTGTGCAATGCACAAATAAAGGACCTGCCGTTTTCAACTGCATACATGTATTAGTATCATGGAAGCAGGCACAGACGGAAAGGAGTTGTAGGTAAGCTTGTATTTATTTTATTTGATACGGGTATTTAATTTAGTTTTGCCTTAGAAGACCAAACACAAACTTTTCTTAATCCAAGGTTTTGCTCAACATACCTGACCCTGTTGAAAAATGATTGGCTAAAATTCTTGCCTGTATTTACTCTTCTGTGTTTCTGATTTTAAATATATTTTTCTTTTTCTACAATGAATTTGGCCCTACTCCGTGGTACATTGCTGTGTTAGTTATTCATCCATGACATAGAATAACTAACACAGCAATGCCCCACGGAGTAGGGCCAAATTCATTGTAGAAAAAGAAAAATATATTTAAAATCAGAAACACAGAAGAGTAAATACAGGCAAGAATTTTAGCCAATCATTTTTCAACAGGGTCAGGGGTGGTCCTGATCCCAGATCAATGATGATGATGATGAATGACACTGAATGTGGATGATGATGATGATGTGGATGATGCATGTATTATGATACTGGTTAATACATGATAGAGGTGATTTAAGGAATGCAGGAAAAATAAGTTGTAAGTTGTTGTGTGTGTTTTTTTCGATTGGTCATGGATGACTGGTAAATGGATATCATCGTTCAGTTCTCATTATTTACGTCAAGAAAATGTTGTTCTTGAGAACTATCATGGTATTAAAGGATGAATCCGTCTATAAACGTATTTTTGTTAACCGTTATAAGCAATACATAGGAGACCGTACACGATCTAGGTTGAATGTATTAGACAGTCCAGTTTTTGACATCATGAGAATAGTTGATATTTTCGAATTTCATGCAGAGGTACATAGCATGATACAAGGTACCAGACTCTATGGTAAAAAACAATGGAGTAAAATGGTATGGGCAAAATCTTGGCTCTTAGAGAACAGAGACTGGAAGATAAGAGCTGGTATATTTCATGTAACGAAACAAATAAATGCAATACAAGATGGTGTACAAATTATGATCTGGTGGCAAATAGGGGATATTTCCCACGATCTAATGAAATATGTCGAGACAATGGTCAAATTGGTGACGAGATCAAGTAAACTGAAATCTGACTGTTACCAATACAAGAATGATCCACTCAATCGACCATACTGTGACCTTTGTCAAACTTATGCCATGGAAAATGTAGAGCACATCATCTTGCATTGTCCTAATCTATCTGTAATTCGTAACGAAATGTTTGAGGAACTAAGCGAAATAGAACTTATATATGGTATAAAGGTGTTATTGCCAATGGAGAATAACCTCCATTTTTTGTTAGGAAAAATGCCAACAAGATGCCCACCTATTATGATTTTTGAAGTGTGTAGAGTGATTGCTCAACGTGTACACCAAATGTATGTCTATGTGTTGAAAAACAGAGAAGGAGTGGGCTAGTCCGACTCAATATATATCTTTCCACTTTCCACATTATGCCTCAGGCAAGAGAATTTTTGGTAAACTTTTTATATTTTCCAAAATATGTGCCAATATAGATCCTAATACTCTATATGTCACATGTTATGTGATTATAGTCAAAAGGGTTTATGACCTTTGACAGATTAAGGTAATTTTCTGAATTTCCTATAATCATAGGTACACATCATGTCTTACATATTGGTATAATGTCGGTTAATTTATGCTAATATATTTAATAAGACTCAGAATGTAGTATAGTATATCGTCTTTATTAAGAAGATGAGATTACAGATGAATTTCGTATACCTGGGATCTGTGTATAAAGTATATTATCCCATACATAAAATAATGAAATCTTGTAAATATGTTGATTCTATTTTTCTATCTATACATACGCACCGCTGAATGCATTTCTACTTTTTGCATGCCAGTTTTAGTTAGAAAATCCTGGCATATCTATGAAATGCAACAAGCTGCTGTGTGAGAATTATATAACTTGTTTAATATCCTGTTATATTAGTAAGATAGAACCTCTTGGTAAATCTTTCTGTTCACAAATCATGTTATTATTATTATATTTATATTTATACCCATACAGGAGTATGTGTTTTTGTAACTTATCATTACAGTCAATAAAGACATATACATATTGTGAACATTTGATGTTCAACGGGGGGGGGGGGGGGGGGGCGGGGGGGGGGGAGCCGGGGGGGGGGATGTTCCAGCAAAACAGGTATGAAAATCTGGTACTGATAGATGTTTAATTCACAACTCAAAATAATGGTAATAAGTTGTGTTTTTATCAATTATTCATGGATGACTGGTTGAATATTACATAAGCCGTGATTATTACATAAGCAGTTGTTACAGTCGTTTAACTGTTTTGTGTTATTACATAAGCAGTCAATTTCTTATTACGCAAGCGGTTGTATTACATAAGCTGTAGTTATTACATAAGCAGTTGTTACACGCGTGTTTGTCTGTTGCGAACAATACAAACACGCGAGATCGTATTGTTGGCAATAGACACATTTTACAATGGGACCTAATGAGCAAAATCAACATTTTGCGGAGTTGAGACGTAAAATATGTTTACACATATACGTAGTAGTGCTCCTAACATGTTTGCCAAGTTTGGATGGAAAACTCAAACGTTTACAATAGGAATTAATGAGCAAAATCAACATTTTGCGGAGCTGAGACAAAGAGTATGTTTGTACATACACGTACATGTAGTAATGCTCCAATGAGGTTTGCCAAGTTTGGATGGCAAACGCGAACGTTTTGTCACCAAAAAGTGGGAAAAGTGGTTGCCAAACTCGAGTCAGACAGACTATAGGCACATTGGTTTCGACCACTTCTGAAGAGCCGTATTGC
>OZ012693.1:32702178-32731209 GCA_963942565.1 Maea johnstoni | reverse complement strand
CTACTACTACTACTACTACTACTACTACTACTACCGCTGCTGCTGCTGCTGCTGCTTTACTGCTACTGCTGCTACTACTACTACTACTACTACTACTACTACTACTACTACTACTACTGCTGCTGCTGCTTTACTGCTGCTACTACTACTACTATTACTACTACTACTACTACTACTACTACTACTACTACTACTACTACTACTGCTGCTGCTGCTGCTGCTTTACTGCTGCTACTACTACTACTACTACTACTACTACTACTACTACTACTACTACTACTACTACTACTACTGCTGCTGCTGCTGCTACTGCTGCAGCTAATGTATATATAGTACTTACTATTTTTCCAATGAAGAGATAAAGCACGCTGACTGCGAGAGAAGTAACGAGGTAGTAGTATAACTTCATCTCAGGCATCTTTGAATAACGCACAGTACTTATATCTAGCTTTCCTTTTTCTACACAATGTTTACCCTATGAGGCCGTTTCCTCTCACGCTGAGCATAGAGCAATACTTGATAGCATACTTAACCCCTTAACACTCAGAGCAGCCAAAACAGGCCTGACAAATTTGGAAATATATTACTAACAAAAGTATTTTCTGGAAAACATTTGAAGAAGAAATGTTTATAGGAAGCCAAACTGCAACTCTCCTTCAAATAGTTTGTGAAATTTCGCTCTGTTCTCAAGTTATTTTCAAAAAAATTGAAAGTAGCAGACGTTAGGTTCTAGTCGAGCTCTAAGTGTGAATGAGTTAATTAACCCGTTCTTGCCTGTGGTGGCGAAACAAGATTCGACTATGGAAATTATTGCATGAAAAATATACGGTTACAACTTATTAAACACCTCTACTTCAAATAATCTCAAAGCACGCTCTTGATTTAGAAATATTGTTAAGAGTTTGAATTATCCAGACGTAAATTTCATGAGGATATCTGAAGCAATGACGGGTTAACATGTGGCTGCAATTAGCCAATTAGGTCAACAGGATTGGCAGCATCTGGAAATGAACATGGGCCAAGTTGCTAATGTTATGTTTATGTAATGCTATAATACATCGCTAGATTATTCGCTCAGCGGGTATCATTCCTCGTATAACGTTTATCTCATAGTACTCGGAAATCAAGATATTGATAACAGTTCTAATTAAAGACACATTTCTTGTCTACATGTAGGATGTGTAACTATTCGGTCATTGCTAACTGATTCTGACTAGTTAGTACACAGCTACTAGGTGGTTTGTACTAATCAGAAGCCAGTATTACAGTGTAATAATAATAATAATAATAATAATAATAATAATAATAATAATAATAATAATGATAATAATAATAACAATAATAATGATTGATATTTGATAAAGTGCCCTTTCCACCTATAATGTTCAGAAGCGCTTTAAAGAAGTCAGTAGACTGATGTTTGTGGTCCATATAGTCAAATAAACTCCTTTCGAAATAACAATGTTTTCAGCTGTTTCTTGAGGTTTTACACACTATCAGCAGCATTGATGTTGTCAGGGAGCTCATTCAAAAGGCGAGGTGCATAGGCACATAATGCTCTGTCACCAAACCTTTCCAGATTAGTGTGCGATAGTTGTAATAAGTTTAGAGCTTAGAGTCCTTGTATTGGCTTGTTTGACTAACAGTTCCCTCGTGTATAGAGGGGAACATCTTTTCGTGCATTTGAAAGTCAAAAGCAGAATACTGAACTCAATCATTCAGTTTTAGTTAATTTTGAGACATCCATGTATAGATGTCTGTCAGGCAGTTTTCCAACTTTACTACCCCTATGTCGCCTACACGCTGATTGATAGGTTTAATAGAGATGTAGAGTTGTGTATCATCCGCATAAGCATGGTGTTCTAGACCATGCTTTCTTATCAGTATTCCTAAGGGTAGGAGGTAAATCAGGAAGAGCAGAGGGCCCAACACTGATCCTTGTGGTACAGACCAAAGGATTTCCTGTGATGCGGAGAATGAATCATCTATCTGAACTCGAAGAGTACGCTCACAGAGATTTGAACGGAACCATTCAAGGGCTGGCCCTGTTATACCCAGAGTGCTTTCCATTCTAGAAAACAGCACATCATGGTCGACTGTATCGAATGCTGCACTTAGGTCAAGCAGGATCAGAATAACAATTCCAATGTACCATTAATATTTCTCATGTAATACTGCAAGAGTATTTTATGAGAATCCGCACTGCCCCATTGTATAGATATGGTAAGTCGTAGTGATACAAAGGGACTATGAGAGACAGAACCAACTATACATTGTTCCAAAGTGTGAGTTTGCAGGTTCAAGTCTCCGCTGGGTCCCCAAGACATGGAAAAATGTGTGTTACCACTTAGTAGACCCATTAAAGCAAGCAAACTCGAAAGAGTTAGGCTTGGACAGACTAATCACTTACTCAAATATAACCTTCCTTAAAATAAGTGCACTATACTTCTTGAAACGTTTATTAAGGTTCTGGTATTTCTTTATTTGGCAATATCGTTTTAGGAAACCTTTAATGTTATATATATATATATATATATATATATATATATATATATATATATATATATATATATATATATATATATATATATATATATATATATATATATATATATATATATATAGTGGAACCAGCTAAATTGAACACCTGTGTACATTGAACACCTGCGTACATTGAACAATTTTTCATGTACGGCACACTCCCATTGAAAATCAATGGGAGGCTACCTAGATACATTGAACACCTGTCTAACTTGAACATTGAACACCAAATTTGTTCCCGTAGGCCACATTTAATCTGTCTACTTTGAACATTCTGCCCTGATTTGAAACTTTTCACTGAAAATGAGGACAAATGATATTTTTCAATTGCTGAACATGTGAAGTTGTTAACTATATGAAGAAAGTGAGGTAAAGACATAGTAGATTTTGCAATAAAATGATCATGTTTCTCTAATTACCCTTGATTTTGTTTATATTTCACCCGACTTCAAATTACTTAGAACCTGGATACATTGAACACCTGCGTACATTGAACACTTTTTCATTTCCCGTGAGTGTTCAATGTAGACAGGTTCCACTGTATATATATATATATATATATATATATATATATATATATATATATATATATATATATATATATATATATATATACATATATATATATATATATATATATATATATATATATATATTTACCCCTTAAAATAATGTGATTGTGTATTATAGGGATGATAGCAGTTTTGGCCTAGTCGGTTACCTTTCTCTCATTGGCGGGGCCCTCAGGCCGCGCCTATCTGGAAAGCCGATTTGATATGTTCATAGTCCGGACGGCCATGTTGGAAATGCTGAGGCCGGACTGAATATAATTCTCTATTCTGATTGGTTTTAATATAAATGTTGCCTTTGCCGCGGAAAATCGTGCCTTCCTTATTTTAATTTAGCATGAAGTTTTCAAATATATAAAATATTTTAAGCGGACATAAAGTATATTATTCAGTGTAGGAAGGAAAATTACTAAAGAAAAAAATTACTATGTGTATAGAATGAAATCAGGAGACTTCGTAACCAAACTGGTTCGTAACCAAACTCATGGCCGATGCGTACCCAAGTAGCTTCGCACCCAAGAGATTTTGAAGTCTCCAGCTTGCGCCTAGAATTCCGATATTTGTTTCATTTCTACACAAGCCCTGCGGGGAGTCTGCTGGCAGTTAAATTGCACTCAGAGAATGGAGTTATATTCAAAGGAAAATATGAAATATTGATATCACTGATTCTTCAGTGGCAAGACAATCCTAGACAAACGATACGAAACCAATTATCTTAAATCATTGGTTAATGCAGGTGGTTAATATGGGTTAACAATCAAACATGATGCTCTGGACATGTCAAAGCTTTCACAGTAGTCACAAATAGGCCCTACCATCCAGGTGCATGTAATATATGCCTAATAAAGGCATACTTTGGGCTATGTTCAAATGGTGAAAATATAAAAATAAAACACCAACTATTGATTTATAAATTTGTACTTAACTGGAAAGTACCCGCCCTGTTATTCTCCACAAACTCTGGTCATTCAGTAAAATTTACATACTTGTTCGTAATTTCATAACGCTACGAGTATTCTCGGGGGTAGGGTAGTGAAGGTATCGCATTCTACACGAACTGCGATCTTGCAGTTGGTATAGACCCTGCCTGTGCCGCTCAGGATCACGTTGAGGCAAGAATTTGGAATTTTCATTTTTTGTCATTTTTTTCTGCCAAATTGCGGCTAGGGCGTATTTCGGCAGTTGTAACAGGTTGAAGAATTAGAGAAATCCTTTTTTTCGTTTGGCAATTCTTATAATGAAATAAATATAAGAGAACACATATATACCTGCGACCACACACGTAGGGCTACCTAACTTATGTACCAAAAGTCAAAAAGCTCGGCCCCGGCGGGGGCACTCAGGTACAGAGGGGGGCCGCACCTGCGTTACGTATTTCGCGGAAGAAGGGGTCTTTTTTTAAGACCTCCGCATGTCCGCGATTTTGTAAAAGAAGGGTACTTTTTTGTACCCAGGTACGAAGTATGGGGGTCAAAATCCCCTTGCAAGCCACGAAATATACGCGGATCTGACGCAGAGTGACTCCTGAAGTGACTGGGCTTCCGAGTTTGCTGCCGCTAAACAAGCAGAGGATTATAACATCTTAAGCTGAGAGAAGTAGTATTTCTCTGATCTTAAGTTAAAATACGTGTTCGCGTTCATCCAATGTCAGTGTTTTGATAAAAGAAGGGGTGTTTATTAAGTGGAAAAAATCAGCGTTTTATTGAAATAAGGGTGCTTTTTTGGCCAGAAATCAGTGCTTTAGGGGTATTTTTTAATTTTGATAACGAACGTATGCACCCCCCTAAATACCTGAGTGACCCCCCCCCCCCCCCCCCCCAGGAGCTCGGCTAACAGATATGACATTGATAAATGAGATGTTAAACCGGCTGAAGCACATGTCATTTGTAGTTGTCCTAGTTATTCTCCACGAACTTTGGTCATTCAGTTAAATTTACATATTTGTTCGTAATTGCTTAATGCTACGAGTATTCTCGTGGTTAGGGTAGTGAAGGTATCGCATGCTAATGCAATCTTGCAGTTGGTAGACCCTGCTTACGCTGCCGCACAGGAACATGCTAACACTTAAATTTGGAATTTTCATTTTTGGTCAGTTTTTCTGCCAAGTTGCTGCTAGGGCGCATGTAAGTAGGTGTGGATGGGAAACCAATCTGCCGCTTGGTTTCAAGTCTAAGGCATCAATCTTTCATGCCCCAGCAGGGACTCAAATTCAGACAGGGTTGAGAGACAGCTAGCAGTCATTGGCAATGCCGTTGTCCGTACGGCAGGCCACGGTCAAGGTCAGAGGAGGGTATCGGGGCGAACCACCGACACACCCTCACCCAATATTAGCATTCCCCTCTTGCTCCCGATCTGAAGCTAATGATGCTACTTATATAGGTAGATTGGAGTACAGTAATGTGCTTAGTAGTTGACCAAATGTTAACTTTTGCAAGTTTTTTGATCAAATAAAACTGTTCAACTTTAACTTTATCGAAAATGTAAATAATTTATAATATTTCCATTGAAAGAAATATTCTTAATTTTGTCACATTGCCGAATTAGGTACCTTATACACCTCTGTGGGTGTATTTACATCTTGTTTTGTCGCCGCACATGGCTATTAATAGAGCACAGTTCCGCATTTGTCATTCGTCGACCGTGATTGGGTCACATTTTCAAAAATTATTTACTTTGCTTATGCCACGATATAAAAACACATTTGAAGTTAGTTAGTGGTATACTATTTTTATCTATCTATTAAAGTGTTGATAACTGTTCTAATGTAATACTTTTGTTGGGAAATGTTAAGAGCTGGTTATTCATCTCATTTCAAGCATAACTAAAATGACTGGAGAAGAGTCAGCAGGAACCAGTGACTTCTCCTGAAAATGTGTTTTTGATATAGAGGGTAAAAAATGATACAAAACTAGTCATTATAAAGTATTTTCCTCTATAATGTTAATGTTCTTTATACATCCGGTCCCCTCACAAGTTCATAAAAAACTTGGCCTCGCCTTTTGACTATTGATGCTTTGCATCTACAACCGTACTTGTAAACCGTCGGTGTTATGCATTAGATCTCTCGGTCATGGAGGGTATCACAATATGTTTAAATGCGATGGTGGAAAAAATTACAAACTCATGGCATAACCCTTATAATGATTCTGTCATGTTACTACTACTACTACTACTACTACTACTACTACTACTACATTATTATTATTATTATTATCATTATTATTATTATTAATATCATTATTACTATTATTATTACTATTATCATTATTATTTTTATTATTATTATTATTATTATTATTATTATTATTATTATTATTATTATCAATATTATTATTGATACTGTAGAATAAGTATATATCGCGCTACAGAAATCTCGCGAAAAGCCAATTTTTCGATTTTTAGCGTGTACTTTATTTCGCGTGCGATTGAGTTCTACAGTATTATTATCATTACTATTATTACTACGACGACAATGCTATACAGCGTACATGCCTATTCTCCCTTCGTCCCATAATTAACCACTCATATGAAACGCAGTTAATGTCATGTCTACATGATCGTTCCAACAGCTATGATAGAAGGACAGTGTGACAGTATAAAGTATGATAATTTGACATAATAGCATGGCTGATGACTAATTTAATCAATGGATGAGCATGACAATGTAACTATATGGATTCGAATAAAACTTGCACATGGGTTCAACGCATGTTTTGATAAATATGATTCGTTAATAAAATCAGAAAAGTAATGTAGGAAATCGGTCATAGAATCCTAAATGTTGTAATAAATGTTTAGCAATTTCTGTTGTTTTCCTACAATTTAATTTCAAAGTTGATCTTGATCGGGGCACTTTGGTCTGTCCTAAGCCAAGACTATTTATTCCATATTGCCTCAGTCTACTCAGTTGCAAAATGGGAACCTAGCATTAATAAGGCAGTGCTCAGAGCGTGTGCGCTATATGCTGCCAACTGCTCTGGAATATCCCTCGGGGGATTGAAAAATGGTTTCCGTGTGTACAGGCCTGCTAGGGGAGGAAGGTCGTTTGAGCGCTTGGGTGGATACAACTCTAAACCGAATAACTTTACACTATAATCAACACTTTTAAAGGAGACACCTATGTAAATGTACACTACTTACAGAAACCAATGTTCTAGATTTTACGACTCACAGGCAATCATGAAGCGGTGGTTTTGTTTCCTGAGAAGTATTTGGTATGAAAAAATAACAACAATAAAATGTAGTGATTCTTTTACATAATTGATTTTATTTCTAGCCACTAAACCATGGGTGAGCTTTCTGAGGTAGATCCCAAGGACTGTACTATTAAACACCTAGCCAGTGTTTAATAGACGGAAGGCGATACATATATATACAGCATTTACAGAAACAAAAATAAATATGCATATAAATAATGTCATAAATAAAAGGAGCAATGGGGAAACAACATGCAGTCTTTGCATGCTCATATGACCTATAGGGCAATGCCTTGTTTACAAACTATGTTGGTTTCAACTCCGCGTGTTAATTTCTATTAATAGATTATTGTTTTCGTCTAAAAAGAAATAACTCCGTTCAAGAATGTTTTAATAGTATATTTTATAACGAGCTCCCGCTGCTAGACTCTTAATGGTGCCTGTTTTGTATGTCACCTGATATCATGTGTGTGAGAGATTTGAACTTTCACATTTTACATAAGTCAATGCACCATAAGAATACAACCTGTTTGTGTTCGACTCTTATTAAGGACACGCCTAGATTATTTCCTGTTTCTTATGCCCATACAAAGTTTCAACGTAAAGAACCATTAACTTATTTCATCATGGTCTTACAAGCTTTCACGTGACCCAACTATGTAAAAGTAATATTTCAAACATATCTATTAAATGAGGTATTGTTTAAACAGAACGGAAACAATTTCAGTCAATCACTATTCACTTATATTGCTATGTACCGGTAGTCAGTATATGTCCATGAGATTCAGACCACGTGTACACTCCATATATGGATTGGCACATAGTTTTACAATTAACCCATTAATGCTCACGGTGTCCATAAACAGCCTCACAATTTTGATAAAATCTTGCAAACAAAAGCACGGCTCAGAAAACTATTGATGGAGAAATGTCAATCACAACATTTTCGACAACTTTTCTGGAAATATTTTGTAAAATCTTTCTCTATTTCAAAGTTATTGTCCGAAACATTTCAGATCCAGACGACAATTTCTGAGGGAACTCTTAAGCATTCACCTAGGTAATATGTGTCAAACAAAAAGATACTTTGAAAAATAATTAAATGTTGATTAGTTGATGTGATGTGAAATGTTGATTAGAACACTACCAATTATCGGACCTTGAAATATTTTTCAAGTTCCCTTTTCTTTTATCAAGCGTACATCGAACGTATCATGTATCCACACCACACAACTTCCAAGGAAACTCTGGTCAAGTAAATGTATTGATATTCATTTGAACAATTTATCAAAGTGATAGAAAATGCACCCTCGTTCTTCCAACCCCAACTTAAATGTGACACTGATTTCAACTATGCTAAAGATATTTTTAAAACCTGAACAAGCTGCACCATCTCATATTAATTTCAGTATTTGTATAAAGTATTCCTTCATTTTACGTATAAGAATGAGGCAAATATGAAGTCGAACATAACAATTTGTGATAGTATGGTAAGGTACATAACAGGAATATGAGAAACTGGAAATTTACACCACGTGCCCCAAGCTAAACTTTACACAACCGCAACGTTGTTATGTATCCATTCAAAACAACTTTTGTAAAAAAAAAACATTGTTTAATAATATTCGACCTTTTTCAGAGGGCCAAGAGAGCAAGGTTGTTAAGCCCCGGGAACAATTATATCTAAGTTTAACGTCTTTGATTAAGAAATAAATAAAAAGATATGCATGGTTATGGTATATGTCTGTGCATTTGCATTTCAACTCATGCCCTCATGCTTCGAATAGCTTATGTTGAAAATACACTCGAATGCACTAATAATAGGACGTTTTGAATAAGAAATAAGAATACATATCAATATCATACACTGTAACAGAAAATATATAACATTAAACATGTTAAACTATACATGTCTAAATCACACTAACTAATGCTGCCTTTTTACCTGGCCTTAACCAGCAAGAGAACTTTCATTGGTCACGTCACTTTGACGTGCATATGCAATAAGAATATGTAAATTAAAATCAAGTCTCACCATCGTACTATTTTACCAACATTTTGTGCGCCCAGCCTCAATGTGCGTTGTGATGACTTTTGTGAAGAAAATTTAGGGAACTTTATACAAAATTGTGAAAAAATATAAATATACCATATTACAATATACGATTAACCGAAGAGTCTTAATATTTCCTCGCATTGTTTGAGAAGCTAATGGCGCAAATTCAAGAAATTCGATTCGTTGGGAAACTTATAACATGACTCTGGCAAGCTTCTATTGGTTCAAGCATGGAATATTAGCCACACCACGGCTATTGTCTTTTAGAAGCCAGTTTTAAAGTATCCAATCAGAAGGCAAGTTATATTTCACTTCCGGTAATGACGTCACGACGCCGGACGCAATATAAGTAGTCGCAGCACATCGCCTTGGGGCGTATTTGGAATTTGGAATTTCGTTTTTCGTCACACTTATGCCAATTGTAGCTAATTCGTGACTAGCCAGTTGTAAGTAATGGAGGAAACCGGAGTACCCGGCGAAAACCATCGCCTAACCACTTGGGGAGTAGTTGGAGTGTTAAAACATGATAAATGAGGGGATAGGGGGTCATGTTTCACTCGGTGTTTTCAAAATATTGCGACTTCTACCGAAAAAAACATAAAGGAGTTGCTATTGAACAGATATGCAAAGAGTACCTAGGATTGAACAAATGTCGACAATGTACAATTTTAGGAACGTTTCTCTCACTCCAAAAGGCCAGTCCTCAACGCCTTGTTTCGAATGGTAAGATGAGTGCATCTCAATAAATATATTAGCGATCAGTAGTATTATTATTTACAGCTCGATATCGATAGTTCTTGATTGATTGATCCGCATTGACAGATCTACCGACCACACGTAAATCCGGCCCGATTGCGACCACGTGTTGCCCTTTGGAGGTGACGTCCGTTCGGGCATGCGCACGACTTGTTCTTGGTCAGATTGCTGATTTCGACGACCTCGTTCGGATGACATTCTCTAGGCACGAAGTGATTGCAGAACTTAGGCTGATAAAACTGAACCATTCCTTGAAAGAAAAAGAAAAAAAACCTTCAATGTATGTACAGCATTTCATTAACACACATGTACAATGTGTATATGTAAATATATCATGTATTCTTACAGACAGACATGTATACATACATACATACGCACGTACACACATACATGTACATATATACACACACACATACATACATACATACATACATACAGACGTATATACATACATACATAAATACATGCACACGTAAATAAAGAGAGACATATATACATACATACATACACACGTACATACATACATACATACACACACATACGTACATACATACATACATACATACATACATACATACATACATATATTTGTGCTTTTTGGTGGTTTTCTCATTACGTCAACTGTTAACATCTCGATAATTCAAATACATGTAGTTGGTTACAATCCAATGGTTGGCGTAAATGTATTAGTAAGATTGCTTGCAGCATGACCAAAGGTCTTGGAAGAAAATGCAATGTGTTTTGTTTGGCCTGACGCACAGTGGGGGAATTGAGTGTGGGAGTAATTGGTTTAATTGAGCATGGAAGTCGAGAAAGGGGAACCAGACACACGTGGGAGTCCACGTCTCTTGGGGAAGTGGGGATCACATTGGCACCGGTCAATTAGTCCTATAATAAGCGTGCTTTTATTGCCAGCGATGCACCTCGCGGTACGACAGGAATGAACCGTACTATGTAACATGATTAATGAATCACTCGGGAGCTCAGCAACATTTCAGAGTGAGCTTCTATAGAGCAAATAGCATAAAGTGCATCGTAATAGTACGAATGCCATGACCAAGTGGACTAAAGAATTGCCACCGACTTATCTATGTCTCTCAGCCCGGAATCGAATATAGTTCGGAGATCTGGTGAAATTAAAGGACAATTCCACCATGATGAAAATAGAGGCCCAAACTAAGTCATTAGCGGTAAGGTAACTGCTAATGACTAATAGTTGCACCAACAGCCCTGTTAGAGGCTATTAACAGGCTAAAATGGCCGCCCCAGTACCTGCATTCTGTGTCTGTTAAGGAGGTGTTAAAACAGCAATATACTTCTTGTATGAAGGTTGGCACTGGTGGGATTTAAGTAGAGAATACCATAAGAAACTATTTGGGCCTCTGTTTTATTAATAGTGGAATAGTCCTTTAAGCTGCCAGTGGCATAGGGTTAGGCGATGGTATCCCCGGTAACTCCAGCTTCTACTATTGACTAGTCAAGATCTAGCTTCATGAACAGCGAGGAAAAATGACAGATACAAGGGTTCAAAATGATGCCTGATTGGCATATGTGCGACAGTGGTTTTGTCATATTGTACCGGGATGCTCTGACTCCCCCAACAGCCGGGCAGTCAAGCGCATTGCAACTTGACGAAAGGCTTTGATTCTACCTACCGCGTCGCCTGTGTGTGTGTCAAGATCTAGCTTCATGAACAGAGAGGGAAAATGACAGATACAAGGGTTCAAAATGATGCCTAATTGGCATAATATGTGCGACAGTGGTTTTGTCATATTGTACCGGGATGCTCTGCCCCAACAGCCGGGCAGTCAAGCGCATTGCAATTTGACGAGAGGCTTTTATTCTACCTATCGCGTCGCCTGTGTGTGAGTCAAGATCTAGCTTCATGAACAGAGAGGAAAAATGACAGATACAAGGGTTCAAAATAATGCCTAATTGGTGGCATAATATGTGCGACAGTGGTTTTGTCACAATGTACCGGGATGCTCTGACTCCCCCCACAGCCGGGCAGTCAAGCGCATTGCAATTTGACGAAAGGCTTTGATTCTACCTACCGCGTCGCCTGTGTGTGAGTCAAGATCTAGCTTCATGAACAGAGAGGATAAATGACAGATACAAGGGTTCAAAATGATGCCTAATTGGTGGCATAATATGTGCGACAGTGGTTTTGTCACAATGTACCGGGATGCTCTGCCCCAACATCCAAGCAGTCCAGCGCATTGCAATTTGACGAAAGGCTTTGATTCTACCTACCGCGTCGCCTGTGAGTGATGTTGAACACTGTTCCCGTGTTGTTCCATACCCCAGGGCATGTCTGTGTGCCCTGGCACTCGCAGAGCTGGCTCTGTGTAATCTCCTCTCTTCCCCTGCTCCTGACCTTCACTAGCATCATGCCGCACATCTCATCCTCTTCACACGGCAACAGACCACGTGGGCTGTACGGGTAGCTCTGAAACAGGCAAAAACACACCACTGTAAGCTACTTTATGGTCACCCCTCTCTACGCCCAGTATCGTGCTGTACTTCTTAATATATGTATATATATATATATATATATATATATATATATATATATATATATATATATATATATATATATATATATATATATATATATATATATATATATATATATATATGTATATATATATATATATATATACATATATGTATATATATATATATATACATATATACATATAATATATATATATATATATATATATATATATATATATATATATATATATATTTATATATATATATATATATATATATATATATATATATATATATATATATATATATATATATATATATATATATATATATATATATATATATATTAACCATTTATAAACAGAAACGGCAAATTCCTTGTATATAGTCTACAGGTCTGAAATGGAATTCAAGTAATTAAATCCCCTAAAAATAAGTGGGAACATAATGTCCCCTAATGGTAAATTTTCTGCCATGTCCCCTAATGACGGTATATATATATATATATATATATATATATATATATATATATATATATATATATATATATATATATATATATATATATATATATATATATATATATATATATATATATATATGTGTGTGTGTGTGTGGATGTAGAATTATGTCGAGGTCAAAAAAGTCGCCATGCTTTTAGCATGATGCTAATTGTATCTACAAAGGGTGGCTTGACTGCCTCAACTGCCGAGTGGTCTTATGTATTACGCACATAGCCTAGCTGTGTTTCACCACTGCACAAGGTAGGGGATACCTGTCTTGTTTGAGACACGAGAGGAAGTCAGCATTGAACGGTGTAGGTGCATTTATTTCAGAACATTGCGTGTGTTATGCAATAAGTGGCTGTCCCGAGTTATAATAGTTGTCTTATCATGAGAAAAATAAGGGTTGTGAAAAGACGTACATCACATATTAAAGAGTTATCTTAAGGACTAGTTTCACCATGGCATCCTTTGCTTTTTGTCCTCAGTGCAAATACGTTGTGTTATTGTTATAAACGTAAAGACTACCATGACTAGAGATTACCATGCACTGACACAGTTTATCATTAACCCGTTCAAATCAGGAGCAAATACTGTATAACTGGTTAATTTGGCGTGTACTTAAGTTCGCGTGTTTTTTCAAAAAAGTATTTTCCCAGTATTTATTTTGGCGTCTGGAGCAGTCAGAACAACGCCATCTTTATGTAGACATATTTTATGCGATCTTTGATTTGGCGTTGGTGGGCATTCGCCGAAAAACGCCAAATTAAAAACCACGCCAAATTATCCAGTAGATAATTTTGAATAAAATATTTGACGGACAACGTGTCTTTTTTCGTTTCTGATCGGCTTAATTCTTCCTCAATTATGGTAAGATATTACTCCATACTATGAGTTAT
Source organism: Maea johnstoni (assembly GCA_963942565.1). Classification (NCBI taxonomy): domain Eukaryota; kingdom Metazoa; phylum Annelida; class Polychaeta; order Spionida; family Magelonidae; genus Maea; species Maea johnstoni. Next base: position 32,717,190 of record OZ012693.1, on the reverse strand, counting down.
GTTCGGCATAACAGATGCATAAGAGGCAAAAGTAACTCTAGACGTATAACTGTCTCAAAAGTTGTAAAAACATCAGCAGAAGAAATAACAGATCTTTTTAGTTGTCTCACATGCAGAAACCAGCAACTTGCACTTGACGAACTTAACTTAGTCGAAAAAAGTCATTGCATAATTTACCGGTCAAAGTACCTTGTACGTTTGTTTGCAGTGATAATATCCATGGGACTATTTGCAAACGGGATTATTTTGACAAATGGTACCAAAATGTTTGGATGTTTCAATCTAAAAATAATTGTTCAGTTGATACTAATGTGTACATAGTTTACATACGTTGACTCTGTTTCCCAAGTTTAAATACTATTTAGTTAATATAAGACGAATTGAGATAATGTCAAATCAATCGACCTGGAATAGTATGATTTATATCAATACACCTATGGTGTGTACATGGTGCCGGAGACTGCGTTTCGTTCGAAATTACTGAAATTACTTTTTATAAAGTTCGTTGAATTTCTAATGGAATACAAAAATAATCACGAACAAACTTTTTTTTAATACACGATGTTTATGAAAAATACGTAGCCTGTACAGGGCTTTTATATGAACCACACACACTACTTTGTTAAAGGTTACGTAATATTTTGGATACAAAAGATGAATCACAGACGAAGCGAATTAGTGGATGAGAATACTCAAAGTGGTAACTTAAGATGCCAACTTTGATACGTTGTTGTGCAATTAGAATTATTGGGGAACACACGACGAAAGTTTGTGATAGATGCATGTATACAAATGTTTAATTGTTAATCTATATGGAGGTTATTATATACGGATGTGATTGCGATGATTTAGTACTTTGTTTGGTTGTTTTTTGATAAAATATGGAGGTCATGCTTGTCCATAGTCGATCTCATCGGAAATCGCATACAACAATAGAAATAGAAAATCCATTTTCTGTTAAATATCAATACATATTGATTGATAACTTAATAATGAAAGATATTTAAGGTAAAGGTATTCGTTTCATAGTCTTGTATCCACCGAAGCGCTCACACGACCTTCATCCCCCTAGCAGACCTGTACACACGGAATCCATTTCAGAGCCCGAGGGATACTCCAGACCAACTGGCAGCTTATAGCGCACAAGCTCTAAGCACTGCCTTATCAATGCTAGGTACCCATTTTGCAGCTGGGTAGACTGAGGAAATATGGAATAAACTGCCTTGCCGAAGGACATACCAAAGTGCCTCGGCCGGGAATTGAACCAGCGACCTACTGATTACTAGTCCGACACCAAACCAGCTGTGCTACTTTGTCCATCGAAGACAAATATACGAGCATGAATCGCTGGATATCATCATGATATTGTGTTCTTTAAAATGAAAGGGTGTCATCCTGATCCGCATGCAATCTTGAGGAACAGGATATCAAGAATTTTAGAAATGGAAAATACAGTTCGTGTGAGATTGGTTGTTTGTTAGTAGCCTAGTATACATACATTGGTAGTGCATGTATTTAATTTGATGAATGGAATGAACGAAGGGCATTCAACCCTTAAGCTGATGGTGGCTAATTCAGCCAATATAAAATGATGCAAAAAACGTGAAAAATAACTGAAACCCTGGAAAATGGGTACTCATCTGAGAGTACTCAGCAAGAGCTATCCAATGAATGCCAACATGACAGGGTTTGGAATATTTTCAAAAACCTTCGTATCCTTGTGGCTTGGACAAAACTTCCCAAAAGTAGCCTCAGCATTGGAACGGTTAAAATTAAAGGACGTCATCCTGATCCGAACAGAACATCAAGAAATGGATATGGAAAATACAGTTTGTGAAAGATTAATTGTCTGTTTGGAAGCTTAGTATACATACATCGGTTGCGGGTTTTCGTAATTCACTAATTTGGTGAATGAAATCAGAACGAATGGCACTTGAGTGATGTTGGTCCTAAGCCCTAACCCAGACATGACCTGTCGAAGCTCGGGGTCGTATGTCTGAGTACATGGGAGGTCAAAACAACACCCGGGGTTGGTATCACAGAGTATGTATATATACACAGTGTAGGGTGCTGCTGGGATGGGAAGAGATAAGAAGAAGGCGAGTTGCCAAGGTCATGATGAGGACACAGCATGCCGCCATGCAGCCCCTCCCTGTCTGGAGAAACACGCTCCTCCTCCGGTCCGTCCGAGACCCCTCTATCACACAGACAGAAAACACACCTCTCAAAGTGATGTGGAAAACGTGTGCTAGGCGTGCGAGTGCTTGAGCGTGCCTGTAACAGGTCCTTGAGGGGATAGCTCTGCTCGCTACATCCACCCTAGACCACACTTCTCACGTTAGGAGTGGCCTGATCGCGAATTAATCACCCGGCGACCGGACAGGGAAGATGCGTCCTGTCTTGTCTGTCTATCTACCGCCCGCGTGGGAACTCGGGGAGTGCGCCATCTATCATAGACCCTAATTAAGTTCAACTCGTACCCTCTCCTGGCAGACGCTGCTCGTACCCCAGACAGCCCAGTATTATTCCCCCGGAGAATTTGTTTGTGAGACTTCTGACTTTTGAACGAGTTTTCCAACCCAGACATCTCGTGTCCTCGCCCCACGTGAAGGAACGCGGTCGCAGAGGTCGGAGCGGAAGATAGAATATCTTGGCACATCTTTATGAGTACATGAGTACATGTACATTAACATATCGTATGTAACATAACTTTGAATGGGCTTATTGTACTACATGATTATTCTACTCATGTAAATATGTTACTTTCTCTGTACGTTCTATTTTATTGTTCTTTATTTCCTTGTATCATTTTGTACCACATGGTATAGTCAATAAAGATACATACATACTCTATCCAGTTCTGGTCGTGTGAACATTTCGGTGGATACAAGACTATAAACCGAATACCTTCACCTTCTTCTATTATCAAAAATAAGAAGTTTTCCGTTTGAATAGATCAGAATAAAACATATCTATACAATCCGTTTCAACACGTAAAGCGAATTATATATATACAAAAAGGGAAGAGAGAACGAAAAACTGCAATTTTAGTATATTCTCTTTCACTGCGTCCAAGAACGTCTGTTCGCATGGAATAGAAATTATAAATGTTGACCTCTTCTAATTAATCCTTGCACGTGCAACATTATTGGTTCAAAATATTTAAAGAGTTATTAGTTAATATTAAATAGAAAATGGAAAATATTATGACAACTTTATTAGATATGCATTTTTTCAAATGACAAGTTGTGTGACATTTGTCCCATTTTCCATCTTAAATGTTAACATTTTATTCGTTCAAAATGAATAGAAATTGGCAGAGTCAAGACATGTTTAATCCTAATCACGTTGCTATGATTAAAATGTTATCAATACAAATGCGAGTGAGAATAGAAAAACCTGAATCGGACTTTTTAACAATCATTGTGTTATGTTTTGCATGATTTTTTGTTGTTTTTTGTGTTTTTTTGTTGTTTTTTTGTTGTTGTTTTTGTATTTGCGAAATTAAAAAAAATGTTTTGCATGTTATTCGTTCAAACAGTATATACTACAGAAACTATGACATATTTCAACTCATTTCAATATTCATAGCATGTTTAGTGTGGTAAGTTATAGCCTCGGAAAATGCCGTGACTAATTCATCGCCACACTATGGACTTATCAGGAATAACCAATAGTTAATGGTGACGGAAACAGAAATACCCGGTGACCACCACCGACATTTCTTATCCATATACACGCTGAATGTCGCATGCAGTTATTTGCAGAAAGAGCGTTGTTCTTAGATCTACGAAAACGATTAACCTTCAGTTGGGTGAATAAGTGCAATATTGATTGCAGTTAAATTCATGGTCAACCTAGAGATGATGCAATATACGTTCTTTAGAGTCTTAAGGTAAACGTAATTACTGTGTGCGTTGTGAATAGCACTAGGCTATGCTGACGCAATACCTGTTATACCAGTAAGACCTGTATACACATATAGCTGTATGCACATATAAGGCTGATGCAATACCTGTACCACAGTACAGCAACGCATCAAGTAGATACCTAATTATACCTCTCCACATACAGAATGCACTTTTTGACCCTATAGACATGATGATGCAATGTATATGGTGAATCGTGAGCCAACCTTTCTCAGACAGTGATACATTACATGACAACAACATAGTAGACTCCTTCTAGCACCAATTGCGATGCATTGAAGCGAGCACGTGACTCTGCCGTATTGTCACTCGCGTACATCAACGTAAGCAGTGGATTGGAACTGACCATCGGTCAAGTTGGAAATAGAAATGTGGATTTGCTAAAACGCTACATGTAAGCTTTCGCTAGTGTAGGAAAACGTGTCTTTTTGTAATTTCGCAACATTTTAGCGTGAGCTTGGACTAGAATACTTGTTGCGGAAAATACTGGAAGGCATGACAAACGGTCCGCAACTCGCTACAAAATAGTTTGGGAACTTATATCTTATTCATTTGAAGTTATTCAAGAAGTAGTCCTGATTAATAGATGACGTTTTCTTTGCTTAGTGTCAAGCCTAAGCATGGACTGTTTAATCCCATCTACTGTTGATTTGGAAAATGTACTCTGCTCGCATGCAACCTAATCCAAATTAATCCCCTCGAATATGTCGCAACTTATGTCATTTTTAAGTCAAGTCATTCACAACTCCACCTTAGATGTTATGATATTTCAAATGTTACGTCAAACCATGAATAAGTTACGACTGCTGCCTATGAATACATATTCTAGTCGGTACCCTGTTCATAATCTTGTAAAGTTACTAGTTTAATGACGACAGTAGTTGTCAATTTGTTTTCGGTTCTTTTGTTCAATTATGTATGTGTTCTTTGTTTTAACTTTCGAGTATATATACTTTGCATTGACATGAAGGCGTCAATAAATATACTACTACTAGATGTTATACGATTTTTCCAAATTTTACATCAAAACATGAATGAGTAAGTTACGAGTGCTGCTGTGGAAAACACACTGTACCCGCATGCGACCACGTGGTAAGTTACAACTACGTGTAAATGAATATAACATCACAATGTCTTACCTCAACCAGTCCGAGGATAATAGCGAAGGTGATTTGGAAGATGAGCGTTGACCATGCCATGGTTGTGTTCGATTGCGTACTCGGCGGCGGCTCGGGTAGTCTGACTGTGTGTCTGTATAGCGTGAGTTGTGTTGTTGTCGCGTTTGTCGCGGTGTAAACAACGAGTGTGGCCTACTACGCTGGCGTAGGGGTTTATATACTCGCGCATGCTCAGCAGACACGCGGGTGGGTTGGTTTGGTTGTGAGAAGTACCCGATAACCGTACGGCTTAGACACACTCATGTTTCCACTACATATACACATTCCAAGGCCTATATGCTTTAAGTTAAAACGGTAACAATGGATATTTTTTCAAGTATGTTTCAAGTTAAACGGGCTAACTTTGCTGTTTTGCTTTCGTGGCCACTGTCATGCATAAAAATAATCTCTCATTTCATCATTCAGCGTTTGGTTCCATTCTTAGATAAGAACTTACGAAACATGTAGAGTGCGGCATTTCTAACTGATACAAGTTGCGTTGGCATCCATTTAAACATGCATGCCAAAGACTAGGACGAGTGAGGCTGGAGTAAATCGAAGACTGAGCCCACCAGTTGAAGGAGATCACATGTCATAACAGAGTGTTTGTCAATGAGCGCACTACGACAGGAGCGTCGGCGTGGAAAATTCCCTCTTCCAGCTACTGGCCCAATCTCCCGCCTTACGAGCATCGGGCAATTTGGCGGGAAAATCCATGACTCATTCTTCATTCATATCCGTGACAGTAGCGGTAGCGACGTCACCCGAGCTTCGCATTCATTATCAGGTTGAGGTGGGGGTGCGGGCCGAGATTGGGGTGGTGTTTTGTTCACACTCGCTGACCCTAACAATGGGCAGTCAAGTGCAGATTTAACACTCACATTAAACCAACTCAGACGAACGCCAGCCAGTAAAACAGCACTTACCGTTTCACCTTTCGGCGCAGCAGTCTTTGAAGTATTACATACGAGAAATGGTTTGATATTCAGTGTTTTGATTATAAAACAATTATTCTGATGTATTCTAAAGTAATTAATTTGTAAAAAAGGAAAATAACGCATTATAGCCCCTCCTTCGTTTACCTCATATACACACATACATATGTAGAGCTGGTTCACTATGCGGTGGACCGGTCGGTCATGGAAGCGCCACCCCCCCCCCCCCCCCCCCTCCAACTCAATGGGATGTGACCACCTTTCCCTAAAACTCAACCTACAACCTTTCACTTACCCCCTCCCACACCCCTCTTTCGCATCATCATAACAACCTCTTACCAACTCCTGCTCAGACTTACTGTTATCAAAGGTTTATCATAGTACTATGATAAACCTTTGCTGTTATGTATAGGGTGAATTGTTTTGCAAGAGTACTCCGAAAACAACAAACTTGCAAATTTGACAAACATGTTAATTCATTCAGTTTCTATTAGAAATTGGGTTATGTTTTGAAAAAAACGTTTTTTTCTGTGGAAGTAGTAGTATTTTTGAATAAAAGTTATGCATCAATAGCCGCAACAAAGAAACACAAAATATGAAATAGTTGGCATATCTTGGGGGAAAATCCGCTTTAAAATGGTTAAAAATAATGCTTCCATTTGTTTATTTGGATAATAGGCTTACGTCAAAAAACAGACTAAAACTAAAACTATTAATTATGAAATAACAGGAGCAAAACTTTTGTAATTGGTGATTGTGGAGTTATCTCGAAGTGGTTTATTTTGAAATACATTTTGATATCTGACGTATTTAAATAACACGTTGTTCAAAGCCGGACTTTGTATAGAGCGATAAAATGGTTGCAATGCGGTAGACAGCTCGACCACGAGAGCGCCTTGCAACCAATATAAGATCACCGCCATCTCCAAATCTTTACCTCGCCATACTAAATTCCTCAAGCTTTCTTTGCCCTCTCTTCCGTGGTGAGAGACTGAGCAGAAACAAAAACAGAAACAAATCTGATAAATATAAGAATACGTTTTATAAGGACATGTAGGCAAACAAAAGCAAATACAATGGTAAATGAGAAACCGAACAGGGTAATTCAAATTTCAATAATGATATGGATTATTAATTTTAATTACAAAATATCACACTTATAAAGAGCTATGTTACATTCGAAAATGATTTCGAAATGATGCATGATATTTGAGGTAAAGATTTCTGTTGCGTTATCATCAGCATCTCCTTATAAATATTTCCGTAAGATGCCTTTCTGTGATAGATGTCTCAATAATCCTGGAATTTGGCTTGGACGGTCATGATCGGGTTAAGATAATAAAACTAACCTCAAAGCACTATGCTAATATAGCAACAATGTTTGCCGAAGGCAGTATGTTGTGTATTCATTGACTAGAAAACTACCCATAATATATACAAGAAAAAATATTGTTTTATAACTAATAATACAAACATACAAAGAAAGTATCGTTCGTTTCGTTAAACACCCACTACTGCTAGTAATATTAGCATTAAAATGTTTAACATGGGATCCTGGCCAAAAATCACCACTCAAATACTTAGCTTCAAATTGTTTTGGCTAACCTTAGTTCGGTCATATTTTGCTGACTCAGGTCATCTTAGAGGTCAACGTCTTACCCTGTTCTATACTTGGAGTTGTTGGACTCTTGCCAAAAGCCCCTGGCAGTTAACTTCTTGTCTTAATCATGGGTCGACGAACTTCCAGACAAAACATCGAAGTGCATTTTCCCATGTCTTCGTGCGGTGCAGGGCCTTCCCCAACAGCCGAGTGGTCTAAGGTATCACAACTGAGAACTCGCTGTTTCAGCTACTTCTTGGGGCCCATGTATGTACTAAAGTTGCTGGTGACTTTGGGTTAGGGTGTAGTATTCCTCGGATATTATTTCTGGCAGTTAACCTCTTGTCTTAATCATGGGTCGACGAACTTCCAGACAAAACATCGAAGTGCATTTTCGCTCCCATGTCTTCGTGCGGTACAGGGCCTTCCCCCATAGCCGAGTGGTCTAAGGCATTGCAACTGAGTACTCGTCGTTTTCTGCCACTTCCTGGGGTCCGTGTATATATATGTGATAAAGTTGCTGGTGACTTTGGGTTAGTGTGTAGTATTCCCCGGATATTATTTCTGGCAGTTAACTTCTTGTCTTAACCCTAGGTCGACGAACTTCCAGACAAAACATCGAAGTGCATTTTCGTTCCCATGTCTTCGTGCGGTGCAGGGCCGTCCCCAACAGCCGAGTGGTCTAAGGTATTGCAACTGAGAACTCGCTGTTTTCAGCTACTTTTTGGGGTCCATGTATGTACTAAAGTTGCTGGTGACTTTGGGTTAGGGTGTAGTATTCCTCGGATATTTTTTCTGGCAATTAACTTCTTGTCTTAATCAAGGGCCGACGAGCTTCCAGACAAAACATCGAAGTGCATTTTCGCTCCCATGTCTTCGCGCGGTGCAGGGCCTTCCCCCATAGCCGAGTGGTCTAAGGTATTGCAACTGAGTACCCGCTGTTTTCAGCTACTTCTTGGGGCCCATGTATGTACTAAAGTTGCTGGTGACTTTGGGTTAGGGTGTAGTATTCCTCGGATATTATTTCTGGCAGTTAACTTCTTGTCTTAACCTTAGGTCGACGAACTTCCAGACAAAACATCGAAGTGCATTTTCGCTCCCATGTCTTCGTGCGGGGCAGGGCCGTCCCCAAGAGCCGAGTGGTCTAAGGTATTGCAACTGAGAACTCGCTGTTTTCAGCTACTTCTTGGGGTCCGTGTATATATATGTGATAAAGTTGCTGGTGACTTTGGGATAGTGTGTAGTACTCCCTGGATATTTTCCTGTCGGTTAATTTTTTGTCTTAACCATGGGTCGACGAACTTCCAGACAACATGAAAGCAGCATTGAAGTGTATTTTTGCTGCCATGTGCCTTACCCCATAGCTGAGTGGTCTAAGGTATTGCAACTAAGTACTTGATGTTTCCAGGCACTTCTTGCGGTGTGTGTACTGTATAACTGGTTAATTTGGCGTGGTTTTTAATTTGGCGTTTTTTGGCAAATGCCCGTCAACGCCAAATTAAAGATCACATAAAAATATGTCTACATAGAAATGGCGTTGTTCTGACTGCTCCAGACGCAAAAATAAATACAGGGAAAATACTTTTTTGAGAAAAACGTCAACTTAAGTACACGCCAAATTAACCAGTTATACAGTATGTGATAAATTTGCTGGTGACTTTGTTAGGTTAAGGTATAGTATTCCTCTGGTACTTTCATCTACATTCATAAATGGCGAGTCGATTTTAGCCTTTATTTAGCCGGAAAGGTTTGTCAAAAATGAATTCCAAACTTAAATGCACCCATCCACAGCAATTATCATATATATACACCAAGTAGCGGCCTCCCGGACCTGCTCATACTCATTTATTTTATTGTAAAAAATGTATGATTTTGTAATGAGATTTCAGCAAATATACATACAATACAATACAATATACGGAGTTTGTACATGATTTGTAATGAATGAATGAATGAAATTCTCATCAAGGTGAAAACCCTATAAAAGGTTGTTTTTAAACCTAGGGGGTCTGCAGAGTTCCATCATATACTTCTCAAATATTGCATTCAAATAATACTTTTCCATTATGTGTCAGACTCATTATGTGTGTCCCTGGTCTTGTATTGTATTGTATTGTATGGTATCGTATCGTATTGTATTGTATTGTATTGTATCGTATTATATCGTATTGTATTGTATTGTATCGTATTGTATTGTATTGTATTGAATAGTATTGTATTGTATTGTATTGAATTGTATCGTATTGTATTGTATTGTATTGTATTGTATCGTATTGTATTGTATTGTATTGAATTGTATCGTATTGTATAGTATAGTATCGTATTGTATTGTATTGTATTGTATTGTATTGAATTGTATCGTATTGTATTGTATTGTATTGTATTGTATCGTATTGTACGTTTATTTGCTGTAATAAATCTTTTACAAAAGTCGCACATATACTTTGGTGCATAAACAGATAAATAACATAAGTAACACAAAGTAACAAAAAGAATAACCAAAGATCATAATATGCAAACTACAGGAGAAGAAAATATGCACCCTTACACGAAGGATACTGCATAACTGTTTAATTTGGCGTGTACTTAAGTTGGCGTTTATTTCAAAAAAGTATTTTTCCTGTATTTATTTTGGCGTCTGGAGCAGTCAGAACAACGACATCTTTATGTAGACATATTTTTATGTGATCTTTAATTTGGCGTTGACGGGCATTCGCCCAAAAACGCCAAATTAAAAACCACGCCAAATTAACCAGTTGTAGAGTAGCTTTATAGGGGACTCATACAAAAGGCGTGTGGTTGATTAAGCAATTGTTTTCTGGCGATTTACCTAGATGGTCTTTTCACTACGACTTTAAAGATATAGTGCATAACAATATGGTGTAACATATATGCAGTGCCGACATTTGATTCCTGCACTGAATGCGCGGGCAGCCCGGGCATAATACACGAAGACACGCCCGATTGCCACCCAGCTTAGTGGGCATGAATGCATGGATGACCTCACAACTGAATGTAGCTTTGATTCCCAAGCTACACGGGTCATTGCTGTGTTTGGCTTATATTTTGACATGTTATTCACGGGTTTTATTACAACCAGGCACTGGCAGACGTCCGGTCGACTGGTGGAGGAATTACATGTCTGTACTGTATATAGTGCATAAACTATGATGCACATATACAGAACGGCCGAGGTCGAAGAATTCATACAGTCATAATTACACTTTAACTGATGAAAAGTTATGCAAACGTTGGTACACGTATAAGTGTCATTCTTTTATGAATCATATACCACAATTTGGTATTTGAAGTGTCGTTTCATATTTAATGTTATGGTTAGATATTAATTTAAAAAATTGCAATATCACAAATTAGGTGTAAGATAACAAATGCAGAACAATATTTTCAATGACATTTTCCAAAAAGTATTTGCTTTTGCAACAACCTTAAACAGTCAAACAAAATATCAAAATTGTGCCAACACTGTAGATAGAATTTCATCATCTCTTCTTGAAACTACTACGAAAATATTTATGAAGTGATAAAGAGTAATGCGATACGTTAAAGACATTATGAGAGGAAACACTGCCTCCTACTCAGCCATTAAGCTATTTTACATGCCTCATAAAATATGTATCTAGAGGGGCTTTAGGCTCAATACTATTAAGCCTAGCTTCCGAGGCACGCTCTGTGGGCACACACATATGTACATACATACATACATATATACATACATACATACATACATACATATAGACATACATACATACATACATACATACATACATACATGCATATATACATACATACATACATACATACATACATGCATACATACATACATACATACATACATTCATACATACATACATACATATATACATACATACATACATACATACATACATACATACATATATACATACACATACATACATTTAACACACACACATATGTACATACATATATACATATATACATACATACATATATACATACATAAAGCGCTTTTGAACATTATAGGTGGAAAGGGCGCTATATCAAATATCAATTATTATTATTATACATACATACATATATACATACATATATACATACACATACATACAAACATTTAACACACACACATATGTACATACATACATACATACATACATATATACATAAACACACATACATACATACATAATAAACACACACATATGTACATACATATATACATAATAAGACACACATATGTACATACATGTACATACATACTTACCTATACATACATACATACATACATACATACATACATACATACATACATACATACATACATACATGCATACATGCATACATTCATACATTCATACATACATACATACATACATACATACATACATACATACATACATACATACACACAAAAAGTACACACGAACATACACATATATTTTCACCAACAACTCAATCAGTACATGTATGTGTGTAGATCAGTAGACCGACCACCTGGGCACGAGGCGTGAATAAGTTAAGATATAGTCAATCTGTAACCAATCACCTACAACGCCCACCCAACCTCTCTCCGCTGCGGCTCAGGCTATATAGCAGGCCTAGCAGCTCAGTGGCTGTGGGGCTGACTGGTCCACGGCCCCCCTCAGAGGCTCAGTGATTCCGGGAAGGCCGTCATGTCTAAGATGATCAGGTTTGCGCGACCTTGAATCTCAGCAAGCGGTGTCGGAGGCCACCGGAGCAGTTTGACCCTCGCTGATACTAACTTCCCGAGATGAAACGATACCGCTTTGATGTGAGAACAAACATTTTGCCACAAACGCAGTTCACCCGGCAACTCTTTGCACCATATCTTTCATTCTAGACATGGCGAAAGGACTAGAAGAATATATTTCTCTTTCAGGCGTTTTTAGGTAAGCTAATGCCGAAACCACATTTACCGGGGTCAAAGCGTTTATTTTTCCTCGTCTTTCCCTAATGAATGCTTACAGCAAATAAAGTACTATACTATTGTATTGTATTGTATGAGTTCATTTTGATTTTAATTTTAATTGTGTGTTTAAAAATAACTTAAATATTTCGCCATTTATTTATATATTTCTCTGAACCAATGCCCGAACTCGTTAACTATATTGTAGTGAATGTTTATTGACTAAACTGCAAGAGTACAAAATCATACGTTATACAATTATTTTCATACAAACACAAAGAAAAGGACATTTAATAAATAAACGAAAAATAGGGAATATACCAAACCATGTTATCCGAAGAGAGAAATATATAATGTAACACATTGGAATTTATTGGAGTACATACATGGTGTCCCAAAAAAATGCAATCCTCCTCTTTTCTCGGTATATTTTCAAAACAGATTAAGTAACATCGAGAATAGCTTCACGGTTACATAGAAGGATATCTTAGGGATATCCTGTTGAAGTTTCAAGCAAATCTGTTCATCCAAGTCAAAGTTGTGATATAAAGTTTGACCCCCTTATCATTTCACTCCAACGCAATGTAAAACCTATGGTGAAGACTGGCTTTTCATGTCTCCTCGCCAGGAGCCAGAGCAGAATGCTAAAATAGCTTGGTCAGTATGCAGGTTTTGCATTGGAAATGTACCTCGTGTTGGAGTGAAATGATAGAAGGTTCAAACTTTGCCTAACAGCTTTGACATGGATGATCGGATATGTTTGACATTAGAACATGTTATCTCTAAAATATCCTTCAATTTAACCATGTAGTCATTTTAGATGTTACTTAAGCTGTTTTTTGAAAAAAATATTGGGAAAAGGGGAGGATTGCATTTTTTTGGGACGCCCTGTACAGAAGTATGTTCCCGCGTTTAGTGTCACCGTGCTGAGGTGTGGGTGTATGGCGTATTGTGTGGACTGCTACATGTAATACCTTAAGTGGTTCGGTGAGTGCCATCACAGAGTTAATGCAGACGTGTGAGTACAATTGGCTTTGCCGCAACTCACATTGTATTCCTCAGTGTGCGACACAAAGCACACTGCTTAATATACCATAAATAGTTTAACCAATTTCGCCACTGGGATGACTGAATCAAAGAGCTATTGGCACCGGAACCATACCATCCTTAAGCTCCCACTTGGCGTTGACAAAAAATAAACAGCCTAATTCCCTTTTGCTGCGGAAATGCCTAAAGCGCGCTCTATCCTATCGTCGAAGAGTATTGGGGGACATCTATATTGATGTAATTCAAAATACTATAATTTATGATATAAAACATAACATATATATATATATATATATATATATATATATATATATATATATATATATATATATATATATATATATATATATATATTCATATATATATATATATATACATATATATATATATATATATATATATATATATATATATATATATATATATATATATATATATATATATATATATATATATATATATATATATACATATATATATATATATATATATATATATATATATATATACATATATATATATATATATATATATGTATACATATATATATATATATATATATATATATATATATATATATATATATATATATATATATATATATATATATATATATATATATATATATATATATATATATGTATATGTATATATATATATATATATATATATATATATATATATATATATATATATATATATATATATATATATATATATATATATATATATATATATATATATATATATATATATATAGTATGTGTATCGCACACCATTCATTCTACCGGTAAACTGTAAGAGTGTTCACATGCGTGCATCTGTTTCACGTCCAGATGTCTTGCTGTACGAGGGACAAATGGCTACTGACAGTAATGTTAGAAAACACGCCACGAAATAAATAACAAGTTTCGCCGAGTGCGAAAATAGGAACTAGATTATCAACCAGACTAAACAACTTTTTCACCCGACATGAAAACTAGATCTTGAAAAAAAAACTATCAACGAGTCGGGATTGTGCATGTCTTGTGGTTTGGGTTAGCCTATATATATATCCGTATTGTACTTACTGTGCTTTGGAGGTTGATCTGACATTGCAAGTACTTATCAATTACTAATTCTAGGAATTGATCGCATAATCAATTCTTTGAACACAGTGTAGGATAGAAATGTTGCATAATCAATTCTTTGAAACCAAAGAGCAGTATCAGTGAGACATCCCGATATCCAATGCTGGGAGGATGTCCCGGAGTGTCCATTACAAACATCGACCCCATTTTGAGTTACAGAACAGACATTTAATTCCTGCACCAGTCGACCGGACGTCTGGCAGTGCCTGGTTGTACAGACAACCACGAACAACATGTCAGGAAATAAGCCAACCACATCGATGAAACACGTAGCTTACGAATCAAAG